>CM060410.1:69711008-70255095 GCA_030545235.1 Helianthus tuberosus | reverse complement strand
TAGGTTGGGGGGGGGGGGGGTTAGGGTTTTTTTAGATATTTTTGGTTGTGTTCACATTGGTTCTCGCAATAAAGGTGGTTCTCGCATTGAACCTTACCCTTATATAGGTGGTTCTCAACACCCACAACATAACAGAGTGAAGATCACTAAAACACAATAACCAAACCCTAACAATCTATAAAACTTCAAACACACCATCAGAGAACTATGAATATAAAACACCACATGATAATCAACATAAAACACACTAATGTTGGTCCATTCGATAATAAAAGCCTATCTCATCCAAAACACAACACAAAACCACAAATATGGCGTTTTAGTAATCTTCACTTTGTTCTTTATGGGTTTTGAGTGTGTTTTATGGTAGACATTATGGTGTTTTATGACTTTTTACACTTTGTAGAAAAATGGACTTTGTAGCCAACTCCCATCATATATATATATATATATATATATTACAAGACAAGACAAGATAAAACAAAACGATACCTTAACAAGGGGCAAATAAAAATTACACCAAAATTCCTATTCAAAATTAGAAATGTTGGCCCTTTGTTTCACCCAAAGGAAACCTGTTGCTTTAAAGCCATCACCAATATGCACCTTACATATTTGAACCTTCCACCTATATAATAGAGGAAAGACACCTTACCACTAGCATGTAAGAGACATACATTAGCTTTTGTATCTCTTGTTTGAGTAAAACTAGTAAAAAGATCTTTGCGCGTTGCGGCGCGGGTAAATCGCAATCCTGGAATAGATTAGTTCAAGCGTTACGTGATGCGTTAACTATATGAAACATGGGTTTCGAGACGTAACCGAATGAACTCAATGTAACCTATTTAAGCATTGCAATTTGATCAAAACATAAAGTAAATCAAATATATACCGTACAATCATAACATATTATATGCGACTGACTAACTCGAATTTATACCGTTAAGTCAAAACATATTATAGGCGGCCCGACTCATACCTAGGAAACGTATTGTATGAATATATACCGTACAATTAAAACGTATTATATGTGACCCGACTTATACGTAGAAAACGTACAAAGGGGCTTATGTAGGTATTAAGAAAAAAAGTTGAAATCATGTTAAAATTATACGTAATTAGTTAAATATATTTTCATTGAAATCACATTTCTAAACTCAAAATGGCATTTTAGATAGGTTTTAAAAAAGAAAACG
Source organism: Helianthus tuberosus (assembly GCA_030545235.1). Taxonomy (NCBI): domain Eukaryota; kingdom Viridiplantae; phylum Streptophyta; class Magnoliopsida; order Asterales; family Asteraceae; genus Helianthus; species Helianthus tuberosus. The sequence goes on along the minus strand of CM060410.1, from coordinate 70,253,899 downwards.
TTTGGGGTAAAAGAAAATGTCAAAGGGGTAAAATGTGATTTTGACAAACTTGTAGGTTGAAATGTCAACCGACATTCACTTCTCCCCATTATTATCATTTCCCCAAAACACTCATCCTTAACCCTCTTCATAATCGTAGAAGATTCTGCCAAACCTCCTAATCGATTAGGGTTTGCTTAACATTCTTCACCAATTGAAAAATCAATTTCTTCTTCATCTTCTTCAACTCGATCACACTGTTTATTAAAATGGCTTTCGCTTTGAGACATATTACACATTTACGAGCGGGTTGGTCATTGTAGAAGCGGATGCGGAGGACGGCCTGGCAGCCGGAGAGTTCTCCGGCGCCGCCGTCGAAGAAATTGTTGTGCTGGTTGTGTGTTCTGACGTGGAACGAGGCTAACAGAGAAGTTAGGGTTTTGTAGGTGTTAGAATCGGGTAATCGGAGCTTCACTTCGACCACCATGGTAAATTAGGATTAGGGTTTGGATCCGTATACAAACTGTTGTAAAGTATAAAGCTGGAAGAAGAGAAGATAAGAAAGTGACACGATTTATTATTGGAGGCCGATGTGTTGGGCTTTGGAAGTGAAGGAGGCGGAGGAATTGTTGAAGTGGTGGAGGAGAGAGATGGCGCCGGTGGGATTGAAGGCGGCGGAGGTGGAGGTGGTGGTGGTGCGTTTGCTTGCTTCTTCGATTTCTTCTTTGTCTTCAATTTGGCTGGTTTTTCTCCGCAGCATTGTTTGAATTTAGTTGAAAATGGAATAAGAAAAAAAACGGAGAAATTGGTCGGTGGCCGAAGCCACCGACTTTGTCTTTTAAGATCTTACTAGTAATAAGACCCGCACGCTTTGCGGCGCGGGTACCTCGCAAATATCAAACGGATTATTTCAAGCGTTATGTGATGTGTTAACCATATGGAAACACACGTTTTGACGTATCCGATTGAACTCAATGTATCCTATAGTTGCATTGCGATTGGATCAAAACGTAACGTAAATCGAATTTATATCGTACAATCATAACGTATTATACACGACCCGACTAACTCGAATTTATATCGTCAAGAAAAAACTCTCGAGGGAGTCAAAGAGTCATTTACAAAGTTTATAAAAAGTTAAGTGGTTAAAAATTGCATTTTCTAAACTTAAGGCTAAGAAAGGGTAAAGATAAAATTTGGAGTTAATTTCCAAACCATTTTCGTCCAAAATGACACTTTTGTCCAAATTGCCCCCAACGTTTGTAACTTTTTGCCATTTTCATCCAAACCACTAACTTAGTTTATTTTTTCAGTTAAATTGAGGATATTTGGATGAAACTGGCAAATATAAACCCATATGGACGATTTTGGCAATTTACTTAAACTCTTTTAAATTTCTTTTATTTAATTAATTTTGTTACATATATAATAAAAAAGAATATACATGCAATTTTTATTAGAAAAAAATAATAGCTTTGTCACATAATTTTTATAAATTTTCATCCAACCACTAATTAAGTTAATTGTTCTATTAAGGCGAAGGATGTTCATAAACTAAGACATAAATTAATTTTTTATTTTTTATATAGATCAGTTTTATAAAAATAAAATCTACTTAAACCTTTAAATTTTATAAAACTAAAATGTTGGTGACCATATTGAAAAAGGTCAAATAAAAAAATCTTATCATATGTACCAAGTTTTAATTCATCTTCTCCTAAGGAAAAAAGAAGCCAGTGCCCCCCCCCCCCCCCCTTCATCCAACCACTAATTAAGTTAATTGTTCTATTAAGGCGAAGGATGTTCATAAACTAAGACATAAATTAATTTTTAATTTTTTATATAGATCAGTTTTATAAAATTAAAATCTACTTAAACCTTTAAATTTTATAAAACTAAAATGTTGGTGACCATATTGAAAAAGGTCAAATAAAAAAATCTTATCATATGTACCAAGTTTGTAATTCATCTTCTCCTAAGGAAAAAAGAAGCCAGTGCCCCCCCCCCCCCCCCCATCAAACAATGTATCGTTACCAAACCTTAAAATTACCCACCAAATATTAATTATAATGCTATGAACCAAAAGTTTTTTATTCAAGTCACTCAGAATAAGCATTTATTAGTTACCCTCATAATCTTATTTAAATAAATATTTTTTTTTCTACCAACATATTTCATAGGTGCTCAACACATTTAAAAAATATGTAACGGTTTACAATTTTTTTCTATCTCTACAACTGATAAATACTAAAAGTTGTAATCGATTGTTATGTGTTGCACACCAATGACGTTTTCTCTTTATAAAACTGATTTATATAAAGACGCTGTAAACTAATTTCTGTCTTAATTTATAAAATTTAAAACATCCTTCAACTTAACAGAAAAAATAAACTGAGTTAGTGATTTGGATGGAAATTTATAAAAATTATGTGACAAAACTTTTAATATTTTTTTCTAAAAACTCCACGTATATTATTTTTTTATTATATATGTAACAAAAATAATTAAATAAAAGAAATTAAAAAAGGTTTGAGTAAATTGTCAAAATCGTCCCTGTGGTTTTATATTTGCCAGTTTCATTCAAATATCCTCAACTTAACAGAAAAAATAAACTAAGTTAGTCGTTTGGATGAAAATGACAAAAAATTACAAATGTTGGGGGCAATTTGGAACAAAAGTGTCATTTTAGATGAAAATGACAAAAGTGACAAAACTTTTAATTTTTTTTTTTCTAAAAACTCCACGTATATTCTTTTTTTATTATATATGTAACAAAAATAATTAAATAAAAGAAATTAAAAAGGGTTTGAGTAAATTGTCAAAATCGTCCATGTGGTTTTATATTTGCCAGTTTCATTCAAATATCCTCAACTTAACAGAAAAAATAAACTAAGTTAATCGTTTGGATGAAAATGACAAAAAATTACAAACGTTGGGGGCAATTTGGAACAAAAGTGTCATTTTAGATGAAAATGACAAACGTACCCAAACCTCAGGGACGATTTTGGCAATTAACTCTAAAATTTGATAATGTTTTGGGGTAAGAAGGAAACTATAACAAAGTTGGGGTGTCAAAAGCAAACTATTTGTAAAATGGAGTAGTAGTTTAGGGATTAAATTTACTATTTTATGAAACTTTGAAGATACCAAAGTCAAGGGGCTAAAATTGAAACATCCATGAAAGTATTGGGGGAGGAAGGCAAAGCCGATGTCGTCAAGACAAAAACTCTAGAGGGGGTCAAAGTGTCATTTACAAAGTTAATAAAAAGTTAAGTGGTTAAAAATTGCATTTTCTAAACCTAAGGGCTAAGAAAGAGTAAAGATAAAATTTTATAAAGTTTTGGGGGTAAGAAGGAAACTATAACAAAGTTGGGGCTGAAAAGAAAACTACCACAAAGTTGGGGTGGCAAAAGCAAATTATTTGTAAAATGGGGTAGTAATTTAGGGACTAAATTTGCTATTTTAAGAAACTTTAAAAATACCAAAGTAAAGGGGATAAAATTGCAACATCCATAAATGTAGAGGGGGAGGAAGACAAAGTCGGTGGGGTTTTCACCGACTTTGTCTTTTAAGATGTAGTATAATGTTTAACTTGTTTACATAGTATGTTTTATATTTTTACATTACCACAAACCATATGAAAATATACTTGCCTAAGTAAAAATATACTTGTTTAAGTAAAATATATCTAGATTAGTTTCGTGAGTAGTGAGTTCAAGTGAGTAGTGAGTTCGAGTTATTCTGTCTGATCAATATGTCCATCATTACAATATGTTTTAATTAAGGAAAGAAGAAACAGTTTTATATTTACTTTCTCTCTTAAATATAAAAGTTTATAAATGGTATTTGAGCATGAAATTGATTCCCATAATGTATCGTCATCTTCTTTTATATTTTTAGAACAGTTTACACAGTTACTAATCATGCTTCTAAATCTACACATTATCTACTATCAGAATCCCTTTCAAAAAAAAAAAAAAAAAAATCTACTATCAGAATCGAACAAATTAACAGCAACGTTGGTTAGTTGCTAACGAAACACATAATGTATACATAAATAGTTGGAGCAACAAAGTGAAACCCTCGATCAGATGGATGTTCAAATATTGGATGTGGCACGGTGGTATCGGCGGTGATTCTAATCAAAAGTCTGATCAGGGTCAGTGGAAGTATAGTATGATTAATGATGCTAATCAATGAGTGTACATTGATATCCTAGCATTAGGGTAGGGGTGGTGATCACTCATCACTCACAACATCCAGTCAAGTTCCGACATGTCATCAACGATTATTCCATCACTCACAACTTTTTTTAGTGAAAATGGTCATCACTTGTGATGGAATTCCATCACTCACATGGAATTCCATCAGTCAGTTTCTGTCATTGGGTAAGTGTGGGTGGTGGAAGGCACATAAGCTCACCGTTCTCTTCATATGAAATCCATAGACCATCTTTCTCAGACAAGTCTGGATAGAGAGAGAGATCGAGAGAAAGAGAATCAGGAGATCCGTCCACACTCCGCCGGCGGCCAGTATCGATTACGACGGTGATGATAGGGGTAAACGAAAATGAACACGATGGTGGTTCCGGGGAATGGTATGGTGGCGCATCTTACCCGATCTCCGAGACACACAACTAACGCTAGAGCTCATCCTAGAGCTCGATGGTGGGAGATCTGCTGTTCGATGAGATTCTGTTTCAGTTGTGTAATCCCTAATTTTTAGTTTGTGGTTATTGCTTTATTTCTATTGTTTGCTTGATGATGGTGAACATCGGCTCATCTGAGAATGTTTTAAGTTGTTATCTGGTCAGATTATTCGTCCGCTTGCTACGATTTTGTGGTTTAAGAAAAATGAAAAAGTAAGGTGTAATGTTGCAAGTTTGCAGCTACTTTGAAAGATTAGGGTTAGGAGATTGTTGGTTCTGTGTTGTGTTCTCATAAGGTAGAAAAGAAGAGTTGCGTTTCTAGATTAACTTTAGGGTTTGTGTGTGTTCATCGTATAAAGAAGAAGTAGAACAAGCAATTGGTTGTTTGTTGTTGTGGCGTGGAATAGAAAAGAGTATGTGTAGTATGCAGCTGTTATAATAGAATATTAGGGTTGGTGTTTGTTTGTAAGTTGTAGAAGAAGAAGAAGAAGAAGAAGAAGAAGAAGAAGAAGAAGAAGGGTAAATGTGTGTTGGGTTTACGTTTTAACAGAAAAACGAATAAGAAAAGTAGAGTGAAGGTGACGTGATGGCTGTTGTTCCTTAGGATTGTTGTTATTAAACGAAGTAGAAGAGGAAGTTTTGATATTTATGAATGCAATTTGGTAGGATTGCAATGTTATTCTGGTTAACCCGATTCTCCCTATGTGAACCGATTACCTGTCCAATTATTTGCAATGCAAGTTAAGTTCAGTTATAGTAATTAAACGGATTCAGGCGGTGATGGTGAATACTGTTTCAGACAGCGGGTCGAGGTGGCTTCCTTTGACGACGAAGACGATGAAGATGACTGACAGCCGAGAAACACGAGAAGGTATTTCATTTATCTCGATTATCAATATCTTTTATAAACCTTTCAACCCTAATTGAACTCACAAAAATTCTCTTCGAACTCAATATTTGTTCTTCTGCAAATTAGTTGGGAGATTGGGTGAACCACTACGACAACACCGTTTTTTGTCGCTGCTTTAGCCTCTATATCGTCCACTTTTTCATGTAGAGCACCAAGACAATCGTTCAAGCCTTTAAACCTGATCTGTTTTGCTTGTAGGTAACCATTCCCACTTCAGTTGATTTTATAGTGTATACCTACTGCTAGAAATTGATACTAATCATATATAATATATAATAGTGTATGAATTTGAATTGATTTTATAGATTATGTATACTGTTCCTAAGTATGTGTTTTGTGTATGTGAATCTCTTGACCAGTTTACCCCCAACTTATTTGACGCTTGACCAATTGTGCCTTGATCTGATATTTATCATTTTAGAATAGATGAGAAAAGTGTAGTTTATGAAGTTGGAAGGTGTGGATAATATTGTAGTGAGCAAAGTAGGTGTTATTGTGAAAGAAAATGTATAATGGTGTCTACTATAGATGGAAACATGATTCTGCGCTCCGCACATATACAGTACTAGAAAGAAGATATATTTGGAGATTAATTACTTTTCTTTTGTTCCCTTTTTAACGTGTTTTATCCCTTTTTGTTGTTTTATCGATGTACAGGGTGTTCTCTGTTTACCAAATAATCACATAGGAAGTTTACAAATTGACGTTGTTTGTCATAAGGAGATAGTACGTGGATTGCTAAGAAGTTTATGTGTGGAGATGTTAAGATTGGAGCTTCAACGTGTTTATTAGTGTACACAATTATTTATATAACGTTGTAGCTATAGTTGTTACTCGGATTTTGATGACGAAAGAAGTATGATAAGCTTAAAATAATTGGTGTAAATCTGATCGATTGCACGCCAATTTCGTTGCCGCGGCGCAACACGCGGGTCACTTTTCTAGTTTCATTTAAATTAAAACATACTAGTTCAAATAAACATACTAGAAATATTTTAGACTACAATGCATATATGTATTGATTTCTTATTCATCGGACGAACCGGTCGGCTTAGTATTCCCTATCTACCCTTTAAAACACCAAAAGCCTTCTCAATATCTTTTCTTGCCGATTCTTGCAACTTTTTGAACGCCTTTTCTTTAGCCTCGGCAAGAATTGAAGGAGCTTTCACAAAAACAGACCATGATGGGTAGATACCATCCACAAGAAGAAAGCCTCATCTGTAATATCGTCCGTTAACATAGAAAGGACAGAAGGGTGCGGTACCATCCGTTACGGTTTAGAACAACGACAACGTGTGCAAAAGATTGATGCCGTTGTTTGAACCTGGAACACCAAAATATGAATACCAATACCATAAATCATTCGACCTCACCGCTTCAAGTATGATGGTTGGTCTATTGACGTCACCCCTAACATACGCCCCTCGCAACTCTCTTGGACAATTTCTCCACTCGATATGTGTACAATCGATGCTACCGAGCATCCCTGGAAAATGCCATCTAGCCTCATGTGCGGCATAAATACGTGAGATGTCGTGTCTCATCGGTTTACGTAAAAAACTCTTTACCATACAATTTAATGACCGCGTTACAAAAAAAATTGTAGACATTCACGTGAAGTTCTGTCCGACATAGCTAAGTATTCATCAAATTGATCGGGAGGGTTACCTGTCGCTAGTTGGCGAATGGCGGACATGCATTTTCTATCGGCGTGAAACTTGGTTTGCCCCTCGCGTCGTAACCTTCTTCAAACAATTCTTCAGTTGCATCAATTTCTCCAACAATCATTAAAAATAATTCTTTTGGTAAACGAAACCGGTCTCTAAATGTTTCGGCATTGTAGACCGGATTCTCCACAAAATAATCGTTCATTAACACTTCGTTGGCATGTATACGATCACGATCCATTATTTTCTTCTTTGGGCAGTTCGAACTTCTTTTAAGTTCATTATACACCAACACGAAAAATTCAAGCGTCTCATTGTCGGAAGACGATTGGCTATCGCTATCGCTGTCCATCGGAAACGTCGAATGCGTAGGGAAATCCATTTTTGAAATATGTAGAATGTGTGATATGTGTTTGTGATTTGGTGTGGGTGAAATGGTATAAAAATTGTGAAGTATATTTAGATTGTTTAATGGTTTTTTTATTTAATCTATCATAAACATCAACGCTCAAAATATACAACGGTCAACAAGCAAAACGGTCGAATTTTAAATGTTTCATGCTTGAAAAATATCACGCGTGTTAATGTTCACGCGTTAAAAAGAGGGAGTGGCGGTGGTGTGTTATTGTTTTTCACGAGTGATGGGGGGCCATCACTGACCACCCCGAGTCACCTTAAGTATAAGTTTTCATTGGTTGGAACCTACTGATTGGAATCCGGGTTATCATTGATCTTGGAGACACATTATAACACAAATATGGCATGCCATTCTTATAAAAATCATATACGTCTATCTATACTTTCTATAAAAGAAGAAACTTCAATGACATAAGAAAAGCTGATGTGTCAGCTGGAGAGGCTGTCCAACAAGGCTTTTATTATGTCATTATTACATCATAAAGCCTAATATATAAATCACTTTAAAATACATTTAATTTAATTTCAAACCACTGCTTTGTGTATTCAAATGTTAAAGGTCTGGCCCACATTCCAAAGGGCAAACCACTGCCTATCTACAAGAAAGTAGCAGATGATTTCTTTGTCAAAGGTATACCTTAACAGTGGTTTTGAAATTGCGGGTAATTTGAAATTCAAAATGCATGGGGATATGTAATTTTCAATTAATGCATGTCACTCACTCACTTCTGTCAATCATCTTCTTATATAAATTGATTTATATTCTCATTTCACTCTTCATATTTACATTCTCGTGTTCTCTTCTTTTGTATTTTCAAACCGCATTTCTAATGTATCTCTCCCTCAAATCCGTTCTTCTCAATACTTGACATTTGTTCATAAAGGATAAGAGAAAACTGAAGCTCTCTCTGACCCACTTTCAGAACAAATTTTGGGGATATGTGGTTTGCCTTGATCATGGTAATGTGATATATATGATTATGTTTGTTTTTGTTTTTTATTTTTACTAAAGCTTTGTTATCTAAGTTAGTGACTAAATGATGATTGTGAATGATCTGCTACAGATGATGATGATTGTTCTACGGTTGTTTCCAGCATCATTGTTCCAACATCGTTTAAAGTATGATTTTTTTGCTTCTCCAATTTTGAAATTTTGAATTTTGAATTTTCAAGTGATATACTCTAATTCTCTCTTTATATTTCAGTCTAATCACAGTTGTTTGAAATTCATACAATCTGCTGCGGGTTATTATAGGTTTGTATTAAAAGAAGCATAAAGTTAAATTAAACACAAAGAAAGATTATTAAAAGTACATTTAAAATATTTTTGGCTTATGACTAAATGATGATTATATATGACTTTGGGTAGATGATGATGATGTAGAACCCGCAGTAGTTCCTACTAAACGCAAGAAAGGATCTGCTATTGTTGTAAGATAAGATTTTATCTTACTAGAGTAATGGTCTTTCCTGCCTTTTTTGTGTTAAAAGAAGCATAAAGTTTGGTTTAAAGCAGTTCTTTACGAAGCAAGTTAAGGATTAAGTATATGAGGACAGGGCTACTCTTCAACAACTGAAGAAGTGTTTTCATTTACTGCATCTTGGTCTGTTCACGAGATATCAGGTTTCTAGAAACCTGATGTTGATGCATTCAGTACTTCCTTGGAGTTCATGGAGATTGTCGAAGATATACATTGATGGAGTTTAAAGCTAAAAACACTAAATTTTAAGCTAAAAGCACTAATTTTTTGCTGTTAGGTTCGTAAATTTCTTGGTGTTGTTGTTAGATTTTAAAGTTTTGTTGTAATTTTAAGCTGAATAAGTATTATTATGTAATTTTTAATATCATCTGATTAATGCAGATCGGTACTTTTGATGTAGAAGTGAAATTGTCACTGAGTTTAATTAGATTATGTTGATGTTGTAAAAATTTCTGTTAGCGTATAGATCTGTCAAAGTCAAAGTTTGCCAAAAGAGAACATCTGCTCTAAATCATCATCTCCTGATCTAACGGTTGTTTGACTTGCTACTATTGCCAACATCTGTTGTTGCCTTAGCAGTGGTTTTGAAATTGCCGGTAATGTTCAAATTCAAAATTCCTGGGGATATGTACTTTGCAATTAATGCACGTGACTCATCTGTTGTTGGCAACATCTGTTTGACTTGCTACTGTTGCGAAAATCTCGTACTTTAATAGATGTTCACAATATCTTTGTATTGCAAATGAATAGTGTAACACCTCGAAAATTCACGTCCTATAATGTGTAGACACGTGTCAAATGTTTAATCGTGTGAAAGAATATTATAGAAGGACTAAAGTTGACAATCATGGAAAGTATGTAGATATACGTATTCTAAATGTCAACGGTGAAAAATATATTGTATATTAACCCTACAAGATGCTCATACCTTCAAACGAATAAATCATGGATCATACGGAGCTAAAAGTGAGAGATTACAAACTACAGGGGCTAAATGTGTCAACATGTTTAAGTTATACCTCTGAGTGACCTTTTGACAAACCCGAAGCTTTGTAACAGTTAATTATGCTCACTAGAATACACGATTTAAATTTCGTAAAGTTTCGTTATCGTATGAGAAAGTTATGATCAAATTCGTGTGCGAAGGGTTAAAGCGTAAACGTTGAAAGTTAGGACTTTTTGGGTAACAATAAAGTTAACCGGGGACTTAATGAAGTGGGTATATGTTTTAAAGCCCTTATAGATCAAATATGGGGGTTCATAATGCAAGAAACAAGTGCCTAATCGAAGTTTGAAGAGCCAAGGACTAAAACTGCAATTAATGAAAATTTGTGTTTTCTGATCTTAGACGCTCGCGTAGCGCGAGCTCGAGGACACACGCCATCGCGCTACGCGACGGCCCTATCTGATCAGCCTACTCCGATTTAGTAGGATCCTTGTCTGCCACAGCCATTACAAGCGATTCTAACTCGATTCTCCTCATCTTGGATGACCCCTAGGCACCCCCTAAGCACTAGGAACAAGTGTTGATCAGTTGTGGTGGGTTGTAGACTCATGTGTCAAGGATTTATGGTGAGAAATTCACTATAAAAGGGCCTTGAACTTGCAACAAGTCTTCACACCTTCATTCAAGCTATCTGATCATTTCTGGAGCTCAAGGCTGCTCTCAAGTGTTCACAATTCGTGCATAGGACCTTTGTAAGTTGGCTTAACCCTTCTTAATTAAGTTTTAGCTTAGTTTTAGCTTAAAAGTCAAACCGTCGTAATTAACAGTTGACTTTAAGATTAATCACTAATGGTCCAGTGATTAGTCGAATCAAAAGTAGTTATAAGTTGGTAATTATGTGGGTAATAAAACCTCAAAAGGGTTCCCCCTGATTCCCACTCTAACTAGGTCAAATGTCGGGTCAAACTTACTAATAAAAAGTCAACAGAATGTTTAAAATGCAATTTATGCATGATTAGCAATGTAGAACACATACAACCTGTTTGATCATTAATATAACTTGGTAATTAGGGTAAGGACATGTCTAAACATGTTCAACCCGACAATTTCCTGTTTAGACCCGGTTCGGAACCGAAAGTCGCATAGTTTGACTTATACTTTGACTTTCAGTTCTGACCCGTTATAGTATGTTTTAAAAATGCCTTAGAACTTTATTTGGACCAGGTTACATGCTAGTATGACCCTCTGTGATTATACACCTCGGATCATTAGTTATCCAATTAATATGCATGACTCCGTTAATTGCTCATATGTTGACCATTATGCCCTTTTCACTTTAAAACGTGATTTTTGGAAATGTAAAAGAGTAGAAACCTTAATTACTGATATATAAACTTGCATACAAAATTTGACATCAGTTTGAGGTGTAGGTTAAGAGTTATGCTCGTTAGCGTAAAATTAAATCTTTATGTTAATTAAACGGCGTATTTAGCGTATAGCCTACTTAAACATACTTTTTGTTATCAAATCTTTTACCCACTGATGTAATATATTATTTTGGGATTTTTAAAGATTTGTAATTAATTTTAGGCTGAGCATAACTCATAGTCGTAGGCTTAATCCGGTACTTGTCGGTTTTGCCCTTACGGGCCATAAAATGATTTTCACATATCTAAACAACTCCAAACCTTTTGCTACTGATCACACATGATAAATAAATTATTTGAAGCCTTCTGGAAATATAAAAATATCAGATTTATGTATCAAAACCGGAAATGGCCTCTAATCGCCTTTTTAAACGTTTTTAGCGCATAGTATGTACCAAGAGTATTTTTAAACATACAAGGGTGATACCTACTGATATTAGAGGCAAATTATAATATTTTAATAGTAAGCAAAGGTTGATAAACTCAGACTTCAGTTTTGAGCTTTTCGGCTTATGTGAAATTACCAAAATACCCCTACGGGGCATAGTTTGGTTATAATTACTAAATTCCACATATATGCTTATTTCTAATGTTATAACTTAGTAAAATAAGTATTTTTACTGATTACATCAGGCCTGTAACTCAGGTAAATACTTAAACTCTTTTATAACCTTTTAAATGACCAAACTACTCCTACGGGGCATAGTTTGTGATTAAATTCGTTTCGGGCATAATAAATGATATCTTACTGATGTCACAACATATATGAAGCATATTAACTTAGGAAACCTGTAAATAGCTCTCATGAATACTCGTTACGCTTATTACGCGTTCGGTACGGTTTATGTAACTAGTTTACATAAACTAGCCTAAACGGGTCAAACCTTATCGGTTTTATCTCAAATTCCAGAATGTGTATGAAATTCCCATATTAAACAAGTCTCCGAACTTGTCGGGTCTAAATCACATTCTATCCGGTCTTCGCTTAATCGTGCGTACGAACCGTATCTTTGAAACTAGCCGGTCTAAGCTTAAGCTTAATTAAAGACCCGTTAGGATTCTAATAGGTTATTATAAACCTTCGTTCCAGATTAGGAGGACCAGTAAAAGCTACTTGCAATTTGCTTATTGTGATATATACTTTGCTCAGGTAAATACTTTTAACTTATTTTCCCTATACGGGCTTGGGTTACGGTATATAGCATACCGCTTGATCGGGCATCAAATCCTCCACCATTGAGTGGGTAATTGAATAATTTGATCGGCTCGTTTAAATAGTCTTGTTACTTAAAGCCTTTGGGGGGTTAATGACCATGTCCCGTATATCCTTGGCATCATTTTACGAAATGGCCACGACTTAAGCGCGGGGTGTAGGCGTACACCCGTCAGTGCACAAAAGAATATTGTGGTGTGTCTATTGATCTTTAACCCGGACTTGATCCGGGCTACTGAACGCACAAGAAACATGTAATTCGTTCACAAGATTATATATTTAAATAATTCTCCCAAGTTAAATAAAAATGTTTATGCCACGTGCATCCAAACCAATTTTCAATCATTTTCCAAAATGAGTCAGTCGATTGTATTTACCAGTGTAAACTGACGTATTTTCCCAAAAAGATTAAATGCAGGTACTAAGCGAAATTGGCTGGGATTTCTCCTTAGCATCATTAGAAGTCTCGCAAGCTTAGGATGCCTGAAGTCTGTTGAACTATTTGTTTCATATATTATTTTCGATCCTTCTGTGGATAAACTTCCGAATATTGTGACACTTGAAATTACAATATTAAATTCGGTTGTATTATATCTTTTAAATTGCTTCCGATGTGCATATTAAATATTGTGTTGTTTGACTATTATGTTGCCAACCACGTCACGATACTCCCCCACCGGGCCCACCGGTGACATGTGGAAATCGGGGTGTGACAGGTTGGTATCAGAGCCAACACTGAGTGAATTAAACACTAGCCTTTTGTGTTTAATCTCAGTTACACAATTGCACAACTCTAAACTTTCGAGTCTAGACATATAACATAGGACAAATTCTACCTTATTTGGTTTTTGTTTTGTCCTTTAAAATTTTTATAGATGTTGTTTTGTTATCTCATGCTATATTGACAGGATTAACAAAAAAAAAAAATGCCGCCAAGATTCTTCAGGAGAAGAGGAAGAGGCAAGGGGCCGATCACCGCCCCCAATGATAATGAAGCTGGACCATCACATGCGCGAGCTCCGTCTACTACCGAGAGTGACGACCCTCGGCAGAACAGGAGGAACTTGTTTGAACCAGCCAGACGATCGGTATCACACAGCTCTACACCTCCGGTCTAAAACCCTTACGGGCCTCAGCCGGAGTACGAGCCCAACAACCCTCAACCCTCTTACATACCATTACAACGATCTTTATCGCATCATTCTTTTGGTGACCCTACACCAGCTTTTCGGGGCCGGTTTAATCCGGTAGGCTACATACAAGAACCCGTGGGTTTTAATCCACTGGGTCCAGAAGATCATTTCTCTGGAGATCATGCGGACGACATGGACGAGGATACGGACCCCGTCGAGCCTGCCAGTGGTACACCAAACCACCCGATAGAGATCTCTGACGGATCTTCTTTCCATGGATCACCCTATGTTGGTCCAGATAGCTTCCAAGCTATGTTCACCCGGCACGAATGGTACTATACACCTCTTCACCATTCGTCGCCTTATCAGCAGCAGCAGGAACAGGATCCCTCTGTGGATTCCAGATTCGTGGCAGTCACGCCACCGCCTCCACCGCCGCCAATACAGCCGGCACCTCCGCAACCGCCGAGGCGAATGAGAACCGGTGCGCGCTTGTCGTCACGAGCGGGGGATTTCCATTTCAGTTCCCCACGTCAATCCAGTGGCAGCCACTATCCGCCACATCAGGAGGACCCACAAATGGGTGGACCTTCTAACCCAGCTGTACCACAGCCACCGCCGATGGGTTTTGATAACCCAATTCCAGCATACACGGGTTCCATGGCGTATAACCCGTTTGAACCGCCAAATCACCACAATTATGGTTACGCGGAGGCCGACCCTTACATGGTAGCGGCGAACTACAACACCCAAGGACCCTATGGAGATCCATGGGGAGTAGGGTACCCAACACATGGGTACCAGATACCTCCTAGGCCTATTATTCGGACTCAATCGCAGCCGCCTAGGTTCTCCCCACCTGAGCATGAAGAACTCCTTCAGAGGTTGGATCAAGTTGAACGGGAAGTTCACAGGGACCGCAGGGAGAGACAGACCTTCCTCCAAGGATTAACAAGCTTGATCAAAGGGAAGAGCAAGAAGGATCATTGAATCCTTCCACTGTTGTTTTTCCTTGTATCAGTTAAGCCCCTGCGTGGGCCTGTATTTGCTGTATTTGTTTAAGCCCCTGCGAGGGTAAGTATGCGTATTTGTTTTGACCCCTGCGTGGGTCTATCTTCCGTTAACCCCTGCGAGGGTATGGTGTTTGCTTAAGGTCCCTGCGTGGACTATTATGTTTGTTTAAGGTCCCTGCGTGGACTATTATGTTTGTTTAAAGTCCCTGCGTGGACGAGCATGTTAATGGAATGTTTGTTTTATAAATTTCATGTTTGCCATTATGGGCATATAAAAAATTATAAATGAAATAAATAAATTAAAATCATTCATTTTGAAGTAATATCTGCCTATGTAAAATTTTAAAAAAATCTTAAAGTGTGAAACCTAGCCTTCGGGTCATTATAAGGCCGGGCCAAGATGGTAATACCTGTTTAAAAGATTCGTATCCCTGTTAACATCTGAAAATATGTTAACACTCCTGGCAGACGTGATTCATTAAAAATCACACACGTCATTATTATTAAAGGATTCTTCAAAAGATTCCTAACCCAATTATATGATCTCTGAATCATGGGTTTAGGTCATCAATTAAGATGATCATAATTTAACCATACGTGGTAAAATGGTGCCTACGGGCCCTGCTCATTTCCATATGAGCCAAAAGACAGTGGTAGCAATGACTCGCTGTCAAACAAAGGTAATGAACTAGGTTCAAACCTTCATGCTTTGATTCTCTGAAATCATAGCTTATAATTTATATATGTCCTTGTGACTAGGCCTATTGTGCCAGTATACCTTAATGTTTTGATTCTCTGAAATCATAGATTAAATAAAAAGGTCCATGTGACTAGGCCTTTTGTGCCACAAATAAAACTGTTATTGTTTTATAATTAGGATAAATTATTATAGAAATCCTAAATAAATATGGTTAATAAATTAACCAAATATGGTCTCTGTTTACCATGGTTAATGAATTTCCCTAAGGGGCAATTCCATAATAAACTCCCAAATAAACTATTGTCCTTGTTTTCTGCAACAGTTCAATTAAAATGGCTAACTCGGACGAGGGTAATAGTCATACAGTGGAGAATAACGAGAACGCCCGGATTAATTTAACGGGTGCTGAATTGAAAGCAATAATAGACGGCGCAGTTACACAGGCATTGGAAAGGCAGTATGAAGAGTACAGTGGGACTCGTAGTAGGACCCAATCTACACAGCCTTCAAAGCCACCGTCCAAGAAGGACGACTCGAAGAAAGATGATGATCGACGCTCCTCGAACCACAGTTCTCCATCTCAGCAGGTTATACTTAATCAAGGACCCCGTGACAAGGGTTGCTCGTATAAATATTTCGTTTCCTGCAAACCCTGGGATTTCACTGGGGAGAAGGGAGCCATTGACTGTATGACGTGGCTGGATGAGATGGATACGGTTGTAGACATCAGCGGGTGCACTGAAGGAGACGTGGTCAAGTTTGTGTCGCAGTCTTTTAAGGGGGAAGCGTTGGCATGGTGGAGATCTCTGATTCAAGCCACCGGAAAAATCCCATTGTACAACATGTCGTGGGAACAATTTGTTGCCCTTATCAGGGAAAATTACTGCCCTCAGCATGAGGTGGAGAAGATAGAGTCTGACTTTCTATCATTGGTGATGACAAACCTTGACTGTCAAGCTTATCTAACGAGCTTCAACACGATGTCCCGGTTGGTACCTTATCTGGTAACCCCGGAACCAAAAAGAATAGCTCGATTTATCGGTGGTTTAGCCCCGGAAATCAAGGCAAGCGTAAAAGCTTCTCGGCCAGCTACCTTCAGGTCTGTAGCTGACATATCTTTGTCACTTACTCTGGATGCGGTCCGACAAAGATCGCTGAGAAACAAAGAGGCTGAGAAGAGAAAACGTGAAGATGATGGGTCACGTCGATCGAACAAGAAACACCGTGGGAACGGTAACAACAAGAAAGGATCGGAGTCAAGGAAAGATGGGCATAATTCTGGTGAGAAGCCCAAATGCAAGATATGCAAGAAACAGCACTTTGGAAAGTGCAGACTTGAGTCGAACTCACAGACTCAGTCAAAAATCTATGCTTGTGGTATATGCAAGTCCACGGATCACAAAACCTTGGATTGCAAGAAGATGAAAGACGCAACGTGCTACCGTTGCAATGAAAAGGGCCACATTAAAACCAACTACTCTAAGTACACCAAGAAGCCTGAAGAGGCCAAGAAGACTAATGCCAGAGTCTTCAGAATGGACGCAAAAGAAGCGGTTCTAGACGACAATGTTATTACAGGTACTTTCCTTGTAAATGACGTCTTTGCTAGAGTACTTTTTGATTCAGGCGCTGATAAGTCTTTCGTTGATAAAAAGTTTTGTGAATTGCTGAAATTACTTGTCAAAACCTTATATGTGAATTATGAGGTGGAGTTAGCAGATGGCACACTAGAAACCGTCTCAACTGTGTTAGATGGGTGTGTTATATCCATTAAGAACCATTCTTTTCCTCTATCTCTGCTTCCCTTTAAGTTGGCCGGTTTTGACATAGTTCTGGGTATGGACTGGTTATCTCATAACCAGGCCCAAATTGTCTGTAACAAGAAACAAGTGGTGATAAAGACTCCGTCTGGTGAATCACTTACCATTCGGGGAGATACCCAGTATGGACTGCCTGAGCAAGTGACTATGCTCAAGGCTTCAAAATGTTTAAAGAAGGGCTGTGTCATCTACATGGCACAAGTGATTATTGATGAGCCCAAACCAAAGATAGAAGACATCCCTGTCATCTCTGAATTCCCAGAAGTTTTTCTAGAAGAACTACCTGGTTTGCCGCCAGATAGGCAAGTGGAATTCAGGATTGATATCATCCCCGGAGCAGCACCAGTTGCCAGAGCACCCTATAGGTTGGCTCCAACGGAGATGAAAGAATTGAGGACACAGCTGGATGAATTTCTAGCTAAAGGTTTCATAAAACCTAGTTCGTCTCCTTGGGGAGCGCCAGTCCTGTTTGTCAAGAAGAAGGACGGATCGATGCGTCTGTGCATCGACTATCGTGAGCTTAATAAGGTCACGATCAAGAATGGTATCCTTTACCTAGGATCGACGATTTGTTCGATCAATTACAAGGAGCAAGTTACTTCTCGAAGATTGACTTGAGGTCAGGTTACCATCAACTGAAGGTTAAAGATGAAGACGTGCACAAAACAGCATTTAGGACTCGTTATGGTCATTACGAGTTCCTAGTGATGCCTTTTGGGCTCACTAATGCACCTGTCGCGTTCATGGATCTCATGAATCGCGTTTGCAAGCCGTACTTAGATAAATTCATCATCGTTTTCATCGACGACATTCTTATCTATTCCAAGAACCAAGCTGACCACGAGAAACACCTTCGTTGTATTCTCAAACTCCTGCATCAGGAGAAGCTCTATGCCAAATTCTCTAAGTGTGAATTCTGGCTTCGAGAAGTCCAATTCCTTGGACACATGGTTAGTGAGCGTGGTATCCAAGTGGATCCCGCTAAGGTTGAAGCAGTTATGAACTGGCAAGAACCAAAGACGCCTACAGAGATTCGTAGCTTCCTGGGATTGGCAGGATATTACCGGCGTTTCATTGAAAACTTTTCAAGGATTGCTGCACCCCTAACTTCCTTGACTAAGAAGAAAGTAAAGTTCGTTTGGGGCCCAAAAGTAGCAAGAATCCTTCGATATTCTGAAACAAAAGTTGAGCAACGCCCCAGTACTGACATTGCCAGATGGAATAGAAGATTTTGTGGTCTACTGCGATGCATCGCACACTGGCATGGGGTGTGTGCTTATGCAGAAACGCAAGGTTATTGCCTATGCATCACGACAGTTAAAGGTGCATGAAAAGAATTACACCACCCACGACTTGGAGTTGGGTGCCGTTGTATTCGCACTAAAACTGTGGAGGTATTATCTTTATGGAATCAAGTGTGTGATCTATTCTGATCACAAAAGCCTCCAACATCTGTTTAATCAAAAAGAGTTAAACATGAGGCAACGCCGTTGGATGGAGACTTTGAATGACTATGATTGTGAAATCAAGTACCATCCCGGCAAGGCGAATGTAGTCGCTGATGCCTTGAGCCGAAAGGAAAGGATGAAACCCATCCAAATCAATGCCAAACGCATGGAGATAAAGAATAATTTGATTGAAAGGTTGTTAGCTGCACAGAAAGAAGTTGTGTTGGAAGCTAACTATCCTAATGAAAAGTTAGGAGTAACTGAGGAGCAGTTAACTCTTAGCAAGGACGGAATTCTAAGGTTAAATGGACGAATATGGGTTCCAATTTATGGAGGACTCCGAGATGTCATCCTCCAGGAAGCCCATAGTTCCAAATACTCCGTTCATCCTGGAGCTGATAAGACGTACCAGGATCTAAAGACAAATTATTGGTGGATAGGCTTGAAAAAGTCTGTAGCCGCCCATGTAGCTAAATGCTTGACATGTGCGCAAGTCAAAGAGCCGCCAGGCTTGCTACAACAGCATGAACTTCCTACTTGGAAGTGGGAAATGGTAACTATGGATTTTATTACCAAGTTACCCAAGACAAGGAAAGGAAATGATACAATATGGGTTATAGTTGACAGACTGACTAAGTCAGCACATTTCTTACCCATCAAGGAGACTTATAGCTCCGACATGTTAGCCCAGTTATACGTTGATAAGATTGTAGCCTTACATGGCATACCTGTGTCTATTATCTCTGACAGAGATACTAGGTACACGTCACATTTTTGGAAGAGTTTCCAACAATCTTTGGGCACACGCTTAAATTTTAGTACAGCTTATCATCCTCAGACTGACGGTCAGAGTGAGCGTACTATTCAAACGTTGGAAGACATACTACGTGCATGTGCGATCGATTTGGGTGGTAGTTGGGATAAGCACCTACCATTAATCGAATTCTCCTACAACAATAGCTACCATACCAGCATTAAGGCTGCGCCCTTCGAGGCATTATACGGTAGAAAGTGTAGATCGCCCGTTTGTTGGGCGGAAGTTGGAGATGTCCAATTATCAGGACCAGAGACAGTCTTTGAAACGACGGACAAGATTGTCCAGATTCGTGACCGTCTCAAAGCTGCCCGAGATAGGCAGAAGAGCTACGCAGATCCGAAGCGTAAAGCTTTTCACTTCGAAGTAGGTGACAAAGTGTTGCTAAAAGTATCACCCTGGAAGGGGGTGATGCGATTTGGTAAGAAAGGAAAGCTAAGCCCGAGATACATAGGACCTTTCGAGGTTATCGAACGTTTCGGGTCAGTTGCCTAAAAGTTAAACTTACCTGAAGAGCTCAATGGAATTCACAATGTGTTCCACATCTGCAATCTGAAGAAGTGCTTCGCTGATGAATCACTGGTTATACCACATACAGATGTGCATATAGATGAGAGCTTAAAATTTGTGGAAAAACCTTTGTCGATTGAAGATCGACAGGTAAAGAAGCTTCGAAGGAAGCAGGTACCTATTGAAAAGGTCAAATGGGATGCCCGTAGAGGTCCCGAATACACGTGGGAGGTCGAATCCACGATGAAAGAAAAGTACCCTTATTTATTTCAGTAAATCTCGGGTCGAGATTTATTTTAAGGGGGTGAGGATGTAACACCTCGAAAATTCACGTCCTATAATGTGTAGACACGTGTCAAATGTTTAAACGTGTGAAAGAATATTATAGAAGGACTAAAGTTGACAATCATGGAAAGTATGTAGATATACGTATTCTAAATGTCAA
This sequence comes from Helianthus tuberosus, assembly GCA_030545235.1. Classification (NCBI taxonomy): domain Eukaryota; kingdom Viridiplantae; phylum Streptophyta; class Magnoliopsida; order Asterales; family Asteraceae; genus Helianthus; species Helianthus tuberosus. Next base: position 70,233,325 of record CM060410.1, on the reverse strand, counting down.
CAGTGAATAAATATATTGTATATTAACCCTACAAGATGCTCATACCTTCAAACGAATAAATCATGGATCATACGGAGCTAAAAGTGAGAGATTACAAACTACAGGGGCTAAATGTGTCAACATGTTTAAGTTATACCTCTGAGTGACCTTTTGACAAACCCGAAGCTTTGTAACGGTTAATTATGCTCACTAGAATACACGATTTAAATTTCGTAAAGTTTCGTTATCGTATGAGAAAGTTATGATCAAATTCGTGTGCGAAGGGTTAAAGCTTAAACGTTGAAAGTTAGGACTTTTCGGGTAACAATAAAGTTAACCGGGGACTTTACGAAGTGGGTATATGTTTTAAAGCCCTTATAGATCAAATATGGGGGTTCATAATGCAAGAAACAAGTGCCTAATCGAAGTTTGAAGAGCCAAGGACTAAAACTGCAATTAATGAAAATTTGTGTTTTCTAATCTTACACGCTCGCGTAGCGCGAGCTCGAGGACACACGCCGTCGCGCTACGCGATGGCCCTATCTGATCAGCCTACTCCGATTTAGTAGGATCCTTGTCTGCCACAGCCATTACAAGCGATTCTAACTCGATTCTCCTCATCTTGGATGACCCCTAGGCACCCCCTAAGCACTAGGAACAAGTGTTGATCAGTTGTGATGGGTTGTAGACTCATGTGTCAAGGATTTATGGTGAGAAATTCACTATAAAAGGGCTTTGAACTTGCAACAAGTCTTCACACCTTCATTCAAGCTATCTGATCATTTCTGGAGCTCAAGGCTACTCTCAAGTGTTCACAATTCGTGCATAGGACCTTTGTAAGTTGGCTTAACCCTTCTTAATTAAGTTTTAGCTTAGTTTTAGCTTAAAAGTCAAACCGTCGTAATTAACGGTAGACTTTAAGATTAATCACTAATGGTCCAGTGATTATTCGAATCAAAAGTAGTTATAAGTTGGTAATTATGTGGGTAATAAAACCTCAAAAGGGTTCCCCCTGATTCCCACTCTAACTAGGTCAAATGTCGGGTCAAACTTACTAATAAAAAGTCAACAGAATGTTTAAAATGCAATTTATGCATGATTAGCAATGTAGAACACATACAACCTGTTTGATCATTAATATAACTTGGTAATTAGGGTAAGGACATGTCTAAACATGTTCAACCCGACAATTTCCTGTTTAGACCCGGTTCGGAACCGAAAGTCGCATAGTTTGACTTATACTTTGACTTTCAGTTCTGACCCGTTATAGTATGTTTTAAAAATGCCTTAGAGCTTTATTTGGACCAGGTTACATGCTAGTATGACCCTCTGTGATTATACACCTCGGATCATTAGTTATCCAATTAATATGCATGACTCCGTTAATTGCTCATATGTTGACCATTATGCCCTTTTCACTTTAAAACGTGATTTTTGGAAATGTAAAAGATTAGAAACCTTAATTACTGATATATAAACTTGCATACAAAATTTGACATCAGTTTGAGGTGTAGGTTAAGAGTTATGCTCGTTAGCGTAAAATTAAATCTTTATGTTAATTAAACGGCGTATTTAGCGTATAGCCTACTTAAACATACTTTTTGATATCAAATCTTTTACCCACTAATGTAATATATTATTTTGGGATTTTTAAAGATTTTTAATTAATTTTAGGCTGAGCATAACTCATAGTCGTAGGCTTAATCCGGTACTTGTCGGTTTTGCCCTTACGGGCCATAAAATGAGTTTTACATATCTAAATGACTCCAAACCTTTTGCTACTGATCACACATGATAAATAAATTATTTTAAGCCTTTTGGAAATATAAAAATATCAGATTTATGTATCAAACCCGGAAATGGCCTCTAATCGCCTTTTTAAGCGTTTTTAGCGCATAGTATGTACCAAGAGTATTTTTAACCATACAAGGGTGATACCTACTGATATTAGAGGTAAATTATAATATTTTAATAGTAAGCAAAGGTTGATAAACTCAGACTTCAGTTTTGAGCTTTTCGGCTTATGTGAAATTACCAAAATACCCATACGGGGCGTAGTTTGGTTATAATTACTAAATTCCACATATATGCTTATTTCTAATGTTATAACTTAGTAAAATAAGTATTTTTACTGATTACATCAGACCTGTAACTCAGGTAAATTCTTAAACTCTTTTATAACCTTTTAAATGACCAAACTACCCCTACGGGGCATAGTTTGTGATTAAATTCGTTTCGGGCATAATAAATGATATCTTACTGATGTCACAACATATATGAAGCATATTAATTTAGGAAACCTATAAATAGCTCTCATGAATACTCGTTACGCTTATTACGGGTTCGGTACGGTTTATGTAACTAGTTTACATAAACTAGCCTAAACGGGTCAAACCTTATCGGTTTTATCTCAAATTCCAGAATGTGTATGAAATTCCCATATTAAACAAGTCTCCGAACTTGTCGGGTCTAAATCACATTCTATCCGGTCTTCGCTTAATCGTGCGTACGAACCGTATCTTTAAAACTAGCCGGTCTAAGCTTAAGCTTAATTAAAGACCCGTTAGGATTCTAATAGGTTATTATAAACCTTCGTTCCAGATTAGGAGGACCAGTAAAAGCTACTTGCAATTTGCTTATTGTGATATATACTTTGCTCAGGTAAATACTTTTAACTTATTTTCCCTATACGGGCTTGGGTTACGGTATATAGCATACCGCTTGATCGGGCATCAAATCCTCCACCATTGAGTGGGTAATTGAATAATTTGATCGGCTCGTTTAAACAGTCTTGTTACTTAAAGCCTTTGGGGGGTTAATGACCATGTCCCGGATATCCTTGGCATCATTTTACGAAATGGCCACGACTTAAGCGCGGGGTGTAGGCGTACACCCGTCAGTGCACAAAAGAATATTGTGGTGTGTCTATTGATCTTTAACCCAGACTTGATCCGGGTTACTGAACGCACAAGGAACATGTAATTCGTTCACAAGATTATATATTTAAATAATTCTCCCAAGTTAAATAAAAATGTTTATGCCACGTGCATCCAAACCAATTTTCAATCATTTTCCAAAATGAGTCAGTCGATTGTATTTACCAGTGTAAACTGACGTATTTTCCCAAAAAGATTAAATGCAGGTACTAAGCGAAATTGGCTGGGATTTCTCCTTAGCATCATTAGAAGTCTCGCAAGCTTAGGATGCCTGAAGTCTGTTGAACTATTTGTTTCATATATTATTTTCGATCCTTCTGTGGATAAACTTCCGAATATTGTGACACTTGAAATTACAATATTAAATTCGGTTGTATTATATCTTTTAAATTGCTTCCGCTGTGCATATTAAATATTGTGTTGTTTGACTATTATGTTGCCAACCACGTCAAGATACTCCCCCACCGGGCCCACCGGTGACACGTGGAAATCGGGGTGTGACAAATAGATTTTTTATCTGACTTATGACTAAATGATGATTGCTGATGTGTCAATTTTTTATCTGAGTTAAAATACATTTAATTTCAAACTACTGCTCTATATTTAAATGTTAAAGGTCTGGCCCACATTCAAGAGTGCAAACTACTGCCCATCGCCAAGAAAGTATAACTTAGCAGATGTTTCATTTGGCAAACATATACCTTAGAAGTGGTTTTGAAATTGCCGGTAATTTCAAATTCAAAAAGCCTGGGGATATGTACTTTGCAAATAATGCACGTCACTCAATCAGTTCTGTCTTATGGTAAAGGCGTCTTATGGTAAATGAAGAGGTTAATTGTAATTATAATAACGTGTTTAATTTTATATTTTTCCCATGGAAATGCATTAGAAGCCTAACGAGTATCGCATCATATTCTTTCGTCTGAGGATGTATTTAGTCATAACCGCCTTCATTGGGTATATAAAATACATTGGGCAGAGGTTTTAATCATTACCGTTTTGTTGATGCATAATGTCTATCGCCTGCGTCATCAGTCTATGTCGTGTCATTAGTATGTAATAGTGTTTGAAAATATTAAGTTTATGTAAAATGTCCAGGTCACACGACCTGAATGGTCAGGTCGTATGAAGTGGATTTGTCCAGTTCGTGCGATCTGGAGATGTTATTTCATGTGATCTGGAGAGCCTATAAATAGGCTAGTAGTGTTCTTCATTTAAAAACATTCTGGAGAATTTTGTAACGAAGTGCTGTCCGATTCTCTCTATACCAAAACGTATTATATGATTGAAGAACATGTTTAAAGTGACTTTCTACTCTTCTACTCCTGTTCTAACACTGATTGACGGTTTTTAGTCTGATTCCGCCTTTCTAGAAACTAGATCTGACTCTGATTGACTCGTTTTGGACGAATCATCGATCCTACAAGTGGTATCAGAGCTCAGGATGAGTCAAATCTGTTGGTATCAGTGTTTTGAACGGTTTAGAATCATATACTTCTACTCTTTCTTGGATTTTCAGACGAATTCACGGACAAAATGGACTGAATATTGGATATTATGTGTAAAACATCATTTTGAACAATCGTCCAAAGTTGTAGACCATAAAACATCAAAAACTTCAAATCATATGAAAATGATGCTCAAATAGTGTGGAATTGACCAGATCATTTGAATTTTTGTCAAACCGTTTGAAATTCTTGTCCAGATCTCACGGATTGGACCAAATCGTTTGAAACTTACAAACTGTGTGACCAGATCGCACGACTTGAGTGTCCAGATCGTGTGAATTCATCAGATCGCACGAACTGAAATTTCTTTAAACAAGTTTTTGTCACTTCGCACGGATTGGCAGTCCAGGTCGTTTGAAACATCAAGGTCGTTTAAAACAGTCCAGGTCGTTTGAAAAGTCCAGATCGTCTGAAAGTCCAGATTGTTTAAAAAAATTTTTGAAACATTTTTCAAAGTATAAAAATAGACAATCAAGAGTTTTACAATGCGTTTTTCGGAGGAGGTATGACTGTTCAAACTCCAGCAAGTATAGCCCAGAATGTGAATATGGAGAACGAGCTAGGAACCATGCAAAAACCACCGAAACTGCTCAACATTGAAGATTATTCGGGGTGGCAGGATAGATTTCCCACATGGGTTCAGGCGAATCACCTCGAATGCTGGCTGAAAGTTGAAACGAAATATGTCGTTCCTACGAATGATGCTGGTCTTCCGAAAACACTTAACACGTTAACTCCGGCTGAACAAGAAAACTTTAAAGCCGAGAAGAAGATGGTCAGTATATTGCAACAGGCAATCAAGGAAGACATTTTGGTACTGTTACAGCATCAGGGTGACGCGCAATCTATTTGGAACTCTCTTAAAATCAAATTTCTTGGGAGTGCTGCAATGATAAAAACAAAAAGGTGCTACTGAAAAAAGAATTCGACATATTTACTGCTATCAGTGGAGAATCAACGAAAGAGTTGATTGAGAGGTATTGTCACTTGGTAGTGGAGATGAAACGTTTGAATATCGACAAATCAGACGAAGAGTGGGTTGATAAGTTGGCTGACGCACTACCACAAGAAGAGTAGGGTACGTTCTTATTGGTTTTGAAGAACAATTTGGAATACGTGGGTTTCAATTTGAGTACGTTTATCGAGAGAATTGAAGCTCATGAGCTTGAACTTCGAAAGATGAGGAAAATGAAATTTGCAAACGTACAGCAAGATGTTCAGCTTTATTACAAAGGAAACTCATCTGCCACATCTGCTTCAAGTCCAAAGATTCAAACGGCATTCAGTGCAGATTCTTCATCGGGAGTACCTCAAAGCATGCCTAACAACAACGTTTCACCGTTTCTAAGTTATGAACCGAATCCTAAGGTTCAGAGTTTTCAAGAACAAGTTTCTTCTCAAAGTTCTTCAGGTTCGAACAATCAGAGTTATAGTAATGGGACACAGTGCAATATTGCTGTTAATATAAAAAACGGTCAAGATTTTACCGAGACAGCCGCAAAGCAGCATATAGTACTTCTAGCTTCTGTACTTGAGTCTTACGAGAGTCTAGTAGCCGGACGAATTGGTAACCCAGACATGACTAAAAAAGATTACGATAAAATTGATCCCGAGGAACTAGAACTCATCGACATAAAATGGGGTATGGCGAGCATTATGAGAAGAGCTCAGAGGTTCATGGAAATTACTGGAAGAAGTAGTCTCGCAGGTCCTGATCCTAAACTTGGATTCGACAAATCGAAGGTGACTTTCTTCAAGTGTAAAGAGAAGGGGCACTTCAAACGCGAATGTCCTAACAGAGAAGTTAATAACCACCAGAATCCATTCGCCAACGATTATTACTGACATGCCATCTATCCTAAAAACAGTCAACAACCATTCAATCCACGACCTCAAATCGAGAACAGTCAATCCAAACAAACTGAAAAAGCTCTTTTAGTGAATCAAGATGACGAAAAGATTCCAGAAGGCTTCAATTGGGATAAGTACGTTCCAGGAGGTGGTCTTGCAATGATAGCTGAAATTATTGAAGAGCCGGAACTGGAAATCGAGGAATGTGTTCCTGAAGTTGAAGAAGTCAGTGAAATAGTGAATGAAGAAAGTTTTGCAGATCTAGAAGAGGCAGTAGCAGCGGTCTACTATTATCAGTCTGAATAGGAGGTTATTACTAATGCATTTAAATCTAAAATGGCAGCTAATGTGTTTGATTCTTTTGCAGGTTTCTTTAGTGAACCGACTATGGGTTTTTGCCCACAGTACGAAGTTGAACAAACTCCGGTTCAAGAGATCATTGATGTCTCAAAGGAAATGAATGAAGAGACTTTGAAAGAAATAGCAGACAAAGCTCTTATGGTCAAGCTGCAAGAGGTAGAACAAACTAAAACACCTTCTGATAACAATGAGACCAAAGATGCAACTCAAGAGTCAGTGTCTGTTGAAAAGGAGTCAATTATCGAGACTTGTGATACGTATGAGTCAGGAGAAAAGTCCGAGTCCGATGACAAATCAGAAAATGTGAAGTCCGAATCCGAAGAGAAATCTGAGTCAGAGTCCGGAGAGTTTGGTTAATCGGAAAGTAAAAATGATAAACAAGGAAATATTTTTGAAAAAGTTGATCCAATTCTTGAAAAGCCATGCAAAAACTGTTTGAAACCATGCATGGAATGTCTTGAAAAAGACAAACAGTTTCAAGAGTTGAAAAAATTTAGCGACAAATTAAAATTTGATTTTTATGATGTTAAAGAAGCTTATGACACTTTGTCACGATCAATTAAAATGATTCACACTGAGAGTAAAGAAAATGATAAAATTGCTAATTTGCTCAAAGCCACGGTCATGGAAAAGCAAATGTCGATTAACATCCATCTGGACACAATAGCATCTCTAAAGAAGGAATTTGAACTGATGTGCATTGAGACAGAAAGAGTCGACAAAAAGTTGATAAGTTATCTTTCATCTTCATATGTGATTGATCAGATTGTTCCTCAACAAACTGAAGTTAAACCAGCTTTCAAAAATGTTCCACCCCCAATGTGGAATCATTATTCTCAGAAATATCCAGACGGGGTGGAGGAGGCATTGAATCTCAAACTGAGAACAGAGGAGAATGAGTTACCGGAAAACATAGTTGTTACATTCTCTCCGTCTGACACCGACAACGAGTCACAACTGGTTAAAACAGTTGTAGACCAAGTGTTGGATGAAGAGAGTGATAACACTGATTTCGAAACGGTTAAAACTCATTTTGAGAATTCCAGTTCAGATTCTGTAGATGACGGAAACTTTCTTGATAAGTATATCCCAAAGTCAGATAAAGATTTGGATGACGATTCGATCATTGTGGTTTACATGATGACCGGAACTGACAAACTGTATACTGATTTTGAGTACCCGATTCAGAATGCGAACCTGGAAAAGGTTGAAAAAGTTTTTAAACTCGTGGAAATTGATATCTCAGAAGTTAACAACAATTCGTTTCTATCAAAATCGAAAAAATCTTTTGTTAAACAACCGACAAACAACCTGGGAAAGAAAAATGAATGGGTGGGTAACAATGGTAATAACAAGAGACATGGTAATAATTACAAAAAGAAAGGTGTTGGTTTTGAGAAGAAAATGGCTAAGAAAGAAGTTAAGCCAAAAGAAAAATTGAGTGAAGTGTTTGTGGCTGGTAATAATACAAAAGTCGAAAAGGATTATATCTTTAGTAAGCAAGCAATTGACGAGTTTATTGCGGCCAAAAAGATAAGAGACGAGGCCAACAGTTCCACTTTTGTTGAATATGACAAAAGAATCTGTTATCGATGCAATGAAATCGGTCACATGGCCAAACAATGTGTAAAAAAGATAATAAAACCAGTTTTCCATAAACCAAAAATTTCAAAGGATGATAAGGGGAAATCACCTATGGTATCCCCCGTGCGTATTCTTAAACGCGGTGAATCATTGAAGTCAGAGGACAAACCAAAATCAACTTTTGAAATTGGTGAATCTTCAAAATCACAAAAGACTTCAAAGGTTTATAGTAAAACAAAGACTTCCCAAAGTCAATCATGGGTGGAGAAACCTAAACATTCTTTTGAGGAAAAGAAAATGGAAGAAGTTTTAAAATCTGAACCGAAAATCTTTGCAACCACTGATGAGAAAATTGAGTTTGAGTTAGATAAGTTGATTGAAGAATTCCCACCTATCAAGGAAGGAGCTCTAAAATCAAAACCAGAATCTGATGTTCCAAATGTTGTTTTTAGCATTCCAAAAGTTGACATAGTAGCTCATGATATTGTCTTTGGTAGTGTCCCAAATGTTTAAAAATCTTGGGTATCATTGTTTAAGTAAATGTATTTTGATGTGTGTAGGGGCTTCCAAGGTCTATCATTTCTAAATGGATAATGGATAGCGGCGCCTCACGGCACATGACAGGGATGTTACTACTTTTATACGACATCAAGTCAATCAATGGAGGTTATGTCGGGTTTGCTGGAACTCAAGGTGGAAGAATTGTTGGAGAAGGAATACTTACTAACGGGGTCGTAAAGTGAATTACGTTGCTGAGTTAGAAAACAATCTGTTGAGCATCTCTCAGATTTGTGACAAGTCATTCACTATTCATTTTACAAAAGATGAATGTCTGATTCTTAAACCAGGGTTAAAATACCAGAAGAAATGGTGTTGATGCACGCTCATCATGAAATCGATCTTTATGTACTAGACATGAGCGTTGCAACAACGACATATAAAAAGGCACAATGCTTTGTGAGTAAGACGAAGGCGACGGAAAAAGAATCCATCATGTGGCATCGTAAAATGGGTCATATTCACTTGAGAAAGATGAACTTAACTTTTTAGTTCATAATGATCTTGTAGACGGTGTTAATCTGAAAAGCTTCCTTCTTAACGATGATTGTATTGAATGTAAGAAAGGGAAGCAGACGAAGAAATCACACCCGAAAAAGCTCTTGAACTCCATCAGATTACCGCTCGAAAGACTCCATATGGATCTTTTCCGACCGGTAAATGTGAAAAGCATAAGTGGAGATCTATATTGTTTAGTTGTTACTTACGACTTTACAAGATTCTCCTGGGTGTTTGATATTTGTTAATTTACACATATTTTAGTTCCCCGTTTTACCCCTATTTTATGCGTTTTTGGCCGTAAAACCGTCATTCGGATACTTATTTATCTACATTTATGTTTACAGGCCTAAAACTGCATTCCAGCCAAGATGATAGCAAAAACGAGGACTTTCCGGACAAAACGACGAAGCTGCGGACTTTCTGTTAAGGATTCTGAACTGGGCCTGTGGCACGGTCGTGCCACCTGTGGCACGGTCGTGCATCTCCGACAAAGTTGATCATCTCAACAATGAACGAGAGGTGCGACTGGCCGTTCTAGGTAAACAAGGCAGCTCGGTGAAGAACGGGCGTTCCATCTTAGGAACGACCGTGCGTATCCGGTGAACCAACGGAGTCTCGGTGATGAACGACCGGTGCGACTCGACGTGCAACATGTAACCCGGAACTGAACGACCGTTCCACACGAAGAACGGTCGTGCCATTTCGAATCTGGTCAACGATCTGATGACGTATGCAGTATGGTGACCCATCCCTAATAATTGAATAAAGTGCACGGTCGTGCCATATGGAGAACGACCGTGCGACAGCAAAAAGTATAAAAACAGAACAGAAACCTTCTGTTCGATATTCTGGATTTTTGGAGAGCTTCACAGGCGATTTTCAGGCTCCGGAGGCATTAGCTTTCACCCGGATTCAAGCCACATTGTCTCGTTTAGCTCGATTACTACCCGGATCCTTAGTCTAGTACTTGTTTATGGTTTGATTTTCCAATCTTTCCATGTTTTTGTTAATCTTTCAAGTACTTAGAATATTGTTTATGTATTATTGTAGCCTTTGGGCAAAAACACAAACAATCCCTTGCTAGATTATTGCCATTAGTATGTTAAGCTTTGTTTGTAATGACATTTGAAGTATTTTCTATGTTAATCTTTGATGATTAGTTTGCAACCTTGTTATTGATATTGAATTCTTGATTATAAGTAATTATGTTGGATGATTGATGCTTGGTTAGTTAAGATAGTTGAAAAATGAAGCTTAATTAATCTTGTATTAGTAAACTTTGAATTTGGTTAACTAGTTTAACTTGGTTTAAATGTATGCATCATGATACTAGAAATGGTTAGTGATTTAATAAAATCTAATTATTGTTAATCAAGAGAGCTTGCCGTCACGTAAGGACCTAAACGGGTTAGATGGTGTCGTTATAAATTCTTGCCATGATTTGTTAGCCTAGTTAGTAGTTTAGGCCAAAATTGCTATCTTAGTGAATTATTGTGCAAGATTTGTAAAATGAACTCGGTTGTGATTTAATCTAGTTTATGCTTGTCTCGGTGGTTGCATTGTGTTTATCGGTGTCGCTTTCCGTGTTTAAGTGAGGTTAGAATAATCCTAACGGCTGACTAACTTATTTTTAAGAGATTTTCATAGACATTTATCAATTGCACGTTAAAGAACAATTTTAGGTGGTTAAAGTGTGTTTATCGTTTTAGCTTTCCGAATGATTGTCATGTTAGGATTCCCGAAAGGGATACTAATTTTCTTAAATTGGAAAATTGACCGAATGCTTCTAGTGCCAAAACTGACTTAGTTGACATGCTGTGGTTGTGTATTTAGCAAGGCTTTTTATCTACTATCTATTATGTTTTTATTATGTATTTGGTTATGTTTACTTTAGTTTAGTTTAAATCAACCAAACCTATGTTTTTACCGGTAGTTTAGTGACAAAGGTCTAGTATTATTTCTCCGCCCATTTCCTTGGATCGATACTTGGTTCTTACCGATACTTTATTACATATATGACGGGGTACACTTGCCGCTTTCGTGTGTGTTTTGATGTAAAAGTAATAATCACTTTTATAAATTTAAAACCCAATCGTGTGTAATTCATTGCAAAATATTATGTATATATACGCACACGTCAAGTTTTTGGCGCCGTTGCCGGGGAAATGGCGAGCTTTAGGAACGACCCGAGTCATTTGGTTATCGGTGTAAATACTTGTTAATATTTGTGTATAATTTCTTGATTATTTATTTGTTAATATTTCTTGTTTTCATTTGATTTATTCGTTTTCGCGTTATTTTTGTTCCATTTATTTATTTGATCCGGATTTATTTATTCACTTATTCTTTGGGTTTTCGGCACCCTAAAGCCATTTTTGTATTAGTCAATTCATTTATTTATTGTGTTGAATTTTTATAAAATTTCGGGCCCATTTTTCGGATTTTTTATAAAATTTTCAGCCCATTTATAATAACTTTCTGCTTCTATTCAGCTGAAAAAAAAAAACAGACAGAATTATTTAATTAATAAAATATTCACCGTGTCGAATTTTCGTTTGCAGGTTGATGTTCTCGACCCCCGCTCCAGAACTTGTTGAACCGTCAGACGAACCCGAACGTGATCTTCGGAGGCGTCTTCGTGCGAAAGGGCGTGCGGTTGAGCTACTGCTCGCCAGTGGTGGGCCGGATTCGGTGGTACCTGCTGAAGCCGAGGGCTCAGGAGGAAACATAATATTGGCAGACGATGAGCGACCGTTGAATGAGTCTAATCAGCCTGGAGCGACAGGCCTGGAGCCGAGTATCCTTAGACCTACTATAGATGCACCTAATTTTGAAATTAAATCTAGTATAATTAATATGGCGCAGAATTCGGTGCAGTTCGACGGACGCGAACATGAGGATCCCGGACGACATATTGCGGCTTTTCTCGAAGTTTGTTCCACGTTTAAGATGAGGGATGTTTCGGAGGATGCCGTTCGGTTAAGGTTGTTTCCTTTCTCACTGCGTGACAAAGCCAGAGCGTGGCTTATGTCACTGCCAGCTGGGTCCATCAGGACCTGGAATGGGTTGGCGGAGCTATTTATGAAAAAGTACTTTCCACCCGAGAAGACAACCAAGTTAAGGAACCGAGTGGTGACCTTTCGTCAGGATGAGGGGGAGTCGTTGCATGCAGCGTGGGATAGGTTCAAGGATCTGTTACTTGATGTTCCACATCATGGGTTCACCAAGAGACAGTTAGTCTTGACATTCTATCAGGGGCTTAGCTATAATACGCAGGAGCGATTAGATATGAATTCAGGAGGCGATTTGGGGACAAAGACGCCCAATGAGGCTTACGATATCATTGAAAAGGTTGCGTTGAAGTCTAGCTCTCACCGCGAAGGAGATAGAAGTCGGGCTACATCATCATCATCAGGATCCCGCGCAGGAGTTCATGCTATAGACGATTATACGGCCATTACTGCACAAATCTCGGCTCTCGCATCGAGATTCGACAGGTCCCAGATGATTGCGCATGCGGGCTCGGGTTGTGAGCAGTGTGGTGTGTCACACGAGCCTGGGGCATGTTTTCAGGGAGTCGGATACGAGGGTCACGAAGAGGTAGATTTCGTGAGTAATCAAGTTAGGCCGCAAAACAACCCTTACAGTAACACCTACAATCCCGGTTGGAGAAATCACCCAAATTTTGGGTGGCGTGCGAACACAGGCAATCAAAATCCTTTAGGATTTACTCCGCGCGCTCCAGCGCAACAGCAACAGGGTCAGGGTCAGCAGTTCCAGCAGTACAACCAATCCTACCAGCAGCGTTCATACCCGCATCAGAATCAGGGCGCTGGGAGTAGTTCCCAGCAGCAGGCCCCTCAGTCTAGTTCTAAGCTGGAGGATATGATGGCCCAGCTTCTTACCAGCTCCTCGAGCGCGAATCAGTTAGCTGAAAAACGCTACCAGCAGAGCGAGGATCGTTTTCTCTCTCATGAGGGAGAAATGAGGAGCCACAAGGCCTCGATTCAGAACATAGAGAATCAGGTTGGTCAGCTGGCACAGATGATGTCAAAGAGACCCCAGGGTGGTCTCCCGGGCAATACTGAGACAAACCCGGGCCCGCATAGAGATGTGAATGCGGTGATGACCAGGAGTGGAAAACCTACCGGACCCGTCATATCGGACTCACCACCGATCACTGAAGCGGTCCCGACCGACACACCGGATGAGGTGCATGCCAGGCTACGCCCAGCAAGTACAGCACAAGTCCAGGAGCCGGTCACAGGTTACACGCCTCCAGTGCCTTATCCAGGAAGGTTGAAGAAGCAGAAGATGGATGAACAAAACGGTAAGTTTCTCGAAATGTTTAAGTAATTGCATATAAACATACCGTTTGTTGAAGCTTTGGCACAGATGCCAAAGTATGCGAAGTTTCTAAAAGACATCCTCTCAAACAAGCAAAAACTCGAGGACATGTCTTGTGTGGTTATGAATGAAAGCTGCTTTGCTATTCTCCAGAATCGCCTGCCTACAAAAATGGGCGATCCAGGCAGTTTCACGCTTCCTTGCCTCATTGGCAATCTGTCTGTCAGTAATGCGTTAGCAGATCTAGGAGCGAGTATAAACCTTATGCCCTATAAGGTTTTTACAAAGTTGGATCTAGGTGAGCCGTCACCTACGAGGATGAGTATTCGACTTGCGGATCGTTCTGTCAAGTATCCACGCGGGTTTGTAGAAAATATGCTTGTTAAGATTGACAAGTTTGTATTTCCCGTGGATTTTGTTATCCTGGACATGGATGAGGACTCGAGAGTGCCTCTGATACTCGGACGCCCGTTTTTGAATACCGCCCGGACGATTGTGGACGTGGCGGCGGGCCAGATCACACTCCGAGTAGATGATGAGCATGTGACGTTTGACATTAAACGTTCTATGCAGCATCCTCAGAGTCAGGACGACGCGCTCTATTATGTTGACATCGTCGACACTTATGTGAGCACGCATTTCCAGGGTACGATCGAGGAGATAGATTCGGACACACATCTGTTGTGTGGGGACTTAGATGGCATTACGCAGGAGGGCCACTATTTAGAGCAGCCAGTCTATCAGATTGGTGATGATGGTCCCCAGAGTCCGGATCGTTTCATAGAAATTGATCGCGAAAGTGAAGTGAAGTCGAAGCCTTCAGTGGAAGGTCCTCCTACTTTGGAGCTTAAAGAGCTCCCACCGCACCTGGAGTACGCATTTCTTGATGAGGAGCGTCATTTGCCTGTCATTATTTCATCTGGATTGGCGGGAGAAGAGAAGAGCAGGCTGCTTAATGTGTTGAAACTTCATAAGAAAGCAATCGCTTGGAAAATCATGGACATAAAAGGTATAAATCCCTCCTTTTGTACACATAAAATTCTTATGGAGGATCAGTTCAAGCCGTGTGCGAAGCACCAGAGGCGGCGGAACCCGAACATGCAAGAAGTCGTTAAAAAGGAAGTGATTAAGTTGTTAGATGCTGGTATGATCTATCCCATTTCCGACTCTGTTTGGGTCAGTCCTGTGCAGGTAGTGCCCAAAAAGGGGGGCATGACTGTAGTCACAAACGATAGGAATGAGCTCATTCCAACCAGGACGGTCACTGGATGGCGGGTTTGCATTGATTATCGCAAACTCAACGACGCCACCCGCAAGGACCACTTCCCGCTTCCATTCATTGATCAAATGTTGGAGCGTCTGTCAGGGAAGTTATATTATTGTTTTCTGGATGGGTTCTCTAGTTATTTTCAAATTCCTATGGCTCCTGAGGACCAGGAGAAGACCACATTTACCTGTCCCTTCGGTACATTCGCCTACCGGCGTATGCCGTTTGGGCTGTGTAATGCGCCGGCTACTTTCCAGCGATGTATGGTCGCAATTTTCCACGACATGATTGAGGATTCCATGGAGGTGTTCATGGACGATTTTTCGGTATTTGGGGATTCCTTTGATCAATGTCTGGAAAATTTGAAAAGAATGTTGAAGAGGTGTGAGGAGACCAATCTGGTCCTGAACTGGGAGAAATGCCACTTCATGGTGAAGGAGGGCATAGTTTTGGGACACAAAATTTCTCATGCGGGCATGGAAGTCGATCCAGCTAAAGTCGACGTTATATCACGACTTCCGCCCCCCACCTCTGTTCGAGCTATACGGAGCTTTCTCGGTCATGCCGGGTTCTATCGGCGATTCATCAAAGATTTTTCTAAAATCGCCAGACCCATGACTCGTTTGTTAGAGAAAGATGCTCCGTTCGTGTTTGGAGATGATTGCTTGAGGGTTTTTGACCTCCTCAAGCAAAAGTTGATTGAGGCCCCTATTTTAGTCGCACCGGACTGGAGTCTGCCATTTGAAATCATGTGCGACGCGAGTGATTACGCTATAGGGGCCGTTCTGGGTCAAAAGAAGGAAAAGCACTTCCATCCGATCTATTATGCGAGCAAAACTCTTCACGACGCTCAGGAGCATTACACCACGACTGAAAAAGAGCTCTTGGCGGTCGTTTTCGCATTTGATAAGTTTAGATCGTATTTAGTGCTTTCGAAAACCGTTGTATATACTGATCATGCAGCCATTAGGTACCTCTTCAGCAAACAGGACGCTAAACCGCGTCTAATCAGATGGATCATGTTGCTGCAAGAGTTTGATATTGAGATACAAGACAAAAAGGGTGCTTTGAATGTAGCTGCCGACCATCTGTCTCGGTTAGAGCACGGAGACATCGAGGATTCGCATTGGGATTCAATCAATGACAAGTTCCCACACGAATCTTTGATGGGTGTTGAGATATGTGATGAGTCGCCATGCTTCGCTGACTTTGCGAACTATCTTGCTTGTAGAATTCTGATAAAAGGGTTGACTCACCAGCAAAAGAGGAAATTCTTTTCGGATCTCAAGCACTACATATGGGACGACCCTTTCTTGTTCAAGGTGGGTGCTGATCAGGTAATCAGGAGATGTGTATCAGGGACTGAGGCGACCGACACTCTGCGCCAGTGTCATGAGGGACCTACCGGAGGCCACCACGGAGCCAACTTCACCGCGAAGAAGGTGTTGGATTCCGGGTTTTACTGGCCGACCATTTTCCGTGACGCGCAGAGTTGGGTAAGAGCGTGCGATGCTTGTCAGAGGGCGACGAACATATCTGCACGCGACGAAATGCCTCAGAACTGGATACAGGTTTGTGAAGTCTTTGATGTTTGGGGGATAGACTTCATGGGACAATTCCCCCCCTCACGTGGAAACAAATACATACTCGTGGCTGTTGACTATGTATCAAAGTGGGCGGAGGCGCAAGCCTTACCCACTAATGACGCCAGAGTAGTTGTGAGGTTTCTTAAGAGTTTGTTCGCCCGATTTGGCGCTCCGAAAGCGCTCATTAGTGACCGAGGGACTCATTTTTGTAATACACAGCTTGAAAAGGCTTTGTCCCGATACGGTGTGCATCACCGTTTATCCACGCCCTATCATCCGCAGACGAGCGGGCAGGTGGAGGTCACGAACCGTGGGCTTAAGCGCATCCTTGAGCGGTCGGTTGGAGCGAACCGCAAGGAGTGGTCGGACAAGCTTGATGAGGCATTATGGGCATTCCGTACAGCTTATAAGACCCCTATACGGACAACCCCCTTTAGGTTGGTATACGGAAAGGCATGCCATTTACCGGTGGAGTTGGAGCACAAGGCTATGTGGGCATTGAAAACCGCGAATTTGGACCTTAGAACCGGAGGTGAAGCCCGGTTTCTCCAAATTCATGAATTGGAAGAATTGCGGCATCAAGCCTATGAGAGCTTCGTACTTTACAAAGAGCGCACGAAGAAACTTCACGATAAACGCTTGAAGGACCATAAAGAATTCCAAGCGGGTGATCTTGTTCTTCTGTACAATTCTAGGCTGCGCTTATTTCCTGGGAAGCTTCATTCACGCTGGACAGGGCCATACACGGTTAAGGAAGTATTTCCGTATGGTACTGTTGCAGTAGAGAACGCGGATGGCGTTACATTCAAGGTAAATGGTCACCGGTTGAAGTTGTACGTTGCCGGGCCGATAGAATCGGCGGTGGAGGTGATTGAACTCCAAACCCCGCACACATCATAAGTGTGGGGAGGAGAGAGTCTACGCTACTGACTCGCGGATCAAAAATGTAGCAAGAGCGTATTTTGCGCTTTAGGGGTAGTTTAGTCTTTTTAGTAGTTTTTGTAGTTTTTCTAGTTTTTAGCTTTGAGTCTTGCTATCGACTCGTCGACAAAAATTTAGCATGAGTCTACGCTGCTGACTCGCCGAAAAAAATGCAGCAGGAGCGTCTTTGGCGCTATAAGGGCAAAATAGTCCTTTTTTGTATTTTTATAGTTTTAGCGTAATTTAGGTTAGTTAGGTAGTTTACGTTAGTTTGTTTAGTTTCCATACGTACCGGGCGAAGGTTCTGTATTGCAATATTGTTAGAACAGTTGGTGTGTCGAAAAATCGGCGAAAAACGGCCGAAACGGTTGCTGGAAATAGCTTCTGCAGAGAATTCTGTATCTGCAGCTGATGCACGCCCGTTCCTCGGGTCGCACGACCGTGCATCTCCGAGGGACCGGCACGTTGGATCGCACCCTCGGTGCATATCCGAGAACATGCTGCAGGGTTTGAGCGACGTCGGTATCGCACGACCGTTCCATACCAGGAACGACCGTGCCACAGGCTGAGGGCAATTTTGTCATTTTGCACATTATATATACCCTCATCTGCTGCAAAATCCCTCATTCGCGAACCCTAGCCGCTGCAGACCGTTCCAGGGCGATTTTTCACCATATCGCACGGTTTTTCGCACGATCTAACACCCTTCTTCGCACTGTACGTTCCTAGTTGTAGATTTCTTGTTTTCTTGCTTTCTAGTGTAGATTTTCTTCCGATTTTTCAAGGAATTTTTAGGGTTCTCTTGATAAACAAATCGAAACCCTAACCCTTGTTAAATCGAAGTATCGTGAACACCCGGTTGATTTTCAGACCCCTGTTAGCCCAATACTTGTTGAAATTTTTGCAAAGTTCAGATTGTTCTAAGTACAGGGGTCGAAGTCTGCAGATTCGGAGTCGCACGGTCGTTGGACAGTTTCTTCATAAATTGCTGCTCGGCTGTTTTCAATTCATTTTTCTCCTGTTTCTGCCTTTCTAACAATTTTCCTCATTACAGATGAACCATCCCTTCCTGCAGTTTGACCCCAACGTTGAGAGAGAAGCTACGTGCATACCGAAGCGCAACGCATTATGGGCGAGACGGGGGCAGTTTGGAGTCCCCCGATGGTTAGATTGGGAGGTTATGCGTGAGCTCAACCAGTATGATCGACTGGACGACATGATGAGTCGGCCACTAGCAAATCTGGTCGCATGCAACCGACCCGTTTACCGGGAGTTGACCATTGAATTCTTTGCATCATATGCCTATGAGAGGCCGGTTGCACATACAGAGCCCGATTTCCGCTACAGGGAGCGGGTCACCTTCAGGTTATGTAGGCGATGGCATACGTGGTCGGTTGGTCGTTTGGGACGGAGGCTAGGGATTTACACGAGGGACGACATGGATGATCCCGACGTCTTCAACGATCAGTTCAACTTCCCTAATGATGCAGCGCGGGATGCATTCTGGGCAGCAAACGCTATTGGGGAGCCCTACAACCCACGAATGTCAAAGGCCTCACGACTCCGAGACCCTCTGGTGCGAGTGATGCACCATGTATTCAGCCATTCAATATGCAGACGCATGGACAGTCTCGGTAACTGTCCCACACCTGACTTGCTTTTTCTATATGCGTTGGTTGACAAAGCACCAATCAACCTAGCCGCGCGAATGGCTGAGTACTTTGTCAAGTGTTCGGGGTGGACCTCGAATAGTGAGATTCATGGCGGTCAGTACGTGACCGAAATAGCGTACAATGAGCGCTATATGACGCCAGGGGTGCTTAGGGGTCTCACTTTGATTACTGAGGGGGTCCATGTCGATATCCGGTCTCTGAAGTTCATGGGGATGATTGCTGAGCTTGATAGGGGAGATAGGTTGAGGGGATTGAATAACGAGGTCTGGGACCCGTTACCTCCAAATGAGGAGGAAGATGAGGACGAAGAAATGGGAGAGCAGCACGAGCCACAGCCACCGACACCACCACACTCGCCGCAGCACCATGCATTTCATCAGCATGAGGACTGGCCCACATTCTACCAGCAGTTCCAGGATATGCGTGTGACGCAGGAGCAGCATGGTACCTACTTTGATGAGATTAGATCTAGCCAGGACCAGATCCGGGCTAGCCAGGACGAGATTCGGGCCAGTCAGGCAGAGCTTCGGGCCACACATGACCAGCTTCAGCATCGCCAGGATACTTTATATCAGGGGGTCAGCGCGGGATTCTCATATCTTTTCGGGGAGATGCATCACGCATACCCCGACTATTTTCAGCACCCGCCAGAGTTCCCACCGTGGAACCCCCCTGGCTATGGCGATCAGGGCCCATCTGGCACGAGACATGATGATGATGATGAGTAGTTGGCGGTGGTGATAGCATTTGGTGGTGTTTTATCTTTCAGTACTTTACTTTTATTTGGGTGTTTATTTTGACTATTATTTAAAACACCCCGGTTATGTATTTTCAGACAATTTCCTTTGTGTTTTGTTTGGATGTTAGTACTTATGTATATTATGGTTGTTTTGTGATTTTTCTGTTTCTGTTATATTTTGGGTGCACATGACATACTCGCAGGTTTTATCTATCGGATCTTGGATCGGAGCACGTACCAGATACAGCTTCGGAAGTCTCGTGGCCCCAACATCATCTTGAGGGGAGTATTTTTTATCCCTTTCTCTATATTTCGGGTCTCGCATTGGGGACAATGCGAAGTTCAAGTGTGGGGAGGGGGTTAACTTTGTTAACTTAACTTTGTTTATCCTCATATAAAAAAAAAGCAAAAAATCAGAAAAATCATTTAAAAATACTTGTGTTTTGTATATATGTTGGTAAATAAACCGGTTGGTTATGTTTTAGAAAACTTCGGACTTGATAAAAACTCGACAAGCAAAATATTTTTGAAAAAGGAAACCGGAAAGCGTGACAAACAAAGAAAGACTTACATGATAGTTTTCACAGTTTTACCCATTCCTTCCGTTACGTGAGCATATTTGAGCCTAGATTGTTATATATTTGTTCATTACGGATATAGGAGTGAGCCGGATGTTATGTGCAATTTAGAACTTGTCACTAGTATGCTTGTTAAGACCATGAACGTGCGGATTTGTGTAAACATGATAGAGGCACTTAGATTACCCCTTTGTTATGTACCTTGTTCTTTGTGTTGTGCTTCCCGTTCACCTTATATTACCCTTTAGGATTAACCTTGTCGAGCCTTCCCGTTCACCTTTGTTTACCCACATTATCGCCCACTTAACCAAATTTAGCCTTTTTATGTTTTAAACCTTTTTAGTGTTGAAACTCGGTTAAAATAATAGTTTAACTAGCTTGTTATTGTTTATATTTCATTGTATATTAGTGTGTAAAAAAAAAAACAGAAAACAGAAAATAAAACACCCTAAAATAGGGTGAAGTTGATAGGAATCGAGCAATTTTGAATGCTTAAATGTTAAAAATTTAGTTGATTAGCTCGATTGCGCTTTAGTCGCCTTTTTAAGGCGTTTGTATGTATAGTTGTATTTTTTTCTTGCTAGTTAAACACTACTACCGAGTTTTAACCATTTTCGCCATTTTAAATATCCACTTCCTTACCCTTCGCCCAAGCCTAACGTTACAACCCGTAAAGACCTCTTGATTTACACTTATTCGCATGTTAGTTGGTGGAGACGAGATCTTATGACAAGCTTATGTTATTGCGCATTTCATTGACTAGGCATTGAGTGTTTACGCATACACATTTTATGTATGTTTCATAAATAAAACCGAGTGTGTGTGAACATTGTGAGTTGTGTGAAGATTAACATGTGAGTCAATTAAATGTTTAGTCACGGCTTTTTGGTTGTCGCTTATTAAATTGCATATGCTTGTTGGGTTTGAATCTTTTGATGTTGTCTTTCGACAAACCGGCTAACCGTTTATATTAGTTTTCAATAAAATAGTGTGTAAATTATCGTTCTTGTTTGTTTATGTCTTTTATTGCTTTTTAGTTTAGCTTGCTTGAGGACAAGCAAGGTTCAAGTGTGGGGAGATTTGATATTCGTTAATTTACACATATTTTAGTTCCCCGTTTTACCCCTATTTTATGCGTTTTTGGCCGTAAAACCGTCATTCGGATACTTATTTATCTATATTTATGTTTACAGGCCTAAAACTGCATTCCAGCCAAGATGATAGCAAAAACGAGGACTTTCCGGACAAAACGACGAAGCTGCGGACTTTCTGTTAAGGATTCTGAACTGGGCCTGTGGCACGGTCATGCCACCTGTGGCACGGTCGTGCATCTCCGACAAAGTTAATCATCTCGACAATGAACGAGAGGTGCGACTGGCCGTTCTAGGTAAATAAGGCAGCTCGGTGAAGAACGGGCGTTCCATCTTAGGAACGACCGTGCGTATCCGGTGAACCAACAGAGTCTCGGTGATGAACGACCGGTGCGACTCGGCATGCAACATGTAACCCGGAACTGAACGACCGTTCCACACGAAGAACGGTCGTGCCATTTCGAATCTGGTCAACGATCTGATGACGTATGCAGTATGGTGACCCATCCCTAATAATTGAATAAAGTGCACGGTCGTGCCATATGGAGAACGACCGTGCGACAGCAAAAAGTATAAAAACAGAACTGAAGCCTTCTGTTCGATATTCTGGATTTTTGGAGAGCTTCACAGGCGATTTTCAGGCTCCGGAGGCATTAGCTTTCACCCGGATTCAAGCCACATTGTCTCGTTTAGCTCGATTACTACCCGGATCCTTAGTCTAGTACTTGTTTATGGTTTGATTTTCCAATCTTTCCCTGTTTTTGTTAATCTTTCAAGTACTTAGATTATTGTTTATGTATTATTGTAGCCTTTGGGCAAAAACACAAACAATCCCTTGCTAGATTATTGCCATTAGTATGTTAAGCTTTGTTTGTAATGATATTTGAAGTATTTTCTATGTTAATCTTTGATGATTAGTTTGCAACCTTGTTATTGATATTGAATTCTTGATTATAAGTAATTATGTTGGATGATTGATGCTTGGTTAGTTAAGATAGTTGAAAAATGAAGCTTAATTAATCTTGTATTAGTAAACTTTGAATTTGGTTAACTAGTTTAACTTGGTTTAAATGTATGCATCATGATACTAGAAATGGTTAGTGATTTAATAAAATGTAATTATTGTTAATCAAGAGAGCTTGCCGTCACGTAAGGACCTAAACGGGTTAGATGGTGTCGTTATAAATTCTTGCCATGATTTGTTAGCCTAGTTAGTAGTTTAGGCCAAAATTGCTATCTTAGTGAATTATTGTGCAAGATTTGTAAAATGAACTTGGTTGTGATTTAATCTAGTTTATGCTTGTCTCGGTGGTTGCATTGTGTTTATCGGTGTCGCTTTCCGTGTTTAAGTGAGGTTAGAATAATCCTAACGGCTGACTAACTTATTTTTAAGAGATTTTCATAGACATTTATCAATTGCACGTTAAAGAACAATTTTAGGTGGTTAAAGTGTGTTTATCGTTTTAGCTTTCCGAATGATTGTCATGTTAGGATTCCCGAAAGGGATACTAATTGTCTTAAATTGGAAAATTGACCGAATGCTTCTAGTGCCAAAACTGACTTAGTTAACATGCTGTGGTTGTGTATTTAGCAAGGCTTTTTATCTACTATCTATTATGTTTTCATTATGTATTTGGTTATGTTTACTTTAGTTTAGTTTAAATCAACCAAACCTATGTTTTTACCGGTAGTTTAGTGACAAAGGTCTAGTATTATTTCTCCGCCCATTTCCTTGGATCGATACTTGGTTCTTACCGATACTTTATTACATATATGACGGGGTACACTTGCCTCTTTCGTGTGTGTTTTGATGTAAAAGTAATAATCACTTTTATAAATTTAAAACCCAATCGTGTGTAATTCATTGCAAAATATTATGTATATATACGCACACGTTAGTGTTGTTTCTAGAGAGAAAAGACGAAACATTTGATTCTTTGATGAAGCTATTCAAAAAGATGGAGAATGTTTACAAACTGCCGATTAGACGTATTCGAAGCAACAATGGCATGGAATTTAAGAACAACCGTATGCTGGAATTCTGAAACGATAAGGGCATTCTTCATGAGTTCAGTGCACCGCATACTCCTCAACAAAGACGGTGTCGCGGAACGGAAAAATCGTACGTTGATCGAAACGGCTTGTACCATGTTAGCAGATTCGAAATTACCGGTATATTTTTGGAGTGAAGCGGTCGCCACGGCATGTTACACACTCAATCGGGTTCTTACGGTGAAGAAGTACAATAAAACTTATTTTGAATTACTTCATCTTTACAAACCGAATCTGAAATATTTAGAACCATTCGGATCACCATGCACATACATTGATCTAGACGGTAAATTTGGTTCGAAAGCTAATGAAGGTTTTTTTTGTAGGATATGCTAGTCCGTTGAAGAGAGTTTTTGTTCCGAGTTTGGGGAAGATCATACAAGTTCAACACGTTGACTGTCAACAGTTTACCGCTCCAATCAACTTCCCGGAAACAGGTTGCTATTTGATTACGACAATCTCTGGGAGTCATTCCGTTTACCGACAGAGCCGAATGAGGAGGAACTGGCATTCTTATACCAACAACAACAGTCACTTTCACAAGAACAAGTGCCGAGACCGTTGGTGGTTTCTTCGCCCACCGTGGGTTCAAATGATCATGAGGCTGGTCCTAGTGGAACTGCACATGTACCCCCAGAAGAAACAGCTCCAATATTTGACCAATCTGATGACTCAGAACCGGAAACCGATCTGATTTTTGACGAGGAACCAAATATTGCGACTTCAAATGATATTGATCACACGGGTGATCAGAATATAACAAATTTGCAATCGGAAGCGAGTGTACCGGATATAGTCATGCCAAGAACGTTATCTTACCATCCGTCGGAGCAAATCATTGGCGACCTTCAAAGCGGCGTGAAAACCTAAACAAAGGGCTTACATGTTTTTACTCATCTGTAGCACCTTTAAAAGTAGATTTCTCATTAAAATGTTTTATCTCGCAGGTAGAGCCGAAAACATATAAAGAAGCATTGACCGAAGAAAGTTGGGTAAATGCAATGCAAGAGGAGTTACAACAGTTTGAAAAGCTTGGAGTGTGGAGGTTGGTTGATCTCCCGGAAGATCAGAAGTTGATCAAGACTAAGTGGGTCTTCAAATGTAAGAGAGATGATAGAGGGGTTATAGTAAGGAATAAAGCACGGTTGGTAGTCCAAGGATTTAGTCAGCAAGAAGGGATTGATTTTACTGAAGTATATGATCCCGTTGCTCGGCTTGAGGCAATCAGAATCTTCTTGGCGTTCGCGCATGGAAGGGGTTCAAGGTCTACCAACTGGATGTCAAATCTGCATTCCTCTACGGCAAGATTAAAGAAGAAGTGTATGTAGGTCAACCACAGGGTTTTACCGATCCTGTACACAAGGACAAGGTGTATCTACTTGACAAGGCGTTATACGGATTACACCAGGCCCCGAGAGCCTGGTACGAGACGCTTTCCCAGCATCTTCTGACCAACGGGTTCACCAGAGGGACTGTCGATAGTACCCTGTTCACTAAAGAGGTTGCAGGATATCTCCTGATCGTGCAAATATATGTTGATGATATAATTTTTGGATCAACGAACGATGAGTTGTGTAAAGAGTTTGAGAAGGTCATGAAGTAGAAGTTTGAAATGAGTTCAATGTGGGAGATGAAGTTCTTTCTCGGGCTTCAAGTTGAGCAACTGCCCGATGGAATCTTCATACACCAGACCAAGTATGTGAATGATGTGTTGGACACATTCTATATGTCCGAATCATCTCCCATATCAACCCCCTGGCTACGAATCATGGCATATGTCCTGATGAAAGTGGTAAGAAAGTGGATGAAACGCTTTATCGGTCAATCATAGGATCGCTAATGTATCTGACAGCATCACGACCGGACATCATGTATCCAACCTGCCTCTGTGCCCAGTACCAGTCAAGTCCTAGAGCATCACACATGATGATAGTAAAGAGGATCTTACGGTATCTCAAAGGTTGCCCAAGCACCGGCTTGTGGTATCCCCGATCCGGTGACTTCTCTCTAACTGGATATTCTGACTCTGACTTCGGGTCCTGTAAGTTGAATGCTAAGTCCACAACTGCTGGTTGCCAGTTCTTCGGAACTCAGCTAATCAGTTGGCAGTGTAAGAAACAGACCACAGTCGCTCTCTCGACTTGTGAGGCCGAATACGTTTCGGCTTAAAGTTGTTGTTCCCAGATTCTCTGGATTTAACAGCAAATGAGGGACTATAGTTTGCAATTCTTAGACACACCAATTTTTGTGGACAACGAGGCAGCAATTAATATCACTAAAAATCCGGTTCAACACTCTAAAACAAAACATATTGAGATTCGACATCATTTTATTCGTGATTGCTACGAGAAAAAATTGATTCGAATTGATTATATTCACACCGATGATCAGAGAGCTGATTTTTACACTAAACCCTTTGATAAAACAAGATTTAATTATCTTTTAAAATTGAACGGGTTAAAGAATTTGTTTTCTGGGAGGGTGGTAGAGTGTGTGGCCGAGGCGGACGGCGATCACAAGTGATCTTCGTCTAGTTGTCATGTTTTCTGTACAGTTTCTTTATTGCTTTTGATAAAACCAAAAACAAAAAAAAATATGTTTTTGATTTTAGGGGGAGAAAGTTTATATAAAATACAAAAACATGATAAAATGTCATAAATACAAAAAAAATAAAAAATAAAGACAAAAAGAGTTTTATGTAAAAAGAGGAAATGATAGTACATCAGTGGACTATCACAACATGCTAAAGAAATGGAAAGTCAAAATGTTTTTAAACAAGTCTCACTAATGATATGCCAGTAGTCTTCACACAATTAGTAGATTGAGTTCGAGATATAAACATAACAAATAACTTGCTTATCTCGTGGGGAACATCTCTCGGATATATGGGTAACCCCCGAAATCTTGTTTGAAAGGCTTTCTATTTCTGACATACTAGGTCTTTGTACGTGATGATATCTGGGGTATTATACCAGTACTTCTGATTTTGCGGGAGCAATAGCCTAGTCCTCGTATAATACTCTGCACTGCTTTATTCCTAAAGCTCACCCTCAGCATAAAAAATGATGAAACATTGAAAAATGCAAATCATGTGCTATTGAAAAGAAGATCCCCAAGGGGGACCCACCTAAAGTCGAGCCATTATCTCTCTGATTGAATGGAAGATCTAGCCTGAGCTCTCATGGCCTCGCATTTAACCCTTACAGATATCATTAGTCTGCACTCACCTGTAAGACTGAATATAGAAGTCTGGACACGGGAGTATATTCTAAGGTGGGACACACGGATAAGTTTAGTTCTTAAAACACTAATTCGTATCTTGAATCAATTGAAACTTGTGTAGAAGTTTAAGTGGACAACAATACTGAGAATCAGAAGTGAATTTGTTTAAAGACTTAAAGTTAAATCAAGATCAATGGTGTTAGTGATACGTCTCAAAAACTGATATGATCCTCTTACACAATCTCACAAAAAGATGTCTGTAAATATGTTTGTACAGTTTTCAGTTTCTTCAATTCCAAAAGATTTTCTGTTTGTTTAGACAAAATGGTGTAAAATTCAAAAAGATTTGTAATTTTATCTTATTTTCGACAACAGACGTTGGGGATCTGATGATCAAAGTTTCACAGTGCTAAACATGTTGGATCATTTGGGTTGGTTAAGAAAATGTTTGAGAAAATGTTGGTAATTGCTCGAAATGTATCAAAGTTCATTAATTTGAACTTAAATTTGTTTCAAAATGTCAGCAAGATCATAGTTTGGTCGGCCAAAGTCATTAATTTGGATTTGGCATGCTAAACAGTTGACCAGGGTCATTAAATTGGACTTGGTTAACTGAGTGTGTTGGTAAAAAGTTAAAAAGTTAAAAATTTCAAAATTTGAAAAAATAAAAGTTCACACGAGGTGCCAATTCGTGCGAACTGGCCAAACCGTTTCAAATTGACCAGACCGCATGAAACACCTCAAACCGCTTCAACTTTCCAACTCACACGACCTGGCCTCCTCTATATAAAGGAAAGACCAGATCGCGTGAAACGTTTCTGATCCTCACATCGCATCACACACCTTCTTCAGGCGATTTGAGAAATTTCTTAGATCTCGAGCTTTAATCTTGTGACTTTGTGTTCGGAATCCTTATATAAGTTGGTTCGCACAACTTATATCATGGGAAAGGTACTGATTGATGTAAAATTTGAACCAAATCACATGAACTCGAATGAACCGAATGTTTGAACTTAGATCTAGGGTTATTTTGTGGATTAAATTGAATAAAAATCATATCAATGTGCTCGTATTTTGATGTAGAACATATCTAGGGAATCAATTTCATGATAAAAACAACTTTTGAAAACCTGCAAAATCACTGTTCATATATGGTTGTTCAAACGAAGGGATGATCCAGACCGCACGAATTGGCCAAATCGTTTGAGGTTCACATTGTTTGAGATTGATCAGTTCGTTTGACCACCAGGTCGTTTGGGATGGTCAGTCCGTTTGACCACCAGATCGTATGAGATGGTCAGATCGTTTGTATACCAGTTCGTATGAAAAGTTTGATTATTTTGGCACGAGGTCGCACGAAATGGCCACATCGTATGAGGCCAGATCGTATGAATGATAGTTTTGTCTTGAAATTTGTGCATAATGTTTAACTTGTTTGTTTTTGTTTGTTTTTCAGGCATCGAATGTGATGTTTGATCCATCACACAATATTTGCTGTGTTTACGATGAAACTCTTCCAAAGATGAGTGTGTTTAAGGAGATTTTACCATTCATGAGACCTTTACCAATTCAAAATGCTTTAACGGATCAGCATAAAGTTTTCAAATCTCATGTTCATCATTTTTGGAAGAATGCTAGTTACGATGAAGTGAATGATGTGATTAATTCAAGTGTTAGTATAGATGGTGAAGATAAAGAAATCATAATCACAGAACAACTTGTACAAGAAGTCTTAGAGTTCCCAGATGATGATAATTCGCCAACAGGGTTTCCAGAAAGGATGGTCAAAGGTTGTATGCTTAGAATGGGTTATAACGGTCCGTTGAATAAAGCAAATTATCTGAAAGCATGTTTTATGAAGCTGTACAAATTCTTTATTCACTCAGCGATTCATGCACTAAGTAACAGGAAAGGTGGATACGATGTTATGAAATATTATCAAATGTGTATGGTGACGGCGTTGGTAATGAACATGAAATACAACTTTTCAAGAATCGTTTTTCACTACATGAAAGATACTATTACTTCTGGTAGTCGAAGTTGGGTGTATCCAAGATTTGTGCAGATGATGCTGGATCATGCCTATCCAAATCTGGTGAAGGATGAACAAAATGATCTCATGCTGTTGCATCACATGAATAATGAAACGTTAATCAGATTATCAAAGTATACAAAGCATTGGCCTGAACCGAATAAGACAGAGTTTTTCGGATTCATCAAAAGTGATAAGTATGAGGATCCAGATCCAGTAAATCATTTAAAGTGGAGGAATGATGCTGAAATGAAAGAAACAAGTGCAATTGATGAATTAACGAAGTTAGAAGATTTTAGTGAAACTCGAAATGATTGGTATACAAAAGTAGAAAAAGAAAAGAAGAAAAAAGGTGGAAAGAGAGATCCTACACCGAAAGTCCAAGCTGAAGAAGGATCATCTTCTCAACCACAGAAGAAACGTAAAAAGAAAGCAGTTGAAACAATGCTGGTTGATGAACCAGAAGTAGATGAGACAGAAGCTAATGTTGAAAAAGATCATGAACCATTAACTCTAGAAACTGAGCAGTTGATGAAAGATATTGATGATACTTTGGAAGCTGGGAAATCAGCTAGTAAGTTGGTAGTTGATGATGAAAAGGAGAGTTCATCTAGTACAGAAAGTGATATTGATGCTCAAGTTGATCGGATGATGATGATGAAACATATCTTCCACCAGAGAATGTCCAGATTGTAAAATCACCATCATCAGGAGGTAGAAAGAAATCAACATCAAGAAAACGTGTCGGAACTCCTACAGCACGAAAGTTAAAATTCAAGCTGAAAATGAATCCACCACCAGAACCACAAACTAAACCACCATCACCACCACAAAATCAACCAATATCACCACCACTACAACAACCATCACCTGAACCTTTACAATCACCACAATCACCACCACAACATCATATTTCATTACCCATTCATGAACAACCACCAATAACTTCGCCACACATCCAACAAACACCACCAACCACACAACCACCAGTTCATACTACTCCTGGATCGTCTGGTTTTGAAAATTTTCCACATATTCCAGAGAGTACAGTTCTTGAACAGCTTGATGATTTTAGCTTTGTAAATGATGATCTTGTGAAAAAGTTGCAAAAGAAGGTGAATGAGTTATCAAGTGAGAATAAGAAGTTAGAAGAACGTGTCAAGTCTGTTGAATCTGAAAATTCATCTTTGTTGAAAAAGATTGAAGCTGATCAAGTCGACATAGACATTCTGAAAGTTCGAATAGCTGACTTGGAAGAAGAAAAGTCTCGAAAGGATGAGCATAATGAGTACTTCAAGTTGAAAAATCAAGAGTTAGAAGCCAAGAATGCTAGAAAGGAACATGAAGAGTATATGTTAAAGAAAGTGTTGGAAGATTTGATTGGTAAGCCAATTAAACAAAGGTTTGAAGAGATAGAACTTGCGGAAGTAAGAGCAAGACGTAAAACTGAAATAGAAGCTGAAATGAAAGATAAGGGTAAAAGTGTTCTAGTTAAAGATGATGTTCAAGTAACTGAAAGGGAAATTGTTTTGATTGAGAAAGTTCCAGAATCGTCTATTCCAGATCCCTGTCCATTAACTTCAGTTTCTGGTATGATCGAAGACGATGAAGATGACGAAGATGATAATCTGAAAAATGAAGCAGATGAAGTGTATTCTGTTCATAGTGATGATGATGATGATGGAAATGATGATGCTGATCAAGGTAACTCTGGTATAAAAGTAACAAAAGCGTCAAAAGAAGAGAATATTGACGAGTATCTTCATGACGATGCAAACGAAGAACCTGAAAATACAGGAGGAGAGGGGGAGCATGGTGATACTGAAAATGTTGATGGGATTGTTGATCAGAGTGCAGGTTTGATTCTACGTCTTGAACATGATGTAGATGAAGGAGAGTTATTACATACTTACACTAGAGCTGAGATCATTAAGATGATGGATGTTGAAGAAGGTGAGTTTAACTTCGATTTTGAAGAAGAGTTGAACGAATTTGATATCAATCATCAACCTGCATATCAGTACAAGTATGTTGAAGAAGCTGATAATTATGATAAAGTGGAAGTAGAAGACGGGAGCGATGATGATTAGTCTGAGAACGTTAATGTTGATACTTCTAGCTTTCCAACTCTTGCTGAGTTTTTCAGTCAAGCAAATGAGGATGAATTGAGAAGAAAAGTTGCTGAAAGTGTTAAGAGTAAGAGTTTTCGAGAAATGTCTAAAGAAGAACAACGTGAAGAACGAAAGAAGTGGTTCAGGAAGGATACGAAAAGAAAATACAAAAGACCACTACAGTATTATAGAAGGGATAGAGATGTTTCTCTGGGTGATATCATAAGCTGGGGGTACTTGCCACAAGTCAACGCTTATGCGATTAGAAGAGAATTTGATGTTCAATATTTCTAATATATTCAAGATATAATGTCTCTACCTTGGTGGGATGTTGAAGAGTTGTCCCAGGTCAGAACATTATCATATCCAGTCAGAGTTCATGACATGCCAACATGGGGCTTGATGAAATTTGAAGCATTCAGAGATTTCCGACACTGGAAACCACATTATCCTAAGAAAGTCAAGAGGATGGATCCAGTTATAGGTATTGAGGAAACAATTCTGAAGATCAAGAAGCCCAGGGTTATAAAGAATATTCCATTGCCAAAGATGGAACAGAATTTTCATGAAGGGTTTGTATGCTGGGTTTATAGTTGCATGTCAACCGAAGCAGTGATTGTGTATAGAGTTGGGGATGAAATCAGAAATATTCATATGTATGATCCGATGTGGATAGTAAATTGTTCTGCAAAGGATATTGAATGTATGTTTGTGAACAAGATTGGATACAAGGCAGAAGATAGAGAACAAGCTCTGCAATTTCAGTAGGTAGCTACTGTATGTTTTCAGAAGGGTATAAACTCAGAAAATATGTGGTTATCAAGTTGGAGAGAGATTGAAAGAGAAGAGTTTTTAAAAGCAGAGAAGGAAAGAGAAGAGCGTGAAGCGAAAGATAGGATTTCTAGAGCTACATGTGTGCAAAGGCTAGCTGAGGAAGAAAAGAGAGCTGCAAAAGAGAAGGAACAACTCAGGAAAGCGTTGTTGACAAAGCCAAAGCAAAGGGAAGAATTTTTCAAGTCTTTGTGAAGGATGTTTTGAAGACAGGCTGACTGAAGACCGCGGCAATATCCAAGGGGGAGTTTGTTGATGCATAATGTCTATCACCTGCATCATCAGTCTATGTCGTGTCATTAGTATGTAGTATTGTTTGAAAATGTTAAGTTTATGTATAATGTCCAGGTCGAACGACCTGAATGGTCAGGTCGTACGAAGTGGATTTGTCCAGTTCGTGCGATCTGGAGATGTTATTTCGTGCGATCTGGAGAGCCTATAAATAGGCTAGTAGTGTTCTTCATTTAAAAACATTCTGGAGAATTTTGTAACGAAGTGCTGTCCGATTCTCTCTGTACCAAAACGTATTATATGAATGAAGAACATGTTTAAAGTGACTTTCTACTCTTCTACTCCTGTTCTAACACTGATTGACGGTTTCTAGTCTGATTCCGCCTTTCTAGAAACTAGATCTGACTCTGATTGACTCGTTTTGGACGAATCATCGATCCTACACGTTTTCATCCATCTACTCAATCATCTTCAAAAGTTTTTTGTTTATCAATATCATTACAATTTCTTTTACTTTCAAAGACGCATTGGTTCACTGCAAAATGGAAAAATTTGGGTTTCAAGTGATTGTTGACGAGATTTTCACAAGGCTCTCTGCAGAAGATATTGGTCGTTTCAAATGTCTTTCCAATAATTTTTATAGGGAATTGTCAAGTCATGGATTTCAGATGATGCATGCTCTCCGAAGTGGAAATTCAGTACAAAAGAAACTACTCTCCTTTAAAGACACGTCAATTTTCGTTGACGATGTAGGTGCTGGTAATTTAGATGTTGTTAGAAGCAAAACCTTAAGTTTTCCTAACAATGTCCACCCTAGCTTCTTACGTATTCTATCCTCATTTAATGGTTTGTTTTTAGTTTGCAACGAAGGAATTTGCTGTGAGCTGATTCTTTGGAATCCAACTAACAGACGCTATAAGGTTTTATCTGATGACTACTTCAATTACAATCATGATCGAAACTCTGATACTGTTGGAATTTTTTTGATCAATTCAATGATCTGAAAGTGCTGAACATCAGATGTTACCGTAATGTAGCTGCTGCTCGTGTTTACTCACGACATCGTGAGTCATGGTGAACAATAAATTTCGGTAGTTTAAACAATTATGGTTCAAGTGGTTATTCATGGTCTACAGGAGTTTATGCTAATAAAACCATATATTTTATGGTTTCAAATAATTGGTATCCACTAGGTGAGAGGAACATCGTTGCTTTTGATGTTCTGAGTGAGACTTTCAGAATGCTTCGTTTTCCAGAGAGTATTGTAGTCAATCCTTGCCAAGGGCATTTTTTGACCATCACAAAGAGGCTACATTTGATTGTTATTGGAAAGTCAGCTGAGCTAACTGCTGATTTGCTCAGATATGAAGAAGAAGGCTGGATGAAGGTGTTTGTTTTCAATAATCATCGTGTAGTTGATTATGTAGATAGGCGCCGAAGGACTAGTATAATTGAAGACAACAAGTGGTTGATAACAAGCATCTGGGGGGATATGGTTGAAGTTAATTTGAGCAACGAACTTCTGAAATACCTCCAACATGTTGACAACTACAATGGTCCGAAAGGAGCTTTACTTATCGAGACTACTGTTTCACCAATTGATTAGGAATTAGTATGCTGTATTTTATTGAATGGTGTTTGCTGTTTTGACAATTGTAGTTTTTATATAATTAGTTGTGTTAAAATTATTAACCAAGTTTGTTATTTAAATTAAGTAAATGAATATTTATGTTTGAGAGTGTAAAAGCTTGTAATATTGGCAAAGGTCTGTTTAAATGATCAAAGCTCTGTTATTGGGAACATATGTTTGAAAATAAAACAGTGGTTGATACACCTGTTGACTTGGGTCAACAGATGGATGAACTTTGTATGTTGTTTCGCCCATTGATTTTGAATTAGTATGTTGTATTCTATTGATTGCTGTTTGCTGTTTTGAACTTTGTTTATTATATAGTTACCTCTGTTTGACACTTGTAGTTTTTATATATTTAGTTGTGTTAAAATTATTAACCATGTTTGTTATTTAAATTAAGTAAATAAATATTTAGGTTTGAGAGTGTAAAAGCTTGTAATATTGGCAAAGGTCTGTTTTATTGATCAAAGCTCTGTTATTGGGAACAGATGTTTGAAAATAAAACAGTGGTTGATACATCTGTTGACTTTGGTCAAGAGATGGATGATAAGAGATGTTTGGAACTACTGTTGAGATAAAGCAGAGTGTTGTGGAGAAAACTGTGGTTGAAACCACTGTTTTATTAAAACGGTGGTTTAAAACCACTTTTGGGTTAAAATAGTGTTTTGTGGTGGTTGAAGGGGATTGAAACGACTGTTGGGTTAAAATATTATTTTTTTGGAGAAGGAACATGCTTGAAAATAAAACAGTAGTTGATAGATCTGTTGACTTTGGTCAACAGATGGAGGAAAACAGATGTTTGAAACCAAAGGTGGGTTAAATGTATTTGTTGTGGAGAAAACTATGATTAAAACTGCTGTTGGGTTAAAACGGTGGTTTAAAACCACTGTTGGGTTAAAATAGTGTTTTGTGGAGGTTGAAGGAAAAGCAAAAATCAAATTCTTAGGCAATTGCTTAGTGTCTTGGCAAAGCAAAAAGCAAGCAGCTGTTTTGTAGGATCGTGTATCGACCCGAACGAGTCGTTCAGAGGAGTTTAACTTCGTTTCAGAGGCGGAAACTAAGAAACAAAGGTAGAAACAGCTTTATCTTCACCTTAAAACACTGATTGTATTGAATAAACGTTGTGTACAATCGATCTTCACACCGGCAGCACTTCGGTATGGAATACAAGGGACTCATATCTGATTTCGCTCAAGAGGACCTATATATAGGCCTCTTGATTCCGCTCTTAAGAACACACGCACATCAGGAGCGAAATCAGACTTAGTGATTTCGGGCGGAATCACCTATTCATGCATGTTGGAGCGAAATCAGAAGTTCACATTTGTCTTATATGAACATTACATTCTATTTCACATATGCAATCTAAATTTTGTCATCTAGTAATATTCACGTGCATATGTTTGTTGATGATGCAAGCATTTAGTCACTTGGATGATGTCATCATCAAGAATGATGACATCATTCTTGTTCCGAACCGCAACGAACCAAAAACTCGATGTAAGACGAAGACGACAGATGTGTGCACCAACAGACTCCCCCTCAGATGTTGACGAGTCTCACATGTCGAGTCTTTGCATCTTCAGTCTTGATCAGTCTTTGAGCTTCATTCTATCTCTCAGCATTAACAGACTTCCCCTAACAATGTGCTGGCATTCCGTTAGTTCTTCAGCATCTTCTGCTTCAGGATCGTAATCTGGCTGTCTCTTTCTGAGATTGTTCCAAGATCGTAATTTGGCTCTCATCCAGCTCAGGATCATCAATCCAGCTCATACTTAAACCTGCACAAACTCACTCTACCTAAAAGTAAATTTTACGCATTTAACAATTCAATGTATGCACTAATACTGACTCTCCCTCAAAAATAACTCAATAAACTTGATGAATCATTTTAAAATATGATCATTTTTCTTTTCAAAATACATTTTCCCAAACCATTTGTTCATCATGTCTAGCATTTGGGATTTTAACAATCAGCTCTCCAACATCAGTTGTCGAAAATCTTTTTGACTTTTTCAAAAGTTTATGCTAAAACACACTCAAAATCTTTTTAGACTTTTTAAAGTAAAGAAATGCAGTAAAGAAATATTTACAGACAATATTTTTGTGAGTTTTGTGTAAGAGGATCATATCAGATTTTGACAAGTCACAAGTACCGTTGAGCTTAGTTACACATTAAGAATTAAACAATTCACTTAGATTGCCAATATACTGATCCACTTAAATTCTCACACAAATTTCAACTGATTCAGGATATGAGTTAGGTGTTTTAAGCACTTAAACTCATTCATGTGTCCCACCTCTTGAATATACTCCCGTATCCAGATCCCAATATTCAGTCTTACAGGTGAGTATACCACAGATGATATCTGTCAGGGGTTAAATTGCGAGGGCCGTGAGAGCTCAGGTCGATCTTTCGATACGCAGAGAGATGACGGCTTCGACTTTTGGTGGTTCCCCTTTAGAGGATCTTTTGATTACAACAGCAATGACTATCAATTTTATTGTTTCATCAAATTGCTGAGGGCGGCGCTATATTTCAAGCATGCGGAAAGTATTCTCCGGGGACTAGGCCATTGCTTCCGCAAAATCAGAAGTCCCGGGATAATACCCCAGATATCACTGAGCATAAAGACCTAGTATCTCAGAAAGAGGGACCTTTCAAACGAGATTTCAGGGGTTACCTATATATCCAAGTAGTGTTCCCCACGAAATAAGCAAGTTTGAATTTATGTTTATATCCCGAAAAAGCTTACTAAATGTGTAAAAACCTATCGGCATATCATCAGGGAGACTGTATAACGCTATTTAAACATTACATTTCTTTAGCATACTGTGACCATCTACTGATGTACTATCATTTCCTCTTCTTTAACACTAAAACTCATTTTTGATTTTATCATGTTTTTGTCTTTTTCAAATTTTCAAATGTTTTTGGATTTTCTGAAATTTCTACTCCCCCTAAAATGCAAACACATTAAAGGAAATTTGAAAATAAACTGTACAACAAACTTGACAACCGATATCGATTTGCTTCAAATCGCCATCCACTTGGCATAAACAATCAGAACTCCCCCTTACACAAAACTATTTTCTCATTATGATTTCAAAACACTTAAGTTTGTTTTAACCAAAATGATTTTTCCGGAAAATAAGTTTTGTTTGTTTTACCACTTGTAAAGTTAGGGGTGTGGTTCATCATTTTGTCCATTCAATCTCTTGTATCAGGATTACATCAAGTTCAAACTAATGACCTTGACGAATCACTTTGTCAGAATCAACCTCTTACCACTTGTAAGTATATCCAAAACATATAACCACATGTAGGAATAAAACATCTACACAAACCATTTTACCAAACAAGATGCCGATTCCTGCTTCGCACTTACCAACCTGGAAGCTCCGGCAAGTCACACTTATCCTGTAAAATTTAACTTTTATAAGATTCAATCACACAATCAATTACTAAGAAAAATGCCGATTCCTGATCCACGATTACAAACTTGGGATCTCCGGCGTAGTCCTAAGACTTCAAGGGAAACAAACTTCCATCCAAGTCTTCTCAGACTTGATGGCTTTCAATTCTTGCGCAGTAGGGTTGTAAGTTGCCTTTTTAGTTGCATAAAAATCTTTAACCCCCTTAGCTTTCCCATTCAACATTTTCCCAAAAATTTTCTTAACACTTCCATTGAATGTTTTCTCGACATCAAACTTAGTATTCTCGTTGTAAAACTGATTCGAGATTTCAACTTTACCAACTTTCTGTTTAACTTCTTCAAATTTCAGTGATGGAAACTCATCATCATTCACTGAAATTTTCATCTCAACCTGTGGCTCTTCTGGCTTTGTGGAACCAGATTCATCGCCGACATTCACATTAACTTTCTTAACAACCCACACTTGGTTGTCATTCTCTTTCTTTTTATAAAAATTCTTTTTAGAACACTCACAAATCTCATAAGTTGAGTTTTCAAAAATTTTAAATTTTTCGATTGGTGGTTCAACATCAACAACCTTTTCTTTCAATTTCTTAGAAACTCCCTGTTTTGTTGTGACATTTTTCAAACAGTTCCATGCAATGTGACCAGCTTCATTGCACTTGTAACAGGTTAGAGTTTCCTTTAGATGAGACATTTCAGTTCCATTCTTCTTCTTTTCAGCAAGAAACTCTTGATTTGACTGTCTCCAGAATGGTTTCTTCTGTTCCTCTTCTGCAAGTCCACCTGACACAAATTCTGTTTTTGTTTCAGAATTTTTCAAATTTTTATGATTTTCTGGTGGAATAAATCCAAGACCTTTCTTTTTGTAGCTATGATTTTGGTTTGGTTTCTTTTGAAAACCAGAACCAGAATTGTAACCCTTTTTCTTGTTTAGACGTTGTTGAACTCTTGAAGTGTACTTTTTAGGTTTTTCAGTAAAATTTAAATCTTTTATTTCAGAAATATTAATTTCTGTCATTTTGAAAACCTTTTTGATCATGTCAAAATGAACACTTCTTATTGGAAACTCTTTGTCAGAGTATAATTTTTCCGAATTATTTAACGTGTATGCAACTTCAAATGCTTCATCATCCAAAATTGCTTTTGATAACAAAAATTCTTTACTGTAAGACCGTTTGACCGACGACTTTGGACTGTTGACTGACGAATTTGACCCTCCAGACTCAGACTTTGACTCAGATTCCTCCTCAGTATCCAACACCTGATCGACCACCTTTTTGATTAACTCAGACTCATGATCAGTATCGGACGAGGTAAACATGACATCAATGTTATCCGGTAAAACGTCAGTTGTGTCGGTTTTTAGCTTTATATTGACTGCTTTTTCAAGTTGCTCCTCGTTTGGTTTTCTAGGAGAAAACCCTTCCCAAATTGGAGGCGGACACTTGTTATAGCTAACAGTCGATGTCTTACCACTATCTTTCTTTTTCTTTGGCTTCTCGTCTTGAAAAGCTTCCATACCTGCAACAATTGGGTAAATACGATCAATGAGATAATCAGAACTAGAATAACTTTGTAATAATCGTCTAATTCTCTCATTCTCAATCTTCTCTGTCTCCAACTCTTGCTTCCATTTAGCACTTTCTTCGATGTAAAAGTTGATGGCTTTCTGTTTTGTCATCATCACAGCATTCATCATCGTAAGTGCTTGTTCTCTTTCTGAATTTGTCTTTTCGAGACCAGTTACTGTTTTGTTCAAGACATCATAAGATTCTTTCACATAATTGAGGTTGAACAGTAACTGTTCTTTCTTCTTCTCATATTCAGCAATGATGTCGTCTTTTGCAGCACATTCCTTGCAAGTTTCCAAACACTTTATGCAAGGCTTTACAACTTCAACAATCTTCTCAATCTCAATTGTCTTTATCACTTCAATCACTTTTTCTTCTTCTTTCACCTTCTCAGTTTCAATCATCTTCTTAACAACACCTTCAATGTTCTCTTTCTGAACAACACTTTCAGCCTTCATTTCCTGTTGTTGTTCTTTAGCAGCTCGTTTCTCCTTCAGTTTCTCCATTCGATCTGCAAAATAGAAATGAAAACTTTCAGGAGAAAGATGAGATTTTGCAACATTTATATGTTTCTCTTCCTCATCATCACTACTACTATCAACTGGTGATTTATCAAACTGTACAGATTTTTCAGAATCAGCATCTGATAAACCAGAATCTGACGGTGTTTGATCAAATACAACTTCCTTTTCTGAAGTAACATCCTTCTGTACACTCTCATCTGCACTCTGTGAACTTTCATAAGCACTTTTTGAACTTTCCTCAGAAACAACAGACTCTTCATCCACACTCTTTACACTCACTCCAATAGACTTCATCCAAGTAGCAAACATGCCTGGTTCTCGAACAATCTTAGCAATAAAAGCTTTATATTCTCCTTTTTCATCAACGAACATATCCCAGCTGAAACCTTCAGGTAATTGTTCATCATCTTGATCAATTAAACAGGCTTTGCTATCAGGAGATATGTAGTTGTTCCAGTTAAAATCCACCGCACACGCTCTCTTGGAATCCTCAATCTTTCTACCATGAGCCGTCTGTGAATCTTGTGATTGACCGACCTGCTGATAAATGGCTTTCCGGTAATAGTCGTCTTTTCCGAATGGATTCTGAGCGCCACTAGCTTCCCTGTTCTTACACTCCCGCTTGAAATGACCTTTCTCCCTGCAACGAAAACAAGTAACTTTAGATTTATCAAAACCTAGAGTAGATACATGAGCATCAAGAAAGTCATTTCTCCCGGTAATCGTTTTGAAATTTTCAGCACGTCTAAGAACACTTGCAAGACACCATTTGATATCCATCAGTTCCATCTCTTCTGCGTCTATTTGATCGTAATCCTTTTTGGTGAGCATGGGATTTCCGATCCGACCAGCCACTAGGCCCTCATAAGATAACAACACAGAACCAAGTAGAGCCATGTGGTCTTTAGCAGTGTCTTCTGAAAAACTTTGACCTTCTGGAAGGTTTAGAGCTATGTTGCACTGAATCACATATCCATTTCCTGTCTTTGTGCTCTGAGACTGAAAGCTTGTGTTTGACTCTATAGGATTGACACTTGGAAATGATGAAAATCCACTACTGCTTTTGTTTAAACTCTGATCAGCTTTTTCTGATGAATCCCCAGCACTGAATGCAGTCTGAATTTTCGGACTTCTCTCAGATTCTGGAACCGGAATGCTACCTTTGTAGTACATTTTAATATCCTGTTGACCACTCGGACTATTCATCCTTGCTATCTTCTGTTGCTCCAGATCCTGGCTTTCGATCTTTTCAATAAACTAAGATATTGTCAACCCATCATAAACACCCGTGTTTTTCAGAATCATCAAATAAGTTCCCCACTCTTTCTGAGGTAATGCATCAGCAAGCTTGTCTACCCACTCTTCACGATCTTTGGTAATGCTCAACATCGACATTGATCGCACTAGGTGACAGTATCTCTCAATCAGCTTCTTTGTGTCTTCACCTGGTAAGCTACTGAACATATCAAACTCTTTCTTTAGCAATGCCTTTTGCTCTTTATCATGTTCTCGCTACCCTCAAATTTGACTTTAAGTGCATCCCAGATTGACTTTGTAGTTTTGTCATGCTGTAACAGAATGAAAATATCTTCTTTGATGGCTTGTTGCAACATACTAATCATCATTTTTTCGGCTTTTGTACATAACACGTTCCTGATCCGTAAACTCTGATAACTCTTTGAGAACCTGTAACTCTGTTCGAGGCAACACATATTTCTTCAGTATACATTCCCAAGACCTAAGATGGTTTGCCTGAACCCAGTTCTCGAATCTGTCTTTCCACCCGTAGTATTCTTCAATACTCATCAATTTAGGGGGCTTTTGGGTGGTTCCCGTCTCATTTTCTAAACTCATAGCTTGAGCAATAGCACCTGGACCAAACGGTGTCGCAAATGCGTTGTAGAAATCGTTATCCATGATTCGGAATTGAAGAATTTCTCAAACACGCTTTTACACGAACTGGTTCTCCTCGTAACACACCTTTATCACTATGTGTGAACTGATAGACTTTCAAACAACATTATAATCCTTTGAAAACTTTGAACTCCAAACTAGAACCGGAACTAACTTTCAATGTATTATCAGGTTGGGTCGAACTCTTAATCTGATTGGACCGAACACATATGTAGACACATGGGCTTATGATACAATGTAGATCACATGTAATTGTCTGATGAATATAACAAGCCGACAAACATCATAAATCACATGCACATCAATATGTTCTGATCACCTCTTGTAAATGACACAAGATACGATGTACTTTCAAGACACAACCTCGTTACATGAAACAAATCACATGGGTCGATGACAACTTCCACTGACAACAATGATTCTAAACAATTCTCATTTGGCCTTTAAAATGCACTTATCCAACAACAATGATTGGGCCGAGGATTTTGAAACTTGGGCCGTTGAATTATGATATATAAACTAATATTGGGCCTTGTGACTCATTTAACCGACAGCTTAAAAAAATCTGATTTGTTCTCAAATATGAATTTGGTCGGTTATCTCAAACACTTTTATTGGGACTCTAATAACAATTCACGAGACATGCAGACTTATCAAAAGTAACCGACACTCTTATCACAATTTCATTCGACCTTTTATTCCACTGAACCGACAAACTCATTATATTCACATGCAACCGATTTAAACCACATGATCTCATATTCCCGATGTACTGACACTTAGTCGTGTTTCAGGTCAACGATGAGCAGAATCAGACTTTGATCACTAAGAGCGGAATCAAAATGTTCACAAGAGTGGAATCAAACTTTTCACAGGAGCGGAATCAAGTGTTTTGGTTGTCAGGAGCGGAATCAACATCAAGTTTAGGAGCGAAATCAGATGTTTTGGTTGTCAGGAGCGGAATCAAGTGTTTTGGTTGTCAGGAGCGGAATCAACATCAAGTTTAGGAGCGGAATCAGACTTTCAAGAGCGAAATCAGAAACTTTGTATCCCAAGAGCGAAATCAGAAATATTCATTACGAGCGGAATCAACTCGGACATCATTTTTACCCATTTTTAAGTCGATTTTAGCAATGAAACTTTCAAGGATTTGTTAATAGTCACTTTTATACAATTTGTGAAAATTTGAACTGGTTTTGACCGCTAAATCTTTCTGAACTGATGAAAGAATGATGTAGAAGACAGAAAAACAATAATATTTAGCTGAATTTCGACAGAACTCCTCGTACTTGGCTCTGATACCAATTGTAGGATCGTGTACCGACCCGAACGAGTCGTTCAGAGGAGTTTAACTTCGTTTCAGAGGCGGAAACTAAGAAACAAAGGTAGAAACATCTTTATGTTCACCTTAAAACACTGATTGTATTGAATAAACGTTGTGTACAATCGATCTTCACACCGGCAACACTTCGGTATGGAATACAAGGGACTCATATCTGATTTCGCTCAAGAGGACCTATATATAGGCCTCTTGATTCCGCTCTTAAGAACACACGCACATCAGGAGCGAAATCAGACTTAGTGATTTCGGGCGGAATCACCTATTCATGCATGTTGGAGCGAAATCAGAAGTTCACATTTGTCTTATATGAACATTACATTCTATTTCACATATGCAATCTAAATTTTGTCATCTAGTAATATTCACGTGCATATGTTTGTTGATGATGCAAGCATTTAGTCACTTGGATGATGTCATCATCAAGAATGATGACATCATTCTTGTTCCGAACCGCAACGAACCCAAAACTCGATGTAAGACGAAGACGACACAT
Organism: Helianthus tuberosus; assembly: GCA_030545235.1. Lineage (NCBI taxonomy): Eukaryota > Viridiplantae > Streptophyta > Magnoliopsida > Asterales > Asteraceae > Helianthus > Helianthus tuberosus. Next base: position 70,190,450 of record CM060410.1, on the reverse strand, counting down.
GTGTGCACCAACATGTTTCAACATCCACTGCTGAGGCAGAGTATATTGCTGCTGCAAGCTGTACAGCCCAACTACTATGGCTTCAAAATCAACTGCTGGATTTTGGTATCACTGCCTTAAAGACACCACTCATGTTGGACAGTCAGGCAACAGAAAATATCATCAAAAATCCAGTTTCACATTCAACCACCAAGCACATTGATATCAGACATCACTTTGTGAGGGATTGCTATGAAAAAGGTTTGATTTCTCTGCACCATGTTCCAACTAAAGATCAGCTGGCAGATGTGCTAACAAAGGCTTTAGACACATCTACCTTTGAAAGCTTGATCTCTAGGATTGGCATGCTGAACATGGAATAACATGCAAAATCATGTTTTTCTATGAATAAAATCATTAAAATGTTTTCAGAAAATCAAAAATTCATCCTTAAAAATAGCTAAAAAAGAAAATTTTCATTAAATCCTTAAAAGTCTGCCATAACCACTGTTTATTTCAAACATCTGTTCTGCTGAATATTATCCACTGCTGAAAGTTAACCTCTGTTATCTCATTTTCTTTGTTAATCACTGTTGTTAAACCTCAGTGTTTTAATCCACTGATAGGCTATCTACTGATAGTTATAGTTAGCCACTGTTTTCATTTTCAGCATTGTAAACCACTGATATTGATTCATCAGTGGTTTCCTAACAAGTGTCATCCATTGTTCATCAGAGGTTGTCACATGGACAGTACTTAGCCGTCAGATCTTTTGTAACCGCTGCCACGTCAGCATTCAATTTTTCCACCTATAAAACCCTGATCAAAACCCTAAACAGGGTTTTCACTGTCGAGTCGAATTCAAAATTCCTTTCAAAAGCAGTTTTAACCAAATTCTCTCAAATCACTCATCTTCTTCCTTCGTTCTTAACCACCTTCGATTCATTATGGATCTTCCATTCAAAACCCGTCATAACTACCTGTGTACACTTGCAAAAACATGTCAAAACACAGGTTTTCATTCCGTGATTGATGCACTTTCATCTTCAAAGTACAAAACTTTGTTGACCTGTAATGAAACCATCTACCTGGATACCCAATGAGAGTTCTGAAAAAATGCAAAGCTTGAAACCAATAACAAAAAGACCATAGCTATTACTTCATCAATAAGGTGAATTCCAGTTACCATCACACCTCAAACCATTTCATAGGTTTTTGAAATCAATGATCTTACAGGTAATAGCTCTTTCCCAAAAACAGAGTACCAAACTGATTTCATTGATAGAGGGTATGAAGAAGAAATGAAAAAGGATACTTTAGAAAAGGGCAGTTTTCCACCTGCCATGAAGTTTTTATTCCATACCCTCCTCATGTGTGTGTCAAATAAAACAACTTTTAATGAAATACCATTGAAAATCCAATACCTGGGCTATGCTATCATGGCTGAATAAAATTTTAACTACTCTCAGGAGATTTTCAATAATATGGTTAAGAATGTTAATAAAAAATCATTTTTATTGTTTCCAAGGTTTTTAAGTTTTAATCTTCAAAAGAAATTTTCAAACGATAATGCACATGTGCTTATCCAAGGAAATCCTATTCAAATAAACAGCCTAACTTCTGAAACATTCACAAGGCTGTCAAAACCTTTAAAAACACAAACAGAGGTACCTGAGCGGAATTTAGCAGCAACAACTGCTCCTCAGGCCCCTGCTGTTGAGCCCACTGCTCCTAGTGATCAAAGCAACACAACCCCTGCTGTGAAACCCACACCAAAAATCACCAAAAAGACCAAAAAGAAAACTATCCAAAAGCCCCCCAAACCCACCAAAAAGGTGACTTTGGAAGATGAGATCCCAGAGGTAACACCTGTGACAACACAAAAGTCACCTGAAACCACTACTGCTACTTCCGCACATCAGATGGAAGAAAGATCTCAACCTGAGCCTAAAACTACTACTGCATCCTCTGAAAAGGATCAGGTTGTATCAACAGGGACACCACAATATGAAGCAATGGATTCACTTGAATCTATCCTCGACAGCCCAGCTCTCGGGGCAAATTCTCTTTCTACCCCTATCGTCGCTGCACCACTCCCACTATCAATGATACCTCTGTTGGATGCACTTGATATAGCCCAGATACAAATCAGTTCTTCTCAATCACCTGTCAATGAGAATATACCATAAAAAGTGACTGAGTCTGGTGTCTCTATCTCTGCTAACCTACCAACAGTTGAGGAGGCTACACTGCAGGAATTACAAGTAATTCCTGTCAGTTGTTCAAGTGGAGCAGCTACTACAGGTCTTGAACCCACTGGTTTACACCTGGATAGTAGTTTCATTAGTGAGAATCCCTTGAAGGCAATTTCTTCTTTGGGAACCATAGTTTCTACTGGTGTGTTTCCATTATACACTGGTGACCTTAAAATGGTAACCTCTGCTGAAGAAAGAAGTCCCCAGTACTGAGAAAAAGGGGCATCGGTGGATGATTTTTGGAAAACTTTTCCAAAGTCAACCACTGATATAACCACCACTGGTGGGAAATCAGATGATCCCATTAACTTGGGTGATGGTTTAAAATACAAAGAATTGACGGAGAGGGTTGATAAAGTTGACACATCTGTTGCAGAAATCAAAACTATGCTGCAACAGTTGTTACAAGCTCAAAAGGCTACACCCACTGCTGCACCATCTGCTCCATCCCCTGCTGAGCTATGGCATCTGTTTCAACCTCTGCTTCACAAACAAAGACAATATGCAGATCAACAGCATGAAGTTCAACTTCAAATGGTCAGAAATGTCATGGAAGCTAGGTACAAAGATACTCAAGCAGATATCAAAGCCGTTAAAGCTCATCTGCTTCAAACCACTTGCACTGCTCCTCCTTCAATCATCTATTTTGAAAATCCCGATGATGCCAAAAAGGGGGAGAAAACTAAAGGGAAGAAGGGAAAAGAAGATGGTTTATACATACCACCAGATTCAATGTCCAAACTTGTGGTAGAAATCCCAAGGCCAGATGGTTCCAAAAAGGTTGATGAGACTCAAAATGCATTTGCTGCATTAAAGGCAAACATGAAAGAGTCAATGGAAATAAAAGGGTCTAAAAGGTTTGAGGAGGAGAAGAAAGTTTTGATGCAAAAAAGAAGAGCGGGTACTTCTAAACCTAAAAGAAGACAACCTACCAGAAAAGTAAGCCAACCCAAAACCACACCTTCCAAAACCACCAAACAAACTCCTCAAATCCCCAAAAGTTCCTCTCATCAAACCTCCAAACCAACAGATGTTAAAACACTTGTTGTATCAACAGTTGTTGGTACTTCAGTGGTTTCAACAGATGTTATCCCAACAACTGCCATCATTACTACAACAACACACTCGCAATCCACTGCCATACCAAAAACTATATCACCACCACAAAAAACCACCTGCGAAAAAGCAGAAAACAACAGTTGACACATCAACTGTTGTAGTGACAATAGTGGTTGAAACACCAGTTGTTTCAACAGCTGTTAGTCGGATACCCACTACTTCAATCACTGCTACTCAACCCATAAATACACCACAAACTTCTCCAAAGCACAAAAGGAGAAGCATAACAAACATTGTACTGGAAGATGATACTTCCCCAACTCTAACATCTACACAACCACTGTCCATTGTCACCTTTCCAAACCCTGTTCCATTATCTTCAGTTCAAGCCTTCAATCAAAACACTGCCATTGTCCCTGCAGGAGTACAATATCCTCTAGATCTTCCAGCAGTCAGGGAGGAAATCAAATCCTTCTACTCTGAAGATGATCCTGAAAAGAGGAAACTCCCATCTGTTCAAGGTTATCGTTTGCCAAGAAATATAGAAGAATATCTCAAAATAAAGGCCCAACAAGTAGAGGATATATCTAAAAGAGACACAGAGGGAAAGTCTGACAAAGATATTCAAAGAAATTTGCAATACCTGCTTACCAAAGTTAGAATTTTAGAGCAGTTCTCAAAAGTCCTTTGTCAGAAATTATCAGAAAAAGATGATGAAAGCATGAGAAATGACTACCTTGAATACATCATGGCATACAAGAAGCACAGGGCAGAAAAGTATCAATACAAAGAATGGACCATCAGGGAACTGCAAGAGGAGATAGTCAGAATTCAAAAGATGATTCAAGCCAAGGTAAAACAAACCCCTCCAGTCTAGGCCAATTACAAGAAAAATGTACCAGAAAGGGCCTTGAAACTGAAAAGAATGAAAGAAGAGCTGATAACTGCTGATTATGGGTCAAGGAACCAGGTTACAAGGTGATCAGAAGAAAAGGTGTTAGCTACCTACAAAAGTTTGGAAGAGTTAAGGAAGAGAGATCCCACTGCTCCTAAAAAGCCTGATTATCTGGAAGCAGTGGTTCCAGTCAAACAACAAAAATTGCCAATTAGGAGACCCACTGCTCCACATGCTACCATCCTTTATCAAAGAAAGAAACAAAAGCAGATGGATGAATTAACAAAAGAAGACAAGGCTCAAGAAGAATACATCATGAAAATGGTTCTTGAGACACTTATGGCAGAAAAACAAGACTCAGCACAATCTAAACTTTAAGTTTTTATACCTAAACTTTAAGTATTTATCGACTGACTTATTTATTTATTTTATTTATAAGTGTATATAAATATTACTATATTGATCATTTATATTTGTTATGCATGGTTTTATAAGAAACGACCCGTGTTTGCACACGGGTCTTACCGCTAGTACTATATAATAAAAGAAATCAATGTGAGGACACATGTCATTAATTGAAGCCATCTATTTTTTATAGATAATTAATATTAATTAAAAGATAATTATAAAATTAAATTTAATATAAATTTAAACAATTCGTATAAGAGATAATATAATATTTTAAAATATTTATCAGATTTCAAAATTATTTATCCTGAAATTAACAAAAGATGTACGCTAAATATAAATTAATATAATGTAAATGATTTGTTTATTTTATTAAACTAAAGTAGCTAAGGGTAGAACGTATTTCAAAAACGTTTATAAGGGGTAAACAAAAATATTAATAAACGTTTATTGGTTCTAGGGGTAAACAAAAATATTAATCATTGTTTATTGGTTCTATACTTTTATTTTCGTGTTCAACTCTTAACTCAAATACGGTAATCACTATGTTTACGTTACATTTATAAGAACCATCACCACAATCACCCTAATATAATGTAAATGATTTATTTATTTTATTAAACTAAAGTAGTTAAGGGCATAACCTATTTAAAAAATGTTTATATGGGATAAACAAAAATATTAATCAATGTTTATTGGTTGTATACTTTTATTTCCGTGTTCAACTCTTAACTTAAATACAGTAATCACTATGTTTACGTTACATTGATAAGGGTGGAGGGTATAGTCAAACACTTTAGGGTGTTTGAGTTAAATTCTAGCCAATAATATTATGCCATGTCAACACTCAAACACTTTAGTGTGTTTGAGTGAAATCAGAGGGTATAGTCAAACACCCTAGGGTGTTTGAGTAGATTAAAAAATAAAATAAATGCTTTTATAGAAAAGGGGCAGCCCATCCCAAGTTGTAGCCTTTGTTCGTTGATGGCCCAATTGTGTTTAATTAATAAAGTCTATTAAGCCCATAAAACTTCTACCCTAAAAATATATTGAAGTCACATGAAAAACAACCGCAGCCGCTACCCATATCTTCATGCTTCATGACTTCATCTTCTACCAGTTCTGTAGCCATCTATCAATATCATCACTTTCAACACCAGCTGTTAAAGGTCAACAACCATTCAATTCCGTTGTTCAACACCAGTAGTTAATATATATTTTTTTTATTTTTTGCCGGAGTTGGGCCCACCCCAACGTTTTGGATGCCTCTCAAACAAATCGGTGAAAGGTTACCGATTTTGGATGCCTCTCTCTTGGTCACCGCACATATTCAAACACCCGGTATAGTCACCGAGCGGTGACTATCATTCCCCGCACAAGTCCCCGAGGGTTATACCCTCCACCCTAAGAACCATCACCACAATCATCCCATCCATCGTGTATATCGAGTATATCCGTTAGTTTTTTTTTTAAGATATAAGTTTTTATTAGATTCATTCAACCCGTGTAATAAACTAATAAACGAGGGTTTTTTTAAAGATATAACATTTTTATTTTTTACTATACAAAATTAAATTTATGCAACTCGTGTAATACACGAGTTTTTGAAAATATAATTTTTTTATTATGTAGTATATAAAATTAGATTTATTCAATCCATATAATATATATGTTTATAAAGATATAACTTTTATTGTTTGGTATATAAAATTACATGTGCTCAACTCGTATAACACATCAGGTTCTTAAAAATGTAACTTTTTTCATTATTTAATATATAAAATTAAATTTACTCAACCATACAATACACATAGTTCTTAAAAATACAACTTTTTATTATTTAATATATAAAATTACATTTATTCAACCCATATAATAAACGAGATTTTTAAATATATATTGTTTTATTATTTGATATATAAAATTACATTTATTTAAACTGTGTGATAAACGAGATTTTTAAATTTTTTTTTATTATTTGGTATATAAAATTACATTTATTCAACCTGTGTAACACACATCGTTATAACCTAGTAATTATATAATTAAAATAGTTTAAGGATACAAGTTTAAAGTAGAATTCGCTACAAACACTTAATTTTTCAATTCTTGAAATTTAATCCAAGATTTTTGAAGTGGCAAAAATCTAGGTTCAATGATAAATTACTAGAGTTTGATAACTCTAAACTTCTACACAAATAAATAACACTATAAATAGATGTTATTCACGAAAAGGACCATGACAGCAAAATTCATAAAACAACAATTAATGTATTCAAAATCTGATTTCAGTAGCTGTTGCCTTTACTCTAGACATCTCGATATATATTTATGTTTTAATCGATCATTATCATGAGATATATAAACAGTCTTGATAATGTTATTGAAAAAGAGTAAAGAGGAACCATGGAATTATCCTTTCATTATTTAGCAAAAATACTCATTCTTACATATTCACTCTTCAACTTGGTACTACTTTTTGTGCCCTCTACTACCATTGAGTGCACAAATCCACATTCATTTGACAAATACACCTCAAACACTCCCCATCCAACTCTTCCCGTTAAAACCTCTAATAACAATACAAATTTATACTTATTAATACCAACCACTAAACCAAGAAAAATTTGTTTGGTTTATCTAAATTACGTACGTATATGATTACGAGTCTGTCACAACGTATGCGTCCTTTATACTAGTTGAATGTATATTGTAGAAATGATTAAAATAATTAACTAATCTGCTTAAAACACAACCTATAACAATATTAAAATCCAAAACATTATTTATTTTATATCTTTACTAGTTTAAGTACCTGTGTGTTACACGGGTTACTCAAAGTAAATTATATTATTTAATAGTGTTGACATAAACTTTGAAATGAAAGAAACGCTCTATTAGTTATGTAACCGACGGGATGATTCGCTAAGCCATCGGTATATGAGTCAATTGATTAGATAATTAAAACGACTATTATTTCCAACAAATAAGACTGCTTGGGTTGCACATTCCTTAACCTACACATTCCAAAAAGAGTAAACTGCCATTTTGGTCCATGGGCTTTGATCACTTTTGTTACTTTAATCCAAATTTGAAACCTTTTGCATCTAGATACCTGTGGTTTCACTTTTACTGTCATTTTGCTCCAAAATGAAATCATATCATATTTCTCAAATTAAATAATGCTATTTTGTCTTTTTCCTTAGGGGCAAAATGGTCATTTACCTTTTATTTTATTTAAAGCTTTTATTAAAATAATAATTTTTATGGGTCCCACCACACACCCACTTCTTCTACCTCTCTCTGTCTCTCACTGCCATATAGATCCACTATTCACAATATCAGATGCATCATCTTCACCTTCATCAACCCCAATCCCCCTCATCAATTCTCACCAACGTCCATCTTTTCATCTCTTAATTCCACCAAGGCCTAAGCCTCCGCAACACCTAACAATGAATATGACATTAACCCAGCCTATCCGATGCCGTTTTACTTACATGTTGGGAATGAATGCATATGTCGTTTTTCAGGAAAGCTCTTAAATCTCTTAAAATGATCCAGCCACACATTCAGTTAGTAACAAAACAACATCATATTGATTACCACTTCAGTGGATTGAAAGATGATGACAGCGACTCTGTTTTTCTTACTGATGATGAACTGTATTACGGTGAATTGAGTTTTGATTACAAGAGGAACGATCCCAATTAGTGTCAAGTTCAGAAAGCTCAATGGAGGTAATTTGAATGATTTATGCATTTGGTTTTGCTAAACTACTTGTTTAATTTCTCTTCTTTCTTGTAGTTGGTAGACACCTTACATTCCCACAAGTAGATTCGGTGAAGGTAAACCATTTGAGACTAGTTATTTTGGTAACATATGCATTAAATTAAACTATCATCAATGATTTTGCAGGAGGAGCAGCAGAGGAAACCCCTTTGGAATTCATCTACATATAATACACAAGTGAACAACAACACTTGCAGCAGCAAATCAGCACCACTTTCTGCTAAGAGTAGTAACATTTTGGTGATAACTGCAATTTAGGCCTTGGTGGAATTAAGAGATGAAAAGACGGATGTTGGTGAGAATTGATGAGGGGGATTGGGGTTCATGAAGGTGAAGATGATGGATCTGATATTGTGAATGGGGGATCTATGTATAATGTATGGCAGAGAGAGACAAAGAGAGGTAGAAGAAGAAGTGGGTGTGTGGTGGGACCCACAAAAATTATTTTTTTAATAAAAGCTTTAAATAAAATAAAAAGAAAATGACTATTTTACCCCTGAGGAAAAAGACAAAATATCTTGAGTTAATTTGAGAAATATGATCTGATTTTATTTTTGAACCAAAATGGCAATAAAAGTGAAACTACAGAGACCCAGATGCAAAAGGTTTCAAATTTGGACTAAAGTGACAAAAGTGAACAAACCTCAGGGACCAAAATGACAGTTTACTCTTCCAAAAAAGTACATAAACTTTGGTTATGATACTTGACATTGTTTTTTGTTAAATTTCCCGCTGTGTATTTTGAGATAATGTAGAGTCTTTTGAACTATTCATGTGTTGATTTCCATCTATAAGGTGGCCTCTGTGGGGCCTTACAGCTAATATATGCAATAACATGGGATTAGCTTATTAGAGAACAACCATCATAACCGACGATCAAGGGAATTCAACACCTGGATGATACATTTTTACCATCAATGGATCTTATTCTCTTTGTTTATTGCCATCTATAATTATCTTAAACAAAACAAATGAAAACAATCTACCAAATATTGAAGATGTTTGAAAGCTGCAACATCGTGTCCTGTGATAATACATGGCTCTTATCATCCATATTACTAATACGATAGGTACACTTGTCTATGTATGTGAAATAATTGGGTAGTAATCATTTTTAATATTTTTAAAATTTGACTATATGAATCTTGAGTTTTCTAAGCCAACTTACGCACACACCACTCCTCCCAACAGAAATGATGGCATGTGTTACCGCGAAACGCGTATAGAGATGCATTGTAGTATGGTCACACCCCTACAAATGGTGTCCCACCATTAATGTCATAAAGAAAGTATGATGGTGTAAATAAAAGAAAGCCACCAAAAAAAAAAAAAAAAATATGAGAACTACAATGAATAGCTTTATTTCAACGAGTACAGACAATTATAACACAGTTCAAGTTGCCACAAAAACAAATCAAATCCGCAACATCTACAGACCCCATCAAATGCACACACCCAATCGTTGGTGAATCGTGATACATCAATCCATTTATCCGCATCATCTTCTTGCAAACCTTTATTATGTTCTTAAAAATTATTTGGTACTGGAATTAGCCTACACATGCCATTACTCAAGAAATTTAAATGCTTTGGAGGGAAAGTTTATGGGTGTGGTGGCCCAGGTATGATAGGATGATGTTTCCATTTTGGAGGAAGGGTGGGTAGTGGAGGAAGTTTAGGGTGTGAAAATGGTGGGAATGGTTTTTTATGAACTGGCTCCGGCTTTGGCTTGGGCTCCGGCTTTGGTTCTGGCTTGGGCTCCGACTTGTGCTTATGCTCTGACTTGTGATTGTGCTCTGACTTGTGCTGATGCTTTGATTTTGGCTCCTGCTTCGGTTCTGGTTTAGATTTGGGCTCCGGCTTGGGGTCTGGTTTTGGCTCCGGCTTGGGCTCTGGCTTTGGTTTTGGCTCCGAGTTGTGCTTATGCTCCGACTTGTGCTTGTGCTTGGGCTCTAGTTTTGGTTTTGGCTCCGGCTTGGGCTCTAGCTTTGGTTTTGGCTCCGGCTTGGGCTCTGGTTTTGGTTTTGGCTCCGGTTTGGGCTCTGGCTTTGGTTTTGGCCCCGGTTTAGGCTCTGGCTTGGGCTCGGGCTTAACAACAACCGGTGGATGATGGAAATGGTGGTGAAACCTCTTATACCAAGGGTGGGACTTAGGGTACGACCCCCACAGGGTGGCGGAAGTGCAAATTGCGGAAGAGAATTTGAGTTCTCTGATGGGTCCAAAGGTGTGTTTTTGGTTAGACTTTGACACAAAAGTGATCTTAGAGGCTTCTAACCCATTGTGAAATGCACAAGGTGCATTTGCTGCGTTGTGGAGTTGCACATAACATTCCTCACTCAACATTTCGTCTTTCAAGATTTCTTGAGGAAGATTTAACTTGAATTGTCCTTTCTCATCAAGCTTTCCAACACCTCTTGTTTGGAATTTACCATCTCCAAGCTTGCAGTCAATGGTCACTTTTAACCCTGAAAATTAAAATACACCATAGTCAAGACACATGATCCAACATATGCTACTGATTGTTGGATCGAAATGGAGATGCCACGGCTACAATTGTTTGCATTAAGATAGATACATTTACATCAAGTGACATAGTAAATATTAGTACCTGATAATGCTTGGCTTGCCTTGATGTTATTCTCCTTGCAATCCACACATTCTCCAAATCCAACTACCTCCACGGTATTAGCACTGCCATAACAAAAGTTCCCGGAAAAGAACAAAACCAACAAAAACCCAAGAAGAAAAGCGCGCTTCATTGAGAGGCGTTTAGAAAATAACTTAAAATCTCAAAGAAAAGAACATAACATGAACTTGATGTTTGAATGAGTACTTGAACTAATTTCTACTTGTATATATAGTAGTGGAGCTGATCAGTTATGGGGCTGGCTAACCTATAGGGATGTAAATAACCTCAATTGCACCACATGTATAAGTTAGTATGCATGTTAATGCAATATATATCAACACCAACTAACAGAAAGCTTCACATACATTTATAATGACCCCACTTTTTACACTCTCGGAGATCTAAGTTTAACATACATATATTATGACCACTGTTTTTACACTCTCGGAGATCTAAGTTTAACATACATATTATGGCCGATGATGAATTTAATTCACCTACACATTTTGTACACTCTCGGAGACTTAAGTTTAACATACATACTAAAATAGTAGATTCACCTCACTGAGATTGGTTAATAGTAATTTCACACTTCTTTTAATTAGTTGCGTCCCCCCAAATCCATTTGTCGATACAGGAGAGAAGATAAATTATGAGTTCTAGTATATATTTAATGATGAGTGTAATTATTTTGATGATTAACTTCTATGCTATGAACTAACAGTAACAATTTTTTTTTTTTTAAACGAGAACTTCATTAAAACCACCGAACCCGAAAACCGGGACGGGCAAACAAACAAACCAAATTACATATTAACAAATTTACACTAGTCCTCCCAACCGAAACTACCTTTCTTCTCCCTATGCTTGAACCACAAAAAACTCACCGCTATAACTACACAAAAACTTCCTCGACACTCCTCTTTCTATCCTTGAACCTCAACTCATTTCTCTCCTTCCATAAGATCCAACACGCAGAGATCACAATCCCGTGTAACGCCACCCTCTCCGATTCCACCCTATGCCCCACCGAATGCAATTCTAAAAGATCACGAAAAGAGAAGACAAAAAAATTCCTAATCCTGCACCAAAAACTTATCTTTTCCCAAACACCCAAAGCTAGCGGACAGGCTGTGAACAAGTGGAGGACGGAATCTGGACCATCTTCACAAAAGCTGCACAAAGGATTCGCCATCGTGACACCCCTCCTATATAACGCCTCAACTGATGGAATCTTGTCCATCTCCGAGCGCCACGCCAAGATGTTACATTTAGACAGGACCCACTTGCACCACTCCATGATGTATCGGCTACTAAAATCTTTCATCGAGTTCAAAAATTTCTTCACCGCCGCCACCGAAAACTCAACCGGACCGATCCCAGCCCACGACCACCTATCCGCCATGTCAGACAAGCACACTGGATCAAGCGCAGCGACGAGAGACTACCACTCCAGCCTTTCTGAATCAGCATCCGGGTCGTGTTTCCATAACCACAGGCCCTCCCCCTCTAAACGATCTCTGACGCTACAAGTTTTCACCATTTCCATCCGGAAGAGAGACGGGAACTTGATTTTCAACGGAACCTCAAAAAGCCAAGGGTCTAACCGGAAGATAATGGAGTCACCTCTGCCAACCACACCTCTGAAAAGATTCTGGACTGATATGTTATCCACGAGCGGCTTTTTAATAACCGAAACAATATTATTCCATACACCCCCATAAGCTTTTTTGGAAGGAAAAAACTCTCAACCTGAGCCGCCGACGTGAAGCGCACTGATAAACTTTACCCACAAGTTGTCCTTTTCATTTTTATATCTCCAGCCCATTTTGTTAACAAAGCCACATTCGTATCCCTTAACTTGTGAAGCCCCAAACCTCCCGCTTTCTTAGGCGAGGCAACCCTATCCCATGCAACCCAATGAAGTTTTTCCTCCACTGAAGCTCCTCCCCAAAGGAATCTTCTAATCAAGCCTTCCAACTCTTCCACTACATTACACGGAGCCCGATAAATAGAGAAAAAATAAGTAGGAAGGCTTTCGAGGACGGACCGAATTAGCGTAAATCTACCCCCTATAGAGAGAAAAGAAGCTTTCCAGAGAGATAAACGTTACTCGAAGATATCATACACCGGTCTCCAATTGCTAATCCGGTTCATATTTGCCCCAACCGTTAATCCAAGATATGTAAACGAAAATCTATCCGTTTTACAACCCACACCAACCGCCATCTCTTCAACCTCACCCATTTCCACTCCCAACCCGAATATACTAGATTTGCATAAGTTTATTTGGAGACCCGAGCACACATGAAAACACCTTAGGAGTCTAACCACATTTAGAATATTCTCCTTGCCCCATTCTCCTAGAATGATAGCGTTGTCGGCATAAAATAGGTGAGAAATAGTTGGACCGTCGTTTGGAAGACTAACTCCTTTTAAAATTCCTAACTCGCAAGCCTTTCTAAGCATACAGGACAGAGCTTCCATAACTATGACAAAAAGAAACGGGGATAAGGGGTCCCCTTGTCTAATTCCTTTATGGCACTTAAATTTAAACGTCGGCGCACCATTGACCAACACCGAAGCACGCACTGACGAGATATACCTTTTATCCACGCACACCATCTACTGCGAAAACCCATTTGAGAGAGAATGTCCACCAAAAAATTCCAATTCATGTTGTTATACGCTTTTTTAAAATCAATCTTAAGAATAAATACCTTATTTTTAACTCTTTTGGACCAGTTATGAACCTCATTAACAATTAACGACCCATCCAAGATATACCGGCCACTAATGAAAGCAGATTGGGATGAAGAAATGAGCGAATTTAGCACCATCTTTAGCCTATTGGCTAGAATCTTTGAGACCACTTTGTTTATGATCCCCACTAGACTAATTGGGCGGTAATCCTTCAATTCGGACAGATCATTTACTTTAGGAACAAGACCATTGAAAGAAGACCCACATCCCAAATTAATCACCCTCGAATTGAAAAATTCATCCAAGATGTTATAAAAATCGACCTCTAACAAATGCCAAAAATTCTTAATAAAACGAAAATTAATACCGTCGGGACCTGGGGCCTTATCATCACCACATTCAAACACCTCGGCTTTGATCTCCTAGAGAGAAAACCTAGCCTCCAGAGACCCGAGGCTTCTTCATATGAAATCCGACCGATATTAGAACAATTCAACCGCGGCCGATCCGTGATGTGTTTTAAACAGACTATTAAAATTAACTACTTTAGACTCTCTAAGCTAGACAATAAAAAGCTTTAAATCTAGACTGACCTAACCCACACAATCGGCAAGTGTATCGATCACTGTAGTATGACCTAAGGAAGTCCGGATATCGAACCACGAGACTCTATTAATCACGCTAGTTAGACTATAAATAGACGCCGACAAACAAGACTCAAACTTGTTTAATTGTTTTTTTTTGGGGGGGGGGGGTTACTGAAAATAAAAGGAAATCTATTAAACTAATTATTAAAATAAAACTAAGCTAATACGAATTAATGTGAAGACTTTTCCCAGACGATGCCGAAGACCACCTAGACTAGAATCCTGGATTGATTTTTAGAATTTACCAATTAAGTTAACTGGATGATTTATGGAACCGGGATCTTATGATACTAAACCCATCAAGACACCAACTAAGCCCCTCAACCCTTCTCGAGGTGAAACTTATGGCACTACCTAGGCCGTTAATCCTACCAGTTATCTAATTATTGTGTAAGTACCCTAATGTTGACCTACTCTTTTTCAATTATAGATCTTGGGTAGTTTGAGTTTCTTAACTTGACTTGATAGACTAATAAACCGATGGGGCAACTAAGGCACGACTTTTTCCAAACACAGTCTAAAGTGTGACAACTGTCAAAATTCCAGGTATCCGTACAACTATTAAATCATGATTAGTGCTTAATGACTGTGCTGCATTTCAATTAATGATTTGAATTCCTTTCTGATTACTGCTTTATACATACATGTGCATCAGAGCTTATTTGACTCAAATGATGCACGAAACACAGTTAGCACAGTTATCAGACAAATTAGGAAAATGCTGACGTAGTTCAGTACATAGACAGATAATGTGTTGAGACACAGAATGATCCAGAAACCAAGTATTACACTAGTATAGTGTATAATAAAGTAAGGATCATAAAATTGCCTTCCTAGAGATAGTTTAAGTGCCGGAAAGTGCCTAAAACTCACACAAACTGCAGAATTCTGAAGAAAATCAGCAAATTCAGCATTTAAACACATTTATATCATGCAGAAATATGCTTAAATGGTCATGAATGCTTTCCTAAGTGTCAGGAATCAAAAGTGTCACAAAAGGGTACATAAAGCCCACTAAACTGCAAAGTTTAGCACCTTAACAAACCGGTAACCAACCGAACAACCGGACACTACCCGAAACACCAAATTTACACTAGAAGCACTATTTTAACATTACCAAGCTAGTTATGGTCCCCGAACATCATAACACATCATATAAATACCTAGTAACTAAGTATTTAACTAAACACTTGAATTCTAACCTACAAATCTAACTTGGTTAAACCCTAGCCTACTACCCCCCCCCCCCCCACCTAGTGGACGGCCCAACATGTGACCCCACTTGTGATTTTCTTTCAATTTAATAATAGATCTTGTTTCTCTATTATGAACATAATAACCATAAGATAAAACTTGTAAATGGTTATAAGTATAACCTAAGTGTTCTAACTTCTTATATCTTTCACACACTAAACACACACTTCTTTCCCCTCTCCCTTGCCTTGTTCTAGGCCAAAACCCACACCACCATCATCACCTTCATTCAATCAAGTCTCATACATTCCAAGCCTATAACAAGGTGTTAGAAGGTGCACCAAGGAGCTAGGAGCTTTCGGAAGTTCAAGGACCTTCTTCATTTTCTTTTATCCACTATATTTCTTCTCTTGATCATCCCTAGCCTTGAGCTAGTGGTAAGAACATCATACACTCTATTTTACATCTTATTAAAGTGGTTAAAAGATGATACATGTTGATTATCATGAAGAACACTAAGAATCAAGAGAATGAAACTTTAACATAAGCTTAAATCATGAAGAAACTATGTTGTTTATGTGTTGATTTACTTGTTGATTGTTGTTTACTTGTGTAAATGATGTAGATTATCATATGATCTTGCTAGATCATGATTAAAAACATAATCTAGCAAGATGAGAGGATGAAAGGGTTAAAGATTCATAGATCATCCTCTTGAAAGTCATGAACTTGAAAGAATAAATTGTTTTCTTGTTAAGTGATGAACAAAGTAAGTTTAAAGTCTTGTAAATCTAAGATTTCAAGAATGATTCTTCAAGAAACCAAGTTAAAAATGCAAGTTTTACTAAATCTTGGTTCTTACATAAATAAACCTCATTTTTAAGGATTAAACAAGTGTAGAAACACTTATGTAACAAGAGAAATCCAAGAAGAAACATTTTTAGAAAATATGATCATAAGTTGTAAAGATCTAAATTCTTTAAGAATGATGTTTTTAAAGAATCAAACACACTTTAAAGGGTAACAAGACTTACTAAATACACTAGTAAGTTACTACAAATTTTTATAAATTTTCAAGTTAATGAAGTGGTAGTTTATGCTTGTTTTTGGCAAAATTGGTAAGTAGAGATTGTTTATTGTTGATTGTTGATTGATTGTGTTGATTTACAAAAGAAAATGATATCCCTTCAAGGTATGGAAACCTCCATTTTTTGGGGGAAACTATGGCGAAATTTTTCTAAAAATTAAACACTTAGAAAATATTTCTAAACAAACTTTTACAAGTGTATTTCAAACCATGAATTTTTACAAAAACTTTGCCATAATTTTTGTTACAAAAATTATAAATATTGGAGGTTGGTTTTTATAAATAAAAGTGACTAAATATGTATTTAGGAAATATATATTTAGAAGGCACCATGTGTGTGATTATTTGTATATTATGTGTATTAGTTATATTATTTTAGGACTTGAAATAATATAACTCATCAAATACCAAGAAATTACAATCCAAAATATTACCAAAATTCCAAGGAATAAATATACAAAGAATACCCAAAATATTGGTGAAACCGAACAAGGAATATAACTTACAAAATATTCCGGAAAATTTATTCACAAGTATATTTTGGTAAATAATATTTTCGATACCAAAAGAACAAAAATATGATTTTCACAATTATTACAAAGCTATATCATATTTTTGACAAGAAGAAAATATATTATGTTTTGGTGAATGAAAATATATTTTCTTGGAATTATTAGAAGGTATATTATCTTTGGAAGAAATATATTTTCTCAAATAAATGTGCAATATATTATTTTTGGCAGAAATATATTTTCTCAAACAAACACTAAATACATTATTTTTGGAGAAAAATACGCTTATATATATTTTCCAAGTTAGACTTGAAAATATATTATTTTTGGAACTTATATGAAGATACAAATATTTTTGCCAATGGAAAATTATAAGTAATTTTGCCAAGTAATATTTCTTAAATTATATATTTTGGAAATATATATTTGGATTTTTATTAAGGATATTATTCCGGAAAAGTTAATATAACATTAAATATAAGAATACTTAATAATTACAAGAAAATACGTATTTTCGTACGTATAAATACACTCCGGAATACGACCCCAATACATGGCAAAAATATACAAGTATGAGAATACTAATACAAATACACCCATCCTTGGGAAGGAAATATATGTATAAATACTTGAGAAGTATCAAGTTAAAATATATTATTTTAACTATTATTCCAAAATTTAATAAATATAGTTTAAGTTAAAATATTTTTTATTTTAACAAATAATTATATAACTTGGAATAATATTGAAGACACAAAGGAACGTAAGTCAAAGACACTAATTAATACTAAGTCAAGGCACGACCCGCTCGTCTAATAGACCTTAGCACGTTGTAGGTAGTCGTGTACGCTAGGCGAAGCTTTGAGTTACGGTGCTTACAGAGAACACGAGACTGTGAGTTCATGTGCCCCTTTTCTTTTAACTGTTTTAGTTTTATAACTTCGGGGGTGAAGTACATGTTACAAAATGTTTACAAACAATTACAATTGATATGGTTAGCTATGGAATGCACTGTAGATCACGTGAATGGGTAGGCGCACTCCTAAGACCATTAATCCTCGTGTGAGGACTGAGGGACATGAGTGATAGATCTATTTGGGTGTAGCGAGCCCACACCCATGTGGACCGGGGTTTGGCCCATGAGGTGACTATGTCTTACAGCAGGAGGCCCGGTACAAAATCTGCTAGGGTTGAGCCTTCCTACGCCATTGCACGCATGTTAATGGCCTTCCAAACCATTAATTGATATGTTTCCTTGTTTGCTTTCATACCAGGATTTACAAAACATACATACATACATACATACAATGATTACAAAGGTTTATTCGTACACACAAATAAACACATGAACTCGCTCAACTTTTATTGATGTTTTTAAACTACATGTATTTCAGGGAATTAAGTGTGGATCTGGTGGGCGTTTGGATGTTTCAAGTTATGTTGAGAATAAAAGATGTCATCCGGTGTCTTAGGGTTTGGATAATGTGCCTTATCCTGGACAGGACACATCTTCCAAAGCCTGGTTTTACTTAATATCTTTTGTCCAGTCCTTGGGAAACTCTTAAACAAGTTACATGGTTTGTACTCGAATTTGAAGTCTATGTTTCAAGAAAATGTTGTTATGTTTTTTAAACTTATTTAATGGATGACCATCTTTAGTTTTATCATATAGTTGTTATGATTGAATGCAATGATATTAAGCAAGTCACACATAATCACGCTTCTGCAAAAGTCAGGGTGTGACAGTTTGGTATCAGAGCTTCGATTGTAGCGAATTAGGATTCTTTCTCGAGTTTAGACTACAATCATTAGGACTCTTGCGAAAATGTTTTCACAACATGTTTTCATTGCATACATAAAACGCCCAGATCCATGGAACAAACATTTTTACAAAAAAAAAGACAAGAAACACGATTGCAAGGTTTATGTTTGTGGTTTAGTCTGGGAGACTAGGTGGTTTAGTCTGGGAGACTAGGTGGTCTAGTCTGGGAGACTAGGAAGGATAAAAAGGATTTGTGAGGATACCTGATTTCATGATACATTGCCTTTAATTGCATGATAAATGATAGTGGTTAATATATGTGCATATGTTGTGATTGTTATGTTACAGACACCATGTCTTCATCCGAGAGTGGATTGTCCGACGACCATGACCCCATGGCTTTTGTTTCTGACGATGAGATCGCCCCAGAGCCAGAGATCTTTACATCCGATACAGAGAGTGACCCGGAGATGATGTCCGATGACGAGGACGATTTTCAGCCATTTGCGCTGCCCGATTTTGGAGACGACTTACCGCTTGCTGATGGTATCCTAGACGGGGATCCTTTTGTTATTCCCATTCCAGTCCACGATCATCTTATCATCGGTCATCCCGATGGTGAGTATATTGTGGCACCGATCCTCGATCCTGTTCCTTTAGTGGTCATCCCTCCTGAGGATTGGCCTTTTGAAGATCTGTTTGACGATGATTTTGATTTGTTTGTTGATGGTCCTCCTGATGACGCTCATGGCGACGGAGAGCTAGACGAGGACGTTGTTGCTAGTCCACTTCCTGAGATCCCTATTATTGAGATTTCCTCTGACTCTAGTTTGCACTCTGCCTCAGATTCCTTTGAGTCTGTGACGTCTTTCGCCTTGTAGGCAGTTGGATTGCGACGTTATGCCACTGATTCTGATGATGATACAGCCATGTCAGTTGCACCATCCCTTCCACATGACTTTGAGCTTGATTTTGAGCTAGATTTTGTTCCTATTGATCAGCCCGATGCTGCACCTGCTGATCCTGAGCCTTTGCTTTATCATGACCCTATCCCATTTGGCGTACCTGACATTGCACCCCTTATACCTGGTCCAGTTCCTGCACCCCCTGACCCTCCTGTTATTGAGCCAGTCATTCCTCCACTTGCACCTGCACCCGCTGATGTTGCTCCTTTTTACCCAGTGGAGTCTGATGTTCACCGTGTTGATCTCCCTATTGTTTTCTTGCAGGACATACCCGCACCCCGTCCAGGGGAAGGCACTTCAGGCCATCATCCTAGCCATGATCCTCATGTTTCAGCAGCTTTTCCGCACATACCCCAGTCTGCACCATTCACTTCTTCACCACTCGATGAGCCACTTCGATGGTTCCCACCATACACCATGCCAATTTCAGATCCTTACCATCCCTCATAGTTTGTTTGTTATACACGGGATGAGCTACTACTCTCACTTCAGCTCCAGTATGAGATTATGAGTCGCAGGATTCTGGAGCTAGAGATGATACCGCTTCCTTTGCCATGACCATGTCAGCCTGCTTTTGTTCCCCCTCGTTCATCACCGTCCCCATTTTCACATCCTCTTGCACCACTTACTCCATTTCCTGAGTTTGATGATCGATTTCTCACCGCCGAGCAGCATATTAGTTATCTGTTGCGTCATGTATATGAGCTAGAGGAGGAGCTTGCGCATGTGCGCAGCTTGCTTTTCTTTCCTCCACCACCTCCTCCACCACTATCAGCATAGCCGGTTTTTGGTTTTATGTAGGTAGCTTTGCTTTTGATGAGAGCACCACTATTGAGCTGAGCTTGTGAAGCCTTTTGGAGATCACCTTTTAATTATATGACATTTGTAGACTGATAGACTTATTGGACAAGGGTAGTGTGACCCTGTGTTACTTTTGATATGGTACAAATTGTAAAACATGTAACAATATTTGTGGTCGATGATTAATGAAAGCTCAATCGTCATGTTCTCATTAAATATGCTTTGAATTACATGTTATGCTATGATTGAAATGTTATATGCTTGCTTGCTATGATAAATGCTATTATATACGTACTATATAGTCATTATACGAACAAGACCTAACCTAACGTATACAATCTTCTCTTTAGAAGATGCCTCATCGAAGGAACAATCAGTTGCCCACAACAGAGGCAGAACTGCAAGAATGGATTTCACAAGCAATCGCACAACATGAGGCCCTACGCTCTGAATACAGCGGGGGTACCTCAGGAAATAACCCACCTCACGGTAATGTTTAAGTCACCTAAGACACATTACAATACGTTTAGACATTCCATGTGCATTTGCTAATGCTTTCTGTGAATGATGTTGCTTGTACAAGCTGTACTTAGAAGCAGTTCCTTGACTGCAAGCCTCTGAACTTTGACGGCACTGGAGGTGCCGTAGCGTTTGTAAAATGGGCTGAGAAAACAGATTATGTGCTGCGAATGAGCAAGTGTGCGCCAGGGCACCAAGTTACTTACATTTCCGGACTATTCCTCGATGGAGCCCTGTCGTGGTGGAACCTTCAGGTTCAGACTCTAGGAGAGGCTGCAACGTATGCCATGACGTGGGATGAGATTAAAGAACTGGTGCGCAAGAAGTAATGTTCAAGGGCAGAGATTCAGAAGTTGGAAACCTAGTTTTGGAATCTTAAGATGGATGGTCATAAGATAGCTGAGTACGTGCAGAGATTCCATGATTTGTCCCGAGTTGTTCCTTACATGGTGGAGCCAGAGTTCAAACGAGTTGAACGTTTCATTTGGGGATTGGCACCCCAAATACTGAGCATGGTGACTACTTCGAAGCCTCCAAAGATCACTGAGGCCATTGATTTGAGTGTGGCATTCACGGAAGAAGCCGTTAGATTGGGTAAATTTTCAATCTCTGAGCAAAAGAAGAAGGAGACTCATGTCGAGTCGTCAGGAGAGAACAAGAGGAAGTTCTCAAACTTCAAGAAGGGTACTCGTGCGAGCAACAATGCCAACAAGCGTAGGGACGCCAATCCACCAGTTGAGGCACAAGCTGGTGCTACTGGTGCTGAGATTAGAGGAAAAGGTATATGGGCACCCTGCCTAAATGTGATGTGTGTCAGTTTCATCACATTTGACGATGCAGAGCTGGAAAGTGTGAAACGTGCGGAAAAGTTGGCCATGCCAAGGAGACATGCTGGTATGGAGCCGGTCATGGGAATGGTGGTCATAGAGGAAATGATAATGGCAATGGAAACCATGGTGGAAACGGTTATGGGAATAGAAACCAATGTGGAAACAATAATCAGGGAGGTAATGGGAACCGCAGCGGTAATGGAAATCAAGCTGGTAAAGGAAACCGTGGAACAAACAACAACCAGGGCGGAAATAGAAACGGGAATGGTCGCGGCCAAGGTTGTTTTGGTTGTGGTGATGTAGGGCGTTTCAAGCGAGATTGCCCGAAGAACAATCAAGCCCAAGGAAGAGTCTTCAACATTGGAGCTAGGGAAGCTCGTCAGGATCCGAACGTAGTCATCGGTACGTTCCCTATCAATCAACATTTTGCATCTGTGCTATTTGATACCGGTGCTGACTATAGCTTCGTATCCCTAGAGTTAAAGAATATACTTGGGTTAGTTGCCAGTAAATTAGCTATTCCGTACTCGATAGAACTAGCTAATGGAAAGCAAGTAGAAGCAAACGAATTTATTAGAGGCTGTGTGATAGAGCTTGGAGAGCATGAGTTTACACTTGATCTTCTACCAGTTGAGTTGGGAAGCTTTGACGTAGTATTCGGGATGGATTGGTTGTCAAGTAATCGAGCTGAGATCGTATGCCATGAGAAGATTATTCACATCCCGATAGCGAATGAGGAGATGATTGTAGTGCACGGAGAAAAGCTTGATATGCCTCTAAGGATTATCAGTTTCTTGAAGGCACGGTGGTTTTTGCGAAAAGGATGTGTTGCCTTCTTGGCTTACATTGTCGATAAAGAAGCCGAAGAGCCGAAGCTCGAAGATATCCCTGTGGTAAGGGAATATCCTGAAGTCTTCCCCGAAGACTTGCCAGGATTACCGCCGCAACGACAAGTCGAATTCCATATTTACTTGGTTCCAAGCACCGCGCCCATCGCCAAGGCACCTTATCGACTTGCGCCTTCAGAGATGCAAGAATTGTCGACGCAGCTTCAGGAGCTATTGGACAAGGGATTCATTGGACCAAGCTTCTCGCCTTGGGGAGCTCCAGTACTATTTGTCAAGAAAAAGGACAGTAGTTTTCGTATGTGCATTGACTACCGGGAACTGAATAAGCTAACCACCAAGAATCGGTATCCTTTGCCGAGAATTGATGATTTATTCGATCAACTTCAAGTTTCGAGTTACTACTCCAAGATCGATCTTCGATCAGGTTATCACCAGCTGCGGATTCAAGAAGAGAGTATACCAAAGACTGCCTTTAGAACTCGTTATGGACATTACGAGTTTCTAGTGATGTCATTTGGGTTGACAAATGCACTGGCAGTGTTTATGGGCTTGATGAACCGAGTTTGCAAGCCATATCTTAATAAATTCGTGATTGTATTTATCGAAAATATTTTGATCAATTCACGGACGAAGGAAGAGCATGAGCAACACCTAAGAGTCATCTTAGAGCTGCTTAAGAAAGAGAAGCTTTATGCTAAGTTTTCGAAGTGCGAGTTTTGGTTGCGTGAAGTACAGTTCCTTGGTCATGTGGTGAATGAAAGTGGAATTCATGTGGATCCCACCAAGATCGAGGCGATTAAGAATTTGGAAACTCCGAAGACGCCAACCAAGATCCCTTACTCAAAATCGCTCAGCCGCTGACCTCCCTTACTCAAAAGGATAATAAGTATGAATGGGGAGATAAAAAGAAGAAGCTTTCCAGTTGCTTAAGAACAAGCTTTGCGATGCACCTATTTTATCCCTACCCGAAGGCACCGATGACTTCGTGGTATACTGTGACGCCTCGCGTCAGGGATTGGGCTGTGTGCTAATGCAGTGACAAAAGGTTATCGCTTATGCTTCGCGCCAGTTAAAGGTTCATGAAAGGAACTACAACACGCATGATTTGGAATTAGGCGCAGTGGTGTTTTCCTTGAAGATTTTGTGGCATTACCTTTATGGTACCCGATGCACTATCTTTACAGATCACAAGAGCCTTCAGCATATATTCGATCATAAAGAGCTTAACATCAGACAGCGACGTTGGGTAGAGCTGTTAAATGATTATGATTGCGAAATCAAATATCATCCAGGAAAGGAGAATGTGGTAGCAGAAGCGTTAAGTTGGAAAGAAAGGATTAAGCCCATAAGGGTTAGGGCTTTGGAGATGATTATACAGACAGACCTCTCATTGCGTATTCGTGCTGCACAGAGAGAAGCTCTTAAGAAGGAAAACATTAAGGCTGAATATCTCCATGGGATGGAGAAAAAGTTGATCCCCAACGAGGAAGGAACCTTGTATTTTATGGGACGAATTTGGGTTCCTCTCTTTGGTGGTCTTAGAGATGTGATTTTTGATGAAGCTCATAAATCGAGGTACTCGATCCATCCAGGAACAGACAAGATGTACCAAGATTTGAAGGACTATTATTGGTGGCCAAGACTGAAGGGCGATGTGGCTACGTATGTTGGGAAGTTTTTAACTTGCGCTAAAGTGAAGGCCGAGTATCAGAAGCCTTCAGGTCTTCTGCAGCAACCTGAGATACCCATGTGGAAGTGGAACATATCTCAATGGATTTCATAACGAAGTTGCCCAAGACACCTAGAGGTCCTGACACGATTTGGGTAATCGTGGACCATTTGACAAAGTCTGCACACTTTTTGCCGATCAGAGAAAAGGATAACACTGGTAAGCTAGCTGAGCTATACCTAAGAGGGATAGTCGCACGTCATGGAGTGCCTATCTCGATTATATCAGATACAGATGGGAGATTTGTGTCAAGGATTTGGCAATCCTTTCAAGAAGCGTTTGGTTCTCAGTTGAATCTGAGTACTGATTTTCATCCACAGATGGACGGTCAGAGCGAAAAAATGATTCAAACATTAGAAGATATGCTACTGCTTGCGTAATGGACTTGGGTGGCAGTTGGGACACTCACTTACCTTTGGTTGAGTTCTCCAATAACAACAACTACCATACAAGCATCCAAGCTGAAACGTTCGAGGATCTCTACGGACGAAAGTGTCGATCACCGTTATGCTGGGCAGACGCAGGTGATAGACAGCTGGTTGGTCCCGAACTGGTCCAAGAGACGACAGATAAGATCATGCAGATCCGAGAGCGCATCAAGGCGGCTCGTGATCGGCAGAAGAGTTATGCGGACCAAAGACGAAAACCTTTGGAATTTTAAGTGGGTGATATGGTTTTGTTAAAAGTCTCACCTTGGAAAGGTGTGGCATGCTTTGGGAAGCATGGTAATTTAAACCCACGATATATCGGACCGTTCAGAATCCTGGAAAGAGTTGGTACGGTAGCATACAAGTTGGAGCTACCAACAGAACTTAATGGTGTTCATGATACATTCCATGTATCTAATCTGAAGAAGAGTCCAACACAAGAAACAATGGTTATCCCTGCTGACGAAGTTCACATTGACGAGACACTCCACTTTACCGAAGAACCTATTGAGGTTACTGACTGGAAAGTTAACAAGACTCGGAGGAGTAGTGTTAAACTCGTCAAGGTTCGTTGGAACGCGCGTCACGGCCCAGAGTTCACTTGGGAGCGTGAAGTCCGCATGAAAGCAAATACCCGCATTTGTTCCCCAACTCTCCTGCTGCTAGTAGTAAGGCTTAAAATTTCGGGACGAAATTTTCTTAACAGGGGGAGAATGTGACAACTGTCAAAATTCTAGGTATCCGTACAACTATTAAATCATGATTAGTGCTTAATGATTGTGTTGTATTTCAATTAATGATTTGAATTGCTTTCTGATTACTGCTTTATACATACATGTGCATCACATATGGAAAATGACATATCATTATTGCATGAGAGCTTATTTAACTAAAATCATGCACGAAACACAGTTAACACAGTTATCAGATAAATCAAGAAAATGCTGACGGAGTTCAGTACATAGACAGACAATGTGTTGAGACACAGAATGAGCCAGAAACCAAGTATTACACTAGTATAGTGTATTGGAAAGTAAGGATCACAAAACTGCCTTCCTAGAGATAGTTTAAGTGCCGGAAAGTGCCTTAAACTCACACAAACTGTAGAATTCTGCAGAAAATCAGCAAATTCAGCATTTAAACACATTTATATCATGTAGAAATATTCTTAAATGGTCCTGAATGCGTTCCTGAGTGTCAGCAATCAAAAGTGTCACAAAAGGGTACATAAAGCACACTAAACTGCAAAGTTTAGCACCTTAACGAACCGGTAACCAACCGAACAACTGGACACTACCCGAAACACCAAATTTACACAAGAAGCACTGTTTTAATATTACCAAGCTAGTTATGGTCCCCGAACATCATAACACATCTTATAAATACCTAGTAACTAAGTATCTAACTAAACACTTGAATTCTAACCTAGAAATCTAACTTGGTTAAACCCTAGCCTACTACCCCCCCCCACCTAGTGGACGGCCCAACAAGTGGCCCCAATTGTGATTTTCTTTCAATTTAATAATAGATCTTGTTTCTCTATTATGAACATAAGAACCATGAGATAAAACTTGTAAATGGTTATATAACCTAAGTGTTCTAACTTCTCATATCTTTCACACACTAAACACACACTTCTTTCCCCTCTCCCTTGCCTTGTTCTCGGCCAAAACCCACACAACCATCATCACCTTCATTCAATCAAGTCTCATACATTCCAAGCCTATAATAAGGTGTCAGAAGGTGCACAAAGGAGCTAGGAGCTTTCGGAAGTTCAAGGACCTTCTTCATTTGCTTTTATCCACTCTATTTCTTCTCTTGATCATCCCTAGCCTTGAGCTAGTGGTAAGAACATCATACACTCTATTTTACAACTTATTAAAGTGGTTAAAAGATGATACATGTTGATTATCATGAAGAACACTACGAATCAAGAGAATGAAACTTGAACATAAGCTTAAATCATGAAAAAACTATGTTGTTTATGTGTTGATTTACTTGTTGATTGTTGTTTACTTGTGTAAATGATGTAGATCATCATATAATCTTGCTAGATCATTATTAAAAACATAATCTAGCAAGATGAGAGGATGAAAGTGTTAAAGATTCATAGATCATCCTCTTGAAAGTCATGAACTTGAAAGAATAAATTGTTTTCTTGTTAAGTGATGAATAAAGTAAGTTTAAAGTCTTGTAAATCTAAGATTTCAAGAATGATTCTTCAAGAAACTAAGTTAAAAAATGCAAGTTTTACTGAATCTTGGTTCTTACATAAATAAACCTCATTTTTAAGGATTAAACAAGGGTAGAAACACTTATGTAACAAGAGAAATCCAAGAAGAAACATTTTTAGAAAATATGATCATAAGTTGTAAAGATCTAAATTCTTTAAGAATGATGTTTTTGTTGATGCACTTTGTGTGGACGCGACTCGGCTCGGTTCGACTCGGCCTTGAAGACTTGAAGACACGAAGATCGAGACAAAGATACAGCCAAGGGGGAGTTTGTTGGTGCACTTGTGTCTGTACTTTGTCTGTATTTCGTCATGATACAAAACGATGTCTTTAATGTAAGGTTGATGTAAGTTTGACCAAGTCAACCATCCTCCTGGTTTGACTTGACCAAACAGTTAGAAAAATGTTGTAAGCTGGTTGTGTCGAAGGATATGTAATCGAAGGATTGTTTTATATCCTTCGATGATGGGCTCGAAAGATATCCCACGAAGGATAGACCACGAAGGATAGACCACGAAGGATATCATCCTTCGTGGTGTATGTGATCTTTCGATGGGTTTTCTAGTCGACAGATGATCTTTCGATCACTCTGTCTGATCCTTCGACCAGACCTGCTGTTTTGGGTATAAATACCCGTGTGTTGTGTTCAGTTAGAGAGAGAGAAGTTAGACACGAGAGTTGATGAGTAGACACAAGTGAGAGGAGAGCACACACACGAGAGAACTTTGAGAGTTTGCAGAATACATCTGTAAACATTGGACTTGTAACCGAACCTTTCATACGCATTAATACAAGTAGTGTTAATCGTTGAATGTTGTGTGTTGTGATTGTGCTTGTTCTCGTATAAAGTCTCGGTTGCATGCTAGCTTGGATTCCGCACTCGCTAGTGTGTTTGATCTAACAAGGATAAGGTTTTATCTCATCCTCGAGAGGGACCTACAAGTGGTATCAGAGCCTTGGCTCTTATCCTTGTTAAAACCGAGTGTTTTCGGGTGTGTTTCGGATTTTTAAAGTTTATATTTTTCTGGAAAATGTTGTTATTTTGACTTGTGTTTGTCATAAAACCTTGTTATTTTTCATTGTCACATGTTAAACATTGGTTTTTAGTGAAGTTTCGGCTGAAATCGGGTTTCAGAAAACCTTCGGTTCATCAGAATATTCATATATTTCTGGGCTGTTCTTCATTTAGTTCATCCTTTGTTCAAGTTGGTTCTTGATATTTTACACTTTTGATCTTAAAAATTTTAAACTTCAAAGTGTTTGTGCATTGAAAAGAGTAAACTGATTAAAATATTGGGATCATTACCTGTTTGGTGAAACCTGCATGTTCAGAAGATATGGTCTGAACATACTTTCTGCCGAAAGTTTTCACCAACCCGTCAACTTTTCACCAACCTGTCACTTTTGTCAACCGTGTCAGAGCTGTTCGAAAGATATCTTTCGAAGTCGAAGATTATCTTTCGATCAAAGGAGGTTCGACAGATACCCATCCTTCGAACATCTTTCGAAGTCAGTGAGTTATCTTTCGAGCCAAGGAATCTTTTCGAAGGATATATTGTTCGAGCTACTGTTACATTTCGAAAGATAAGGATCCTTCGTCTTGGTGAATCTTTCGAAGTCATTGTTCGAAATTCAACAGTGATCTTTCGAACACTGTTGATCCTTCGAACAAGTGTCTATCTTTCGATCCTTATCTGTTTAAGTTTAACAGTTTGTGTTTTTCAGGTCTTTCGATCAAGGATCTTTCGACTGGTGGTTATCATTTGAAATTAACATAGTTTGTGAAAATTAAATTTTTGAACAGAAAACTTGTTTTCATTTTTAAATCAATTTTCACTTAATATATTAATTTTTATAAAATGGGAACAAACGGTCAGTGGGATCCAACCGCGTGGACTCTAACATCTTCACAATCATCAGCTACGCAATCATCAGCTACGCAATCTGCGTCAGATTTCAACAAAGCATGGATGCAGGCTATTGCCCCACCTCAAGCTGCTATGATAACTGCAAATCAATGGGCATTGGTCACAAATCAAAGCAACAGCATTCAATCTATGATGCAGAACGACAGTGAAACTGGTACAAGCACGAAACCGCCAAAGCTAAATCATATCAATGATTGGGGATGGTGGAAAGAAAGGCTGAGAACTTATGTTCAGGGGCAAGGTCAAGATCTATGGATGTGCTTCTTCACCGCATTTGACCATGATTTGGAAGTTGCAGGATCTAATCCAGAAACTTACAGCACTATGTCTGATGATGATAAGAAGAAATTTGAGTTAGAAAAGAAGGCATTCATGATTCTCACACAAGCTCTTCACAAAGACATTTACCACCAGTTTGTTTACTGCACGACTACTAAAAGCTTGTGGGATATGCTCACATTACGTTGTGAAGGAAATGCTCAATCTAGAAAGATCAAACAAGAATTACTGAAGAAAGAATTTGAAGGTTTCACGTGTATGGAGAATGAGACTTTGGCAGAATTATCGACAAGGTTTCATCACTTGTTGAGCGAGATGTTTGGTTTTAGAGTCACTGCCACTCCACAAGAAATGGTGAAGAGATTCGCTGATAGCTTACCAGCAAAGTGGAGCAGTTATCTTGAAATTCTCAAAGAAAATGGTGTTTTAGACACAATCAACGTTTATGAGTTGATTCAAAAACTGGAGAACAAGGATGTAGAAGAAAAGCTTAAGGCAAAAAGAACACTAACTCCTCAAAATCCAGAGATGTACTTTGGGATTGCAGGAGGTATCAGTGGAGAAAGACCAGCCTCTCAACATGCGAAGCTTCAAACAGCCTTC
The DNA here is from genome assembly GCA_030545235.1 of Helianthus tuberosus. Classification (NCBI taxonomy): domain Eukaryota; kingdom Viridiplantae; phylum Streptophyta; class Magnoliopsida; order Asterales; family Asteraceae; genus Helianthus; species Helianthus tuberosus. The sequence goes on along the minus strand of CM060410.1, from coordinate 70,160,364 downwards.
ATCTCAAACACCGGACCTTCAACAACAGATCAGTTTGATCCTTCAGCTTACACGATGTTTTCAAGACCGAATGCACAACCGACAGCTCAGCAGCAACAACCGCAACAGCAAGGGTTTTATGGAAGCTCTTCAAACTTTCAAGCCACTTCCAATCCTAACACAGTCAGACTAGACACTTCCAACTTTTCCAAAGTCAGTGTCGAAGTAGCCAAGGAGCATATGGAGATGTTGAACACCTTGGTTAGTGCTTATTGTGGATTAGTCGCAGGTCAGATTGGGAATATCAATCTAACCAATGAAGATTATCAGCAAGTGGATAAGGAAGAGTTTGAAATGATGGATATCAAATGGGCTCTTGCTAGTGCAATTCGAAGAGCAAAGGAGTTTATGGAAAGGACGGGAAGAACCAACTTGGAAAGCAAGAAAGACACCAAGTATGGGTTCGACAAGCAAGCTGTAACGTGCTTTAACTGTGGTGAACGGGGTCAATTCAAAAGGGAATGCACAAGACCAGCTCAGCATGGAAACCAAAACCCCTTCAGAAATCAAGGCAACCAGCAGAACCAGAACAGGAACAATGTTCGTACGATGATACCTGTCAACAACCAAGGCCAAGCAGGGTCATCAAATGCCAACCGGGGGCTGGTGGTTCAAATAGATGAGGGTTGTGATTGGTCGCTTCAGCTTGGAGAAGGAGGAAATGGTGGAACAGCATGTTTTGCTGAAGTCGTAAGGGATTTAAAGCACGCCAGTGGCGGAGAATCTTCCGCCAATGGTGGTGACTCTTCTGAGGATGAAGACTCTTCTGGTTATAGTGGAAGCTCAGATGAAGAATCCTCCAATTCAGGGAATGATCATGTGGATCAAGCTGCTTACTCTTCGTCTTCTCTCCATTCGGCCTTTATGGCTAATGTCGACAGTTCATCAGGTCAGGTATGTGTCGATGAACCCACTGTAGCTAGTTGTGATAACTGTGATAGTTTGCGTGTTGAAAATGCTGATTTAGAAGCAAACATGTCTGAGTTGCAAGGCAAACATGATGCTTTACAAGCTAGTTTGTTTGACTTGCAAGACAAACATGTTTCATTGAAAGATGAGTGGTGTGAATTGCAAAGCAAACACGAGGTTTTGCAAGAGAAATACGATGTCACACACAAACACAATCAAGAATTGATTGTAGATCTCTCTAAAGCAACTGAAGCTAACTTGTTTTTGACCAGAAATGAAAAGGAATTTAAAGCAACAATTGCGTCATTAAAACATGATGTTTCAGAATTACAAAAGGCTGTTCTGCGAAAACAACATGCTAACAACAATCTTATTGAGACAATTGAAAAGCAAATGGTAGAGTTGGCAACAGCCCGGTGTGAATGTGAAACAATTAAGCAGAAATTGGAAAGCTATTCCAATTCCCGTTTTGTATTGGATCACATCATTGATGTTCAAGAGAGAAAGAAAAAGGGGGATAAATCATGTATTGGATTCAAATCATGTCCTCCTCCAATGAATCACAATTACTCCAAACTGCCTGATGACGAGGATATGCCCCGTTTTGAACCTACTGTGCCACTCGGTCTAGATGACTTTGCAGCAGGCCTCGGGTTCACAACTGGTACATCATCCTCGGGTCAATCTGAATCTGAATCTGAGAATGAGACAGATTCATCGTGTGTTAAGGAACAGAGTCCTCCCGTTGTTGAGGATACTGATTCTTCGGATGATGAATCTGATGAAATTGTGAACCAACAGTCTAACTCGGTTACAACAGATATTCCAATCGAGAATCACATCCTATGTGATCCACCAGTGAAACCGAGTAAGACTGAAATGTCAAAAGGAATGGAGTCGATTGTATCAAGTTTTGAAGGGAGTAACTTGTTGTACACGCTCAAAGGAGATAGCAAAATCTACTCTAACAAAGATTTTCCAATTAAAAATGTAAATCAAGATTTAATTGAGCAAATTTTTGAAGGATGCACTGATAAGTTTTTGGGGAACAAAAGTGGCAAAGGTACCGTCACTCAATGTGATCCAATTCTGTGTGAACAAATTAGAAAACAATACGGAAACCAAAAACCACAAGTTGAGCGAAAACAACAAGTCAATTCCGGAAAAGGTAAGGTACAGGGAAAGAAGGCTCAGAACAAGAATGTTCAAGCACCTAAGGTTCAACAACAATGGGTGCAAAACAAAAGAGCTCCTGTTAAGAAAAGAGAACCGAAAGTGAACTTTGTTGGATCCACGGGTTCAGATAAACTTGAAACATTTCAGGATAAATCTAACTTTGATTTTGTAAAACAAGTTAGAATTTTAAAACGAAATGATCAGAATAACTACACCCAACACACCAACGGAGGTGATTTAGGTCCAAGCACTTTTAGATCACAAAGTTCATTGTCTGGTTCTCCGTCTGATTATCAACATGTCTCTCCGAGGTTTGTAGAGCGGAGAATGTGTTTTGAGTGTGGCACAATTGGGCATATTGTAAGATATTGCCCATACCTGCAAAAGTTGAAGACAAAAACAAGTGCTCCCCAAGAAACCAGTTACCAAAAACGATCATTTTCCCCGAAACAAGACCCACGTGTCTTGAAAGAAAGGGAAAAGAAGTTAAAACAAAAGAATCAAAAGGTAATTGAAAAGGCCTTAAAATCAGAGGTCAAAGAAGAAAAACCTGTTCAAGCAAAACCTGAAACTGTAAAACCAGTAAATGCTAAAACAATTAATACAAATACTGGTAAAGAACAAACAGCTTGGAAACAAAAACAGGTAATTCAGTCAGGGGGAGCACCACAGGTTCTTTTTCCTAATCATCAAGTGATTGAAATCACTTTTCTTGATGATCAAGGACGACCCAAGTCCACAAAGGCTTGGGTCCCTCTCTCCAACTAATTTTTGAGTGAGTGTGTAGGATATTCCAGGAGGAACTATCGATAGTCGTAAGATTGTTGATAGTGGAGCGTCCTTGCACAAAATAGGCAACAGAAGAAATTGCTGCCTTTGATAAAAAAAAAAAAAAAAAGGTAAAGGGAAACAGAAATGTCTGTTGAAAGAAATTGGAAGCTTCGACAAAATGAAAATCATACCAACGTTTGATTGTTAAATGCTTTGATCGGGTTCCCGGGATAGATTCAAATCAAATGTACGCACCTGCAGCACTTCTGAATTTCAACTATCTACAAGATGAACGTGCAGTGTACATTTCTTCGTGGTGTGATTGAAGAAAATGTGTTTGTTGAACAAACCAACCGGGTGTGCGGATGCCTTGGCATGGGTTGAACAACCGCACACTACTTCTGAAAGAGAAAGACAAAAACCTTCGCTGGTGAAATGTGGAAGACCAGCCGGAACCAAAGGTTTTTGATCTTGTTGCTGTGAAGAGATTTCAGTAGCTGCCAAATCGACCTTGAAATTCACACCGGGTGGATATTCAGTTTGGGAGAGCACTCAGATTCCTTGCAATGCACGATGCAGTTGCAGGATACGGTTTTCAATTTCTAATCTCTCCTATACTTGTTGATATTTAAGCTGCTTTGTGAATTATTTTCTCGTTCAGCACTCTTTGGCCAGACAATGCTGTCATGGTCCGCACCGCTTACCGACATGCCAATTGATTTTTCCAAATTTCGCTAAATCATTTCTGATTAAAACTTAATTTTGGTAAACGGCTTTGAGGTAAAACATGAGTTAACCGACATTCGGAAATCGTTTCTGTAAATATCCTTGTGTCTTTTAAATTTTATCTTAGTTTGTTGATTTTAGGGGGAGTAAATCCAAATTTGGAAAATCCAAAAACATCGAAAAATTTCAAAAACACAAAAACAATAGAAAAGCAAAAATGAGTTTCCTGGCGAGAAAAAGAGAAAATGATAGTACATCAGTGGTCTGTCTAAACCTCTTTAAACCCAAAATGAAAAACGATAAGCAGCTCTATATAAGATGTATCGGTAGGCTCACAATCATTTTAAAGTGTGCAGGGTGATATAAACTTAAATCTGACTGAAGACTGGGTGGGAACCATTCATTGGCATATGGTCTTGGTACCGAAATTTCGTTTGAGAGATTGCCGAGGTTCTGAAATATTCGGTCTTTATGCTGCTTATCATCTGGGTATCATGGTTGTATCTTTTACCGAAAAATAACGGGGACGCAAGTCTAGATCTTCCATGATACTATACATACGTGTACATATTGCATACGACCTCAATAAGTGATCAACAATCACATGTCCAAACAAATAAGTGATAAAATATCACAAATTCTTTCCGGGAGTCAAGTTCGTCTCTCTGCTGTACGAAAGTACTGACCTGTTCACGGACTTGCTCCTGTGCCCTCATGCATATGAAAATCAAGTTCCTCATCAATAAGTGATTTTATCACATAGGGCTTGTTTTCAATCAAATAAGTGAGAATCTCACATCATATACGATCAAACAGATGATAATCGGTATACTCACCGGTAAGATGAATCCTCGTGCATACCTTGATACGGGAATGTGTCGTGATGTGGATGAACACCGGTCGGTAAGTATAAATTATACCTTAACGTATCCCCTCGCCATGATTACAAATGATAAGTTGAGCTTATGTGGACAACAATACCGATAATTGTTATAGGATGCTTATCTTAATGTTAACTAATTGAAAAACAAGAGCGTTTTGGCATGACCGTACACTGATATGATTCTCTTACCCTCGAAACTCGCAAAAAGAATGTCTGTAAATATTTATTTAATGTTTCCTGTTTATGCATCTTTGTATATATTTATTTATTGCTTTCCATCTTTACATTTGAAAAATGAAAATTTCAAAAAGATTTTAGGTGTGTTTTAATATAAACTTTATAAAATCCAAAAAGATTTTGCTTCTAGTTTATTTTTGATTGACTGATGTTGGAACTCGAGTCTATCCTTCCCAAGATCCTGATTACAAGCTGGAAATCAATTGCATCTTCATAAACAGTCGAAGTTAACGAGTTTTGAAAGTTAAAGGATTAAAATGAATATTTTTCTAAACTTTCAAACTGCTGTCGGTTGGTGTTTGATTGAGATTTGATCTCATATGTGTCGTTAGTTTAAATGTTAACTATATTCCAAGCGGTTGTTCTCATTATGCGTTTAGCTTTCTTGCATGTGCAGATGCTAAAGGCGAGGAGAACATGTTCGATGAAAAAGCTTTGGAATGAAGACACGAAGTGGAGGCACTCAAAGGATAAAGTGATCGAGTTGCCGCTGTCCCTTCATCAATACCACAAGGATCTGAAGAATTGACAAGTCAAAAGATTCACGAGCATGACTCAATGGAGAGTTCAATCTAAGGGGGAGTTTATTGACACACTACCTAAGTTAAATGGGGAGTTTGTCGATACACTTTCTACTTACGACACGTGAAGACTTTGAAGATCCTCCGACATGAAAGTCATAGAAGACGAACCATCACGAGTAGCATCCAAGGGGGAGTTTGTTGATGCACTTTGTGTGGACGCGACTCGGCTCGGTTCGACTCGGCCTTGAAGACTTGAAGACACGAAGATCGAGACAAAGATACAGCCAAGGGGGAGTTTGTTGGTGCACTTGTGTCTGTACTTTGTCTGTATTTCGTCATGATACAAAACGATGTCTTTAATGTAAGGTTGATGTAAGTTTGACCAAGTCAACCATCCTCCTGGTTTGACTTGACCAAACAGTTAGAAAAATGTTGTAAGCTGGTTGTGTCGAAGGATATGTAATCGAAGGATTGTTTTATATCCTTCGATGATGGGCTCGAAAGATATCCCACGAAGGATAGACCACGAAGGATAGACCACGAAGGATATCATCCTTCGTGGTGTATGTGATCTTTCGATGGGTTTTCTAGTCGACAGATGATCTTTCGATCACTCTGTCTGATCCTTCGACCAGACCTGCTGTTTTGGGTATAAATACCCGTGTGTTGTGTTCAGTTAGAGAGAGAGAAGTTAGACACGAGAGTTGATGAGTAGACACAAGTGAGAGGAGAGCACACACACGAGAGAACTTTGAGAGTTTGCAGAATACATCTGTAAACATTGGACTTGTAACCGAACCTTTCATACGCATTAATACAAGTGGTGTTAATCGTTGAATGTTGTGTGTTGTGATTGTGCTTGTTCTCGTATAAAGTCTCGGTTGCATGCTAGCTTGGATTCCGCACTCGCTAGTGTGTTTGATCTAACAAGGATAAGGTTTTATCTCATCCTCGAGAGGGACCTACAGTTTTTAAAGAATCAACCACACTTTGAAGGGTAACAGGGCTTACTAAATACACTAGTAAGTTACTACAAATTTTAATAAATTTTCAAGTTCAGGAAGTGGTAGTTTTTGCTTGTTTTTGGCAAGATTGGTAAGTAGAGATTGTTTATTGTTGATTGATTGTGTTGATTTACAAAAGAAAATGATATATTTTCAAGGTATGGAAACCTCCATTTTTAGGGGAAACTATGGAGAAATTTTTCTAAAAATTAAACACTTAGAAAAATATTTCTAAACAAACTTTTACAAGTGTATTTCAAACCATGAATTTTTACATAAACTCTGCCATAATTTTTGTTACAAAAATTATAAATATTGGAGGTTGGTTTTTATAAATAAAAGTGACTAAATATGTATTTAGGAAATATATATTTAGAAGGAACCATGTGTGTGATTATTTGTATATTATGTGTATTAGTTATATTATTTTAGGATTTGAAATAATATAACTCCTCAAATACCAAGAAATTACAATCCAAAATATTACCAAAATTCCAAGGAATAAATATACAAAGAATACCCAAAATATTGGTGAAAACAAACATGGAATATAACTTACAAAATATTCCGGAAAATTTATTCACAAGTATATTTTGGTAAATAATATTTTGGACACCAAAAGAACAAAAATATGTTTTTCACAATTTTTACAAAGCTATATCATATTTTTTACAAGAAGAAAATATGTTATTTTTTGGTGAATGAAAATATATTTTCTTGGAATTATTAGAAGGTATATTATCTTTGGAAGAAATATATTTTCTCAAATAAATGTGAAATATATTATTTTTGGAAGAAATATATATTTTCTCAAACAAACACTAAATACATTAGTTTTGGAGAAAAATAAGCTTATATATATTTTCCAAGTTAGACTTAATAATATATTATTTTTGTAACTTATATGAAGATACAAATATTTTTGCCAAAGGAAAATTATGAGTAATTTTCCCAAGTAATATTTCTTAAATTATATATTTTGGAAATATATATATGGATTTTTATTAAGGATATTATTCCGGAAAAGTTAATATAACATTAAGTATAAGAATACTTAATAATTACAAGAAAATACGTATTTTCGTACGTATAAATACACTCCGGAATACGACTCAAATACATGGCAAAAATATACAAGTATGAGAATACTAATACAAATACACCCATCCTTGGGAAGGAAATACATGTATAAATACTTGAGAAGTATCAAGTTAAAATATATTATTTTAACTATTATTCCAAAATATAATAAATATAGTTTAAGTTAAAATTATTTATTATTTTAACAAATACTTATATAACTTGGAATAATATTGAAGACACAAAGGAACGTAACTCAAAGACACTAATTAATACTAAGCCAAGGCACGACCCGCTCGTCTAATAGACCTTAGCACATTGTAGGTAGTCGTGCACGCCAGGCGAAGCTTTGAGTTACGGTGCTTACGGAAAACGCGAGACTGTGAGTTCATGTCCCCCTTTTCTTTTAACTAGTTTTTATTATAACTTCGGGGGTGAAGTACATGTTACAAAATGTTTACAAACAATTACAATTGGTATGGTTAGCTATGGAATGCATTCTATATCATGTAAATGGGTAGGCGCACTCCTAAGACCATTAATCCTCGTGTTAGGACCGAGGGACATGAGTGATAGATCTATTTGGGTGTAGCGAGCCCACACCCATGTGGACCGGGGTTTGGCCTATGAGGTGACTATGTCTTACAGCCGGAGGCCCAGTACAAAATCTGTTAGGGTAGAGCCTTCCTACGCCCTTGCACGCATGTTATTGGCCTTGCAAACCATTAATTGATCTGTTTTCTTGTTTGCTTTCATACTGGGATTTACAAAACATACATACATACAATGATTACAAAGGTTTATTCGTACACACAAATAAACATATGAACTCGCTCAACTTTTGTTGATGTTTTCAAACTACATGTATTTTAGGGAATTAAGTGTGGATCTGGCGGGCGTTTGGATATTTCAAGTTATGTCGAGAATAAAAGATGTCATCCGGTGTCTTAGGGTTTGGATAGTGTGCCTTATCCTGGATAGGACACATCTTCCAAAGCCTGGTTTTACACTTTTACTTAATATCTTTTGTCGAGTCCTTGTGAACTCTTAAACAAGTTACATGGTTTGTACTCGAATTTGAAGTCTATGTTTCAAGACAATGTTGTTATGTTTTAAAACTTATTTAATGGATGACCATCTTTAGTTTTATCATATAGTTGTTGTTATGATTGGATGCAATAATATTAAGCAAGTCACACATTAAAACGCTTCCGCGAAAGTCAGGGTGTGACATAAAGCAATTCGCCGGGTAAGACCTACCAATAGCCCCGCACCTTCCAGCTGTAAGGACTAGTAGAATACTAAAATCTAGCAAATTACTAACTATCACTTCTAGGGTTTATTGGCCAATTCACCCTAAAGGTCAAGGACACAAGGTCAAAGATCTAGCATGAACCTATTCTCTAGCAGACAACCACCTGGATTCACACGAAGCAATCGATAATAAGGAACCGAATTAAAGTACACATACACACCAAATTAATAAACTAAACCTTTTACAATACACAATCAATCCATAAAAGACATGCAATTAACGAAAAAGGTTCAAACTTTATTTCAATCCATTCATCATAGTCTAGGCGGTTTAAATATTTAGCCAAGCATATTAAACAAAGAAAACAAAGCAAAGTTGTTCAAACAAGAATTCATCGTTACATGTTTTGAAAGAGAGATCAACAAACAAGGAATTAGAAAACCCGTGTAAGTCTTCAATCTTCGTCCCGAACTCGTACCAATGATTCTAGCGATCAAAAACACTCTGGTCAGCTCCAAGAATGCTCTGGAAATCGCCTCTCAAGTCCTTAATTCGTAATTAGGGTTTTGTATATGATTTCTTGAGTTTTTATATGAAACCCTAATCAACAGCGAAGAATTTCCGTCATCTGACCTCGTCGCGTCGCGCGACAGGTATGTGCTCTTGAGGTCGCGTGGCGCGACGACTTACTTGGACAGAAATTAATATAATAATGGTGGCTGGACGCGATGATGATGATGTGTAGCCGTGGCGCGATGCCACGACCCATTTTTCACAGACCCCTTCGTTTTTTTATCAGCTTCAACTCCCCAAAACTTCAGAAATTATTCTAATTTCTTTTCCACTCGTTTCCCAGCCTATAACACTTTGTTTTTTGACATTTTTCGCACCGAAGACCTGGAAACATAAGACTTGATCAAACTAACGAAATTCTAACTAAAACAGAACTAAAAATAAAGGAAAACTATACAAACTTTACACGAATAAGAGATGTATTTTGCAATACATCAAATATCCCCACACTTACTCTTTTTTCATCCTCGAAAAAGAATTATGCAACGGAATCAGAGATGAATAGATACTCGGGTCAAAAACTATTTATATGTTGTTAAAACCAAAGCTTGCGTTAGCCGCGATTGCGAATATATTTGTCCCTTTAAACCCAAATCCGGTCTTAAGCCCTTATCATGTGAATTTAGTTTAAGTGCGGTCAGTCTACCTAGGGTTTCACGCTAGAATCTACGGTCCACCTAATCCCACCTCAAGCTTATAGAACAAAAGGAACGATCATTGGACCAATTCCCAACCGTCTTATATCAAAACCAAGAGAATTTAAAATCAAATTTTTTTCTTTTTCCTCATTTTTTCTTTCTTTCCATTTTTTTTCTTTTCTTTTTATGAGCTTAGACATTGCTTCACCAAACCCAGAGGCAGTCCGGCTGTAGAGTCGCTATCCCCAACTCGGATTACATAGGCGTCGGCAATTTTTATTTGCAAGTTCGATTTCACGTATCCTAGAGGCATTCCGGGTCGAAGTCACTATCCCCAACCAAGATTACATTGGCCTACGCTACTTTCATTCAGTTTCTAGCTCATATTATTTTTTTTCTATTTTTTTCATGATTAAAAATTCTAACGGTCTTAACTTATAACGGTGTTCCTTATACTCTTATTGGCGGTTTCAATTTCCCATATTTCCCAGATGAAAACCCACTAGTAGACCGACCATTAAGGTATATTAAATCAAAGGGACTTAAAACCAAACCCGGGCCTATTCACATATCCCTAACTAGACACAAGCTCGATTTATTTAAATCTCTTATTATTATTATTTGATCCCGAATAAAAACTCATATTTTCTATCATTTTCCGCATTAATTTGCAAACTTCTTTACTCGAAAGACATTTTCTGATTTTTCAATTTTTTTGAATTTTTTCAATTTTTGAATTTTTTTGTATTTTTCAATTTTATGACTCGATTATTTACATGTATCCCATCCCCACACTTAAAGATTGCATTGTCCCTAATGCAAGAACGGAAATACGACTCAACAAACTACCTAAAAAAATAAAAACTAAAAACGAAATAAATAAATAAACAAAAGAATACAAGGGAAACGACTTAGCTTAATATGTGAGACTGTCAAAGTGCCAGTCGTTTCCACATAAGCCCTCCAATTCGAAACACGCTCAGCAAACAACTCCTAATCTCGGACACGCGAACGAAAGCGGCTACTAACATCAACCTATCAACATCATAAGCAAACACTACCAAAAGATCATAATATATACCATCAAAATTATCAGTTTCGAACATAAACCATCCAGTAGTGTATATCAACCAACCCCATAACCCTACCAACCTGTTTTAAGTATATTAGTACAAATCAAAATATAAGGATGAAAACAGCATAAAAGAAAAATAAAACAAAAGATATAGTCCATCAGTGCTGCTGCTGCATCCTCATCATCCCCACACTAATCCTCACCATGCTCCCTGGCAGTCTCCTGACTGCTCTCCTGCCGTCCACCTGCACCAGAGCTACCCTCACCAAATACACGATACGGGGGATCCGGATCAAACCTCTCTCCAGCACTAGCCGAGCCACCCTGCTGTCTCGGCTGAAAGAAGTCTGGAATCCCCATACTATGCCTGCTCATGATGAACCGGAGAGCCTCCTCCTACCTCTCCTGTCCCGTCTGAATGAGGTGCTCCAACCTGTCGAACCTCTGCTCCACATAGGCAGATAACGACTCTAAAGAAATATGCTTAGGTGGTGGCTGCCTACGCGGATACTGTGGCGCTGGTAGCTCATGTCCCTGTGGTGGCCGCTGACGGTGAGTAGGGTCAATCTGTATCATCACATCCTCTGCTGGATGTCCCTCTGGCCGCTGACGGTGAGTAGTGCGTAACGTGTGTTATCTTGTGTATTAGTTTTGAAAATTAAAAAACAAAAAATTAAAATAATTAAAATAATAAAAAAAAACCCGAAAATATTTTCTTTTATGTTCGTGATTTATACTTGGTAGTTGAGTTGTGTTGTGTTGTGTTGTGTAAGATGACAGAGCATTACACAGATGTCAGCTTCTCTACGTGTATATTGTGCGGGGGTCCACGTCATCCGTTTATCGGTTGCCACGAGTCCCACTTCAGGAGGGCACATGGAAAATCGGTGTCTTATGTTTCACAGCTTCCACCTCCATCATACGTTGATGATTATGAATCAGAAATGGAGGATGATTATTACTTGGATGGATATGATCGGGATGAGGATGTTTATTATGAGACAAGGACGGATGGTATATGTTTTTGTTGCGGTCGTGATCATACTTATGATTATGATGTGTGCACGGTGTATTCGGAAAACCCAAAGTATTGGAATAAAAAAATTATGGATGCTCACATCTTAAGACCGTATCAGGGATATCGACAATATCATCCCGAAGAATATTTTGAGCCCGAGGGTGTTTATGCTTATCAGACCGAGGAGGAGAAAGAGCTTGCTATATTGGAAGTAACTTTGTCCAAACTCGAGAAGTATTTATCAACACCCAACCTTTCTGATGAAGATCGAATCAGCTGTTTAGTTTCTAAATGTCAGAATTTAAAAATGAAGATAGAAATAGAACAACGCCTTTCACCATTACCTGATGATATTAGAGATTATTCTAACATGAAGGAGGAAGTTGTGTAGGATAATACCACACTAATGAGTCCTTTATCTGATGAAGAGTCACTGGTGGATCAGATGGTGTGTGCAGATGATGAGGCAGAACAGTCTGACAAGATGAATATGTATACCGAACCTCTTCCCATATCAGGCATTCAAAATAACAAGTGTGGGGAAGAGGGTTCGAGGAAGAAGATGAGAAGGGTGAAACAACGAGACATCAGGGTATATATCGTGAAGTGGATTAGCGAAACCCGCAGGTGCAATCAGAACATGCCAATTATACTGACAAACCTATGGAGATGGCATGTAAATTTCCGGACATTCATTGGAAATGTTTTGGGTAACTGTGCATTGAGACCGCCGTAACACATATCAGGTATGGTCTGGCTGAAGACCTTTACACTTAGCGCTCTCGGGAGGCAACCCGAAGATGTAGAGTATTGTATCGTGTTTTGTTTGGTTTTGGTTTTGTGTTGTTTTTTGTGTTTTGGCATGTTACTACGTTTCAATCCTCGCGGATGCAATGATTCAAGTGTGGGGATCTTTGGCAACATCCCCATTGAGATATCAGCGAATCCAAGAGATGTTTATGTTCCTGTCCGATTACCGCAGCTGCATCACTACCAACACTGCTGATTTACTGATCAGGTTGTGTCTTGTTCTCATTTTGTGCACCTTTGTATATATTCATGTTTATGATCATGGTTGGGCGGATGGGTGGTGTTTAATGTGTTTGATGTGTTTCTGGGTAGTGAAAGTTGGTGGTGTTTTTAGTTATATGTAAAAAAACCAAAAGAAATTTGGGTTTGAATGGAAAAGATACAATTGATGTTGTAGTAAGCGATCTTCCCTTTAAAACCATACATTGGGGACAATGTATCCCAAGTGTGGGGATGAGGGGAAATTTTGAAAAAATTGTGAAATTTAAAAAAAAATCAAGCGAAAAATAGTCCAAATTGAACAGTTGAGTATTAAATTGCATGACACACCGGCAACCCATATCCCCTTGTCCTTTCTTGGTGAGAGTTGCACCACTACTTGAATTTATTAGAATATTTTTTTCTTGATGAGAGTGGCAATGGGTGGTGGTGCATTAGAACTTGTGCTTTAATGTTTGAAGCCTTAGCTTGATATGCATGTGAAAAGGATAAGGGCAATTAGGTAGCCTCGTCTTGGTGAGTGCGAGTGTGGGATTTGGGGGTTTGGACCTCATAAATTATATATATGAGCATGGTAGCGAGAGGTGTGACAACCCGAGATCGCAAGGTCCCTTCTAGCTATTGTTTCGCAATCTTGTTTTCATAGACATGAAAATTGAGTAGTTAAATTATGCTTTGTGGTTGCATAATATTCGATATGGTGCATTTGATTTATGGGAATAATAGGATTTAAATTGATGGGATAAGGTTTCAGCCACTCACCTCTTGATTCAATGATTGTAACCATGTGCTAATGTCCAACAACTTTGATCGATCCACTTGTCTGACACATTGACTTTGATTAGAATGCATGGACCCATAATATCATTCAACCCAAGAGGTTACATGTGATGTTTGACAGTAACCGTGAGCCCATGTGATTATTTTATGTGCGGCCCAATTCCCCATCACAACTAAACTCGGCCCAGCCTCCCTTATGTATACGTAAATCATGTGCATCAGTGCATAACACATTGAAAACCCTATATTCTCCAAATCATCGACGGCAGTGCATAGAGTATCATCACCGAAGCCCTTCTTCTCTCGTGAATCGCGAGGACGGTGGACACAACCCCCCCCCCCTCGAGACATCATCCTATTTGATCAAGTGTTTGGTTAGTGAATCCATGTTTACGTTAATCCTTGATTGGTGATCTCGTTTATGTGTAATCTTGTCTAACGAATATTATGTGTGTGTTCGATGTGTATATGTGGTAATAAGATCCATGATGAATAGATATGATCATGAATGTTGTTATTTGAGCCATAATATGTTATATTAAGTGCAATGCTTACTAGATTACAATTAATTTGAGATTTCATAGGGAACCATATTTGATTAGATATGTTATGGAATTAACACAAAACTTAGGAACTGTGGATGATAATAAATCGATTACATTGAAGATATATGCAGTAGGGTTTGTTAATTATGTATTGATATTGGTTAAAGTGATAGGAATGATAATTGATGAATTAGAATGGGTGATGATTGTCTGTTTATGTATGCATATTGAATGAAGTTGCTTGGACATATTCTACAACACTCAAATGGTTGTCAGTATCACATGAGGGTGGGTCTAATCAAATGATAGTTCTCTCAAGATTATATGACAAAAGTTTAAAGGTCCAATTAGGTTGGCCATATGTGATATTAATGATGATGCTCATATGAAATGTTGAATGGGTTAAATGATTAATTATCTGTGATGGCATGTGCATCGATATTTGGTGAATCAAGTCACAAACAGGTTATCCAATTCTAGGAACATATAACACTTTTTGGGGGTTAGCAAATATGGGACGTCCATGATTGCTGTTTTAATATTAGACCTAATTAATGGGTTGAATTAGATATTGGTTAAATGAGAAGTGGGGACTGTAAAACACATAAAGGTAATATGGACTTGATCACTCGTTAACCTTAATAAATTAATCTGGGCCGTAGGCCATGAGTTGGGTTTCGGCCAAACAAACCTGGGCCACACTCACATACGTACACCGATAAAGTCTAGTGGGCCACACCTTAATTTGGATGAGGTAATAAACTGTCAGGTTTGGTTAGTCGACTATGTTTGTGATACGAAATTACTTGTGGTCCGAATAATTAGTGTGTATTATGTGTAATGCATGCGGTTGAACCTGTGATATGAACTTACGTGAACTGCTACGCCATATGTGTCGCAAAATGTGCAATATGTGTTTACAACTTGTTAGAATAGTGGATTTTTGGTGCATGAGTCTGATTGCTATCGGTAACTGTTTTAGGATTGTTTTGAGCAACTGATCACGTAACTAGTCTTACCGAGCAACCTAAGGTGAGTTCACTACATTCGAGCATGCGTCCTAGTGGTTGGGGACAGTCAGTGGTTTGGGTAAAAACGGGTATATTGGTTAATATTCTCACCTATCATTTTTGTAAGTCCCTTATTCGGGTATTAGTTGGTAGCGCTACTTAGGTTTGGCACCCTCACACCGCTCCTGGATAGGACGGATGTGAACTAATGACCCAGTCGGGCCCAGTACTAGATAGGAGTACGTGGGATAGGGCAGTCATGTACATCAGGAGCCGTCTTGTTCGGAATTGAGATATTAACAATATTACTTGCATTGGTTATTGAACTGTTTTACATACAACTAGTAACAAACGTTTTCTAAAACTGTGAACTCGCCAGCTTTGTCTGATACACTTGTTACATGCTCGCAGGTCATTAGGTACTTGGGAACAGGAACTTGCTGGCTGGAGGGCGTGAGTGGTCATGGTGGCATTGATGGGTTTATTTATCAAACATTTATTTACTATGGTTGTTGGAAAGTATTTACATTATGTTACGTTAACGCTTCCGCTGAGCTTGATGGTTTTCGAATTACTTATGTTTGGATTTTATTACTATTAAACGGTGAAACTTTATTTTAAACTTATGGATTCAATGTAATTGGTGGCTCATTACTAGTGGTCACACGCCTAATAGGGACACTCCCTAAGTGGTAATTTGAGGGTGTGACAGTTTGGTATCAGAGCCACTGGTTATAGTGAACTTGGTTTAAAAATGTTTTTATAAAAACCAGACTATAACCGAACAAGTTCTGAATACGACCATGACACTCAGCTCCAGACTGCAAGGTTCGTCACTCGTATACTCATTGTACTGCATAACTAGTGAACACTAACATATGATATTGCATGAGATTGCACGTCTAGCATGTAACACCTGTGCCTCCACGGCCATTAAACAAATACCAAACCAATGAAATATTATATTTCATACTTGGGATTTGTAAAAATATGTGTATCATTTGCACATATCAATTCTTGTTCAATTTCAAACTCTAAATCGCTTTCTGGAAGGTTATACGCGCACCGATGCGTAAATATAACCATTTTAATGCTCCGGAATAGTTACATAGGCTTAACATACCTTAAATAACCTTTAAATAACTTAGAAATAAGTTTTGAAGGCTTTGGTATGGCAAAATCAAGTTAAATCGCTTACAGGGACTAAAGTTGACAAACTGCGAAAGTATGCCAATTTGAACTGTAACAGACATTCCGGAACATGACCATAAGTTAAACATACCATAAATATCCTTTACATAGCTTAGAAATAAGCTTTGAGGTGTTCGGTGTGCTAAAATAAACTTTTGGGTCATTCAGGGACTAAAAGTGTCAAAAAGTGCACAAGTTTGCACTTTCGCGCATAACTTACGTTCTGAATACATCCGGACATCCAAAAATTTATGTAAGCATCACTATATTATGCTTTAGAGTTTGGCTTAAGAAAAATCCATTCGTCGCGTCATTTGGATCGTTTTTCGCGCTTATGCGCATTTCATCGTAATTAGCCGAACAACGCAACTGTACGGCTAAACGAACCGACATCCGAGATATTTTTGAGAACATTTTAAGTTCCCTTTTACTTTAACTTCATTTTAGAGCTTTGAAATGGGGTTAACGGGCCTTAAACGCGTCGGAAAAGGCCTTATTACACTACAGGGACCAAATCTGCCATTTTTGAAACTTTCTGTGAAGAAACATTGAATCTGGTCTATACCACCTTTGCAGATGGTTTTGGGCAATACTAGGGGTTGTTTTGATGTGCACATGGTTTTGGGAAATACCATGGGCTCACATGGTTTTGTAAAACCATTATCTTGAGGTGTAAGGCCAAGATCAAAGCACGGTTTCCAAGAAACGATCTTAACGGTGGACCTTTTACTATAAATACCCCACCCCCCATGCTTCATAATCACTAGAATTTTGATCTTAGAAACTCTAAGTTGAAACCATTGTTTCATACCTGAGATTCTCGGATCGAAATTAGCATTCGGGGACCCTTCGTAAGTATTTTTTCGTTCTTTTATTGCTTTTCGAGTCTTTCGAGTCTGAAAGTCAAACTTTGTTTGACTTTCTACATTGACCAGTTATGGTCAATGCGAAGTTCGTTTGAACTTCGCAACGTGAGTGTAATCACGTTGGTTATAGTCCCTTGGGACTATGCCTACTGATTACCACGTTGTCTAGGGTCGTAGGGTAAGCGATCTAATAAATCGCTTATACCTCGAACCCGACTGTAACGACTCTCATCAAAAGTCATAATTATTAAATTAATTTGACCAATAGGAAACCTTAATTGAGACACCCAAGTGATTCCGTGCAAACCCTAAAATTTTCATAATTTTCAGAATCAGGATTAGGGTCCCTAAAACTCAGGGGGGGGGGGGGCATTCCCTACTTTACGATTATCCGAATTACGTGCTCTCCAAGCTGAATTTTTAGAAAGTGTCAAGTCATCAGAGCTAGTCCCACACGTGGCTACACTATAGCAGCTTTGTGTCCCATACGGACCGTAAAGATGTGAGTCTTACGGTCCGTAAGATGTCATACGGACCGCAACCTCAGCAAGCTTACGGTCCGTAAGCTAGTCAATTTTCGTGTATAAATAGCAGGCATTGGGACTGACTTCTGTGCATTTGTTCGACGAAGGAATTCACTTTCAGGCACTGGGTTCTGTTCGATTTACTACAATTAACACACACTAAACTCAAATTAAGTATAGTTGGGTGCTGCAGAACAGGGTATTAGTACAATCGCTGCTACGATTCATTTATCCAACGATCAAGATATCCAATGAATGTTTAAATGCCGCCCACATTAGGGTTATACTTTATCGTTCGTCATTAATTTGACGGATTGTCGTTAATTCGATAGGTAAAGTATTATACCTTGTCGTTCATTGTTAATTCAATGGATCATCGTTAATTCGATGGACAAAGTATTGCATTTTGACATTCATTATGATAATTTGATCTCGTAAATTATCGTAATTGCTGGATTGATTACTAATTCCAAATTGTGTGCTTGTTATTGAAATTAGGATAAAAGGTTAATCAGTAGGCTAGGCTCTGCCCGTATAAATCTGCAAAGTGAGCCATTCTCTCTTTTTATCAAATTATTTACAAAATCATGTTTATTTTCAAAGTTATAATTACGGGGATTAAGTCTTTGTAATCACCAAGTTACAGCCGGTATGTGGGGTTTTGTATACATTACTTGATAATCGTCACCATTGGGGCAGCCAGTGGGGGATATGACCATAGTCACAGACACCATTGGACGAATGGGCCAATGGGTCGAGTGGCAAGTACCGTGGGTAGTTGGCATGATATCAGAAACATTGTAATCACTCTTAATACTGTATATTATAACAAATGTGTCATTTTAGTAAATAGAATGATTCACTCAGTATTTCCCGCTGACAAAACCTTTTCCAAACATGTTTCAGGTGATCTGTTGTAAATCAGGAAAAGTGCTGGGAAGCAATTCAAGCTTACTGATAGTGGCTCAATATAAAATAAATAAATACTTTTGTAATATCACGCTTTTACATTAAAATCATAATATTGTAAATTATCGGGGTTTTATCCCGAATTGTGAAATAAATAATCGGGGAAAAATTTTAGCTTTAAGCGATCCTGTTTCCGCTGTTAAACTCAATTAAATAAATACCGCAGTATTTTCTGCCGCGGCTCTTGAAACGGGTCAAACCGGGTCTTGGGCCGTGACAGAAAAAGGTGGTATCAGAGCCACTGGGTTAAGCTAATTAAGTATTTAGAAATACTTAATTTTTCCTGATTACTATTATGTGATTATGTGTTTTATTAACTGGCTATTTGTTAATGTTAATATAGGTAGATTTTTATTTTGTTACTCTATTATCATTGTTAATCGAAAATTATTATATATAAATATATTTAATTAATATATGGAATTACCTAATATAGTATTACTATATTGTGGTAAAGAAATAATATTTTGTGTTTAAAGTATATTTTTATTTAAAATTATTGTTTAGTTAATTATTATTAATAATTTTATTAAAATATTAATAGTAGTAGTATTAAGATTATTTTATGGTTATTATCAAAAGCAGATATTGGATAACCTAGCCTTAGTTAGGCATGGACTGATCACCTATGCTTAAACAAGGCAGCATTAACCAATATTCATCATGATAATGACTAGTTAATATATATAAATTAAGTCATCATACTTATTTAGTATATAGATTTTGATATGTTAATCACTGTAATAGTAAATATAAATCTTTAAATATTCTGATTTAAAGTTTAGTATTTTATTATCTACAGTCAAGAAAATTTATAAATAAATTACAAATAAAACCTAGTATGTTTTAATTTGTATTTGTTTGGTAGTATAAAATACTATTTTTGTTCTATAAAATTTTGTTATGACTTAGTAATTGTAAGTATGTTATTAAACAGCATGAGTGATTTGTCGGAAGCCCTTCAGAATTTAAATCTCTATCCAGTAGGAATAGAAGTTTCCAGAGATTTCAATAAGTATATACCAGATATAGAAGGACCTATAGAATTCAATGCTTTACCTCTTGAGAAACCTAAGCCTAAGAAAATAGAAATTGGGGAAAGTTCTAGGCAAATGGAGGAATTACCATCTCAAGAAGAATTAGATTTTATAATGGCAACCAATGATACTATTAAGCCTGTTAATGAAAATAATTTTATGAACTTAAAATCATCTATTCCAAACTCTTCTAATCACTAGAATATAGACGAATGGTTGGATAATGAAATATTGTTACAAAACCATCCCTATAGGCTTTTTCCTAAGTACAATCCAGAACCTTTACCAAATTTACCAATAAGTAACAAGAATAGGACTGAACTCCATCATTTTGACAAAATGGATGTTGGGAATAGGATCCAAGAGACTTTGGGACAGATTTCCTGAAAATATGATGAGAAGAAATGCCGTTACTAGAACATCATCTGACAAAGGATAGGAGATTATGAAACTGTGGTTGTATAATAGTAACAGTAAAATCAGTATGTGTAAAATAAATAATAAAACGGGTGTATATAGAAACAAGATATAAGGAAATATTAGAAAAGTTACAATTTTGTTTGTATATTCGTTTATGAGATTATGTGCAACTAAATTGTGACATTGGATTATTTCCTTTATACTAATTATGTATCTATAAAATAAATATCAGATGGAAAACGCTAATAATGAACCAGTTAATGAGGGTAACCAATCTGAGCAACAATCGGGGAATCAATATGTGACTAGGCAAGATATAGAAAATATCGTTGCTCAAGGAATAGCCAACACTATTCCTGGAATAGTTGCTCAAGGGATAGCCAATGCTATTCCAGCAATCATTGCTGCTGTTAAAAATCCAATCAAACTGCAACATGTTGTTCCTAGTAAACGCAATTCTGAAGATAATTTCAGTAATAGCGTAAATGGAGGTAATAATCATGTTAAACATGATAATGAACCATGGCAAGCTCCGCTCCCTAAGAAAAGGAAAGTTGCAAAGCCTGGTTGCACTTACAAAGAATTTCTTGCTTGTAAACCCACTAAGTTTGCAGGCAATGAAGGAGCGACTGCAGTACTGCGTTGGTTAGAGAAAACCGAGGCAGTAATTGCCATAAGTAAATGTGCTCAGGATGATCAAGTCATGTATGTATCAAACCTTTTCAAAGAAGTGGCGCTAGAATGGTGGAATACGATGTTACAAGTAAAAGGAAGAAGGATGGCGTATGCTATGAACTGGGAAGAATTTAAGAATCTTGTAGAAAGAAAATTTTGTCCTGAGTACGAAAAAGATCAAATGGCAAATAAGTTTCTAACCCATAGGATGGTAGATATAGATTGTCGAGGGTATACTACGACATTCTTCGAATATGCTCGAATGGTACCAATCCTGGTTTCGCCAGAACCGGTACTTATTTCTCGTTATATTTGGGGATTGATTTCCGAGATCCGTAATATCGTCAAAGTTGCGAAACCTCGCACAATTGATGATGCGGTGGAATTAGCCAATACTATAAATGACGAGCTAGTACGGACAAGAGAAGAAAATAGAAGGAAGGAAGTAGCCCAAAAGATTTCCCAAGAATTCAGTCTGGGTAACCATAACCATTTCAAGAAAGGAGGGAATGGACAAACTTCTACTAGTCCATTTTGCAAATTTTGCAAAAGGAAGCATTTTGGAAGATGCAAAGGATATTGCAATTTTTGCAAAATTCCGGGGCATCAAGAAAAAGATTGTAGGAGAAAGAAATTTTCAGTTTGCTACAACTGTAGAGAAACTGGACATCTTAGGCCAGATTGTCCAAAACTGAATAAACCATTCGACAATCAAGCCAAACCAGCAGAAGGGGCAAAAAGGAATGAGAGAGAGACTTTCAGCTAACTACTCATGAGGACGAGATGATTCCAGATGTGATAGCCGGTATATTTTTAGTTTACAACATTTACCTAAAAGTATTATTTGACTCTGGTGCCAACCAAAGTTTTATAAAAAAAAAAAACTCTGCCAAATTCTTAACTTACCATTTACCAACATTAAATAGATTTCTATATTAGAAACGGTAGATGAGAATTCAGTAAGAATAAATAAGGTTATGCAGAACATAGGAATAAGTTATAAGTTTTCTGCAACCCTATCACCTATGAAATTAGTTGAATTCGATGTTATGATCATTATCTATGATCAGAATTTCTTAGAAATTCAATCAACCATCGGAGAAGTAATTATGATTACAGGAAATAAACCATATAAACCTATGAAGTTCATATTAGTAATGGAAATTACTAATTATGAACGAAAGCCAGGAATAGTATATATGATTTCAGTAATCATTAATACTAAAGATACAGAATTTAAGGAAATTTCTGTAAATTCAGAATACCCAGATATATTTCCAGAAGATTTACCTGGATTATCACCAGATATGAAGATAGAATTTAGGATTTATCAATTTCAGGAATTTTACCAATAAGCCAGGAAACCTTATCGGTTAGCACAATATTGATTATTTAAGAAAAAGAAAATTTCGATAAGAATGTGTATTGATTATAAGAAATTGAATAAGGTTATAATTAAGAATCAATACCCATTAATTAGAATTTATAATCTATTTGATCAATTTAAGGAAGATAGATAGTTTTCTAAGATCAACTTATGTTCCGTATATTATCAATTAAAAGTATCAAAAGAAGATGTATCTAAGACTATTTTCAGAACTAGCAATGGTCATTACTAGTTTACAATCATGCCCTTGGATTAAAGAATGCAACCGTAGCATTTAGGTACATGATAAATAGGATCTGTAAACCCTATTTAGATAAATTGGTAAATATCTTCAAATGACGATATACTTAGTATTCCAAAAATCAGGAAAAACATTGACAGCACTGGCATGTATTCTTAACTTTGTTAAGAAAAGAAAAGCTTTACGCCAAATTTTTGAAGTATGAATTTCGGCTATCAGAAGTGCAAATTTTAGGTCATATGGTGAATCAGGAAGGTATTCACTTAGATCTTGCTAAGATAGCAGTGATTAGCAAATGGAAGATTCTGCAATCCGCAATAGAAATTAGGAATTCTGTAGGTTAAGTATTATAGACAGTTTATTAAGGAATTTTCAAAATAGTTATACCATTAACTAAAGATTAACCAAAATTCTAGCCTTACTAGAAGAAATTGAAGATTTTGAAGTATAAGGTAATACTTCAAAGCTAGGATTTGGATATTCCTTAAAGCAATGCAAAAAGGTAATTGCATATACATCAAGACAATTGAAAAAGGTACGAAGAAATTATACTACTCATGAGTTAGAATAAGAACCATAATTTTTGCCTTAAAGATTTGAAGATATTATCTGTATGGTAGTAAGGATACTATCTACACAGATTATAAGAAGTTAAGATATATATTTATAGGCAAAAAGAATTGGAGGTAAAGGAGATGAATGAAAATCCTAAGTGACTACAATTGTGATATTCAGTATCACAAGGGAAAAGCTAAAAACGGCAAGAGATAGTTATAAGAATTATGCAAATAATAGATAAAAGTCGTTGGAGTTTGAGTTAGAGACAAAATACTATTAAAAGTATCTCCTTGGAAAGGAGTGATTAGATTTGGTAAGAAAAGAAATCTAAGACCAAATTATGTAAGATCATTCCCAGTAAATTCAATGTATTGAATTAGTTACTTTACAACTACCAGGAAGGTTAGTTGGAATACATGATATATTTTATATATCTAATCTCAAGAAATGTCTATCAGACGAATCTTTTGTATTAACTTCTAAGATATAAAGGTAAACAAATAATGTTAAATTCAAAGACAGGATCCTAATATACGTGAAAACTGGAATCAAAAAGGAAGAGAGTATTCTCAATTATTCCAGTAAATCTCGAGGACGAGATTTTTATTAAGTTGGGGAGAATGTAACGACTCTCATCAAAAGTCATAATTATTAAATTAATTTGACCAATAGGAAACCTTAATTGAGACACCCAAGTGATTCCGTGCAAACCCTAAAATTTTCATAATTTTCAGAATCAGGATTAGGGTCCCTAAAACTCAGGGGGGGGGGGGGCATTCCCTACTTTACGATTATCCGAATTACGTGCTCTCCAAGCTGAATTTTTAGAAAGTGTCAAGTCATCAGAGCTAGTCCCACACGTGGCTACACTATAGCAGCTTTGTGTCCCATACGGACCGTAAAGCTGTGAGTCTTACGGTCCGTAAGATGTCATACGGACCGCAACCTCAGCAAGCTTACGGTCCGTAAGCTAGTCAATTTTCGTGTATAAATAGCAGGCATTGGGACTGACTTCTGTGCATTTGTTCGACGAAGGAATTCACTTTCAGGCACTGGGTTCTGTTCGATTTACTACAATTAACACACACTAAACTCAAATTAAGTATAGCTGGGTGCTGCAGAACAGGGTATTAGTACAATCGCTGCTACGATTCATTTATCCAACGATCAAGATATCCAATGAATGTTTAAATGCCGCCCACATTAGGGTTATACTTTATCGTTCGTCATTAATTTGACGGATTGTCGTTAATTCGATAGGTAAAGTATTATACCTTGTCGTTCATTATTAATTCAATGGATCATCGTTAATTCGATGGACAAAGTATTGCATTTTGACATTCATTGTGATAATTTGATCTCGTAAATTATCGTAATTGCTGGATTGATTACTAATTCCAAATTGTGTGCTTGTTATTGAAATTAGGATAAAAGGTTAATCAGTAGGCTAGGCTCTGCCCGTATAAATCTGCAAAGTGAGTCATTCTCTCTTTTTATCAAATTATTTACAAAATCATGTTTATTTTCAAAGTTATAATTACGGGGATTAAGTCTTTGTAATCACCAAGTTACAGCCGGTATGTGGGGTTTTGTATACATTACTTGATAATCGTCACCATTGGGGCAGCCAGTGGGGGATATGACCATAGTCACAGACACCATTGGACGAATGGGCCAATGGGTCGAGTGGCAAGTACCGTGGGTAGTTGGCATGATATCAGAAACATTGTAATCACTCTTAATACTGTATATTATAACAAATGTGTCATTTTAGTAAATAGAATGATTCACTCAGTATTTCCCGCTGACAAAACCTTTTCCAAACATGTTTCAGGTGATCTGTTGTAAATCAGGAAAAGTGCTGGGAAGCAATTCAAGCTTACTGATAGTGGCTCAATATAAAATAAATAAATACTTTTGTAATATCACGCTTTTACATTAAAATCATAATATTGTAAATTATCGGGGTTTTATCCCGAATTGTGAAATAAATAATCGAGGAAAAATTTTAGCTTTAAACGATCCTGTTTCCGCTGTTAAACTCAATTAAATAAATACCGCAGTATTTTCTGCCGCGGCTCTTGAAACGGGTCAAACCGGGTCTTGGGCCGTGACACCGACCCATTTGGTCGATCATTAGGATCCGACCAAATACATTAGGTGACCATAGTAGGTAGGGAATAACCTTCCGAAGTTATACCCTATGGTCACATCGTTTGAGTAGTTGTATGATAGGTAGTTTATATGCCTTAGGTAAATTACCAGAATACCCTTTTCATGTATAATTGGTAATTAAGCATATGTAACCTAAACCTTTGTCACATAACTGATTATGTAACATGTTTAGGCATATTCTACTTGTCATAGGACTAGTTAGGCGGTCCGAACGCGTTTCACGCACACGACGCGTTAAAGTAGCATAAGCTACCTTAATGGGTCGCGATGGGTCGAAAGCACTTAGGTTTGGTTTCATTGTAGTATGTAGGCCTTGTTCAACCATATCATATGAGTTCCAACACTCATTTGGTTTACCAAGCCTCATCCTATCCGATCTCCCGATTTAAGTCCGGTTTATTTATATAGTTTAGATTTGCCGACTGATTCCGTGCTCCCTCAAGCTTTGTTTGGTTGTTGTTCAAGACATCTAAGCATTCTCAGGCGAGTACATTATTCCCCTATTTTACTGCTTTCAATTGTTTTGGGGTGACTCATATGTGCTAAATGTTTTCAAGGTTTTAACGATGGTATCAAAACGATTTTCGATATTATAACAATGGTTTCAAAAACGATTAAGACGATTTATACAAAACTAATAACGATTTCAATAAAGTGAACAAACTTGTTGGTTGGGTTACATAACAAATGACATTCGTTAGCAATGATCAAGCCGACCAGTATTAGGTTATGGTACCATAGGATCTGACAAGTCCCGTTATTTACTACACCCGTAGTTATGTGTGGGTGTTGTGGGTAGCGACTGAATCTGTAATTGTTAATTTACTCTTTGGTAAGGGTTTATTAATGCGAGTTGTTAATCTATCCTTTGGTAAGGGTTTATTAATGCGAATTGTTAATCTATCCTTTGGTAAGGGTTTATTAATGCGAGTCAAGAAGGTTTGAATGTTATTAGCGAGAAGACCATATAAGTAGTTTCACGACCTAAAACGAATTTAACGATTGGGTAAACAATTGGTTTTCACACGATGTTTTAACGATTGGGTAAACGATTGGCTTCAAAGCGATATACGATTGGGTTTTGGTTATACATATTACATGATTTACATTGGGCATGAACATTACTTTGGTGGTTTGGTTTGATTAAGTGATTAAGTAACGATGCGTGTGTAATATGATACAAACATGGTGGATACGCCGCTGGTACTTCCTATATATAAGTGTTTGTATGGTATTACATATTGTAGCGTTATTTGAATCATTTCAGTTTGAGACATAGAACATTTTATACAGGTAACATACTTTTCACAAGACTATTATTTACAAACAACTTATCTTATACAAACTCATTTTACATGGTTATTCATTTAATCATGCATTATTCTCTTATTTATACATATCACTTGAACTTATTATTTTTCAAATGATTTACAAAGACAAAGCAAATTACAAGGTTCATGACTAAACATTTTCTTAAACAGAAGTCATGAATCTTATTTTCACAAAACCTATGTACTCGCCAGCATTTCTTTGCTGACCTCGTTTTCACATATGTTTCAGGTATTGTTGAAAGATATCGATTGATAGGATGCATGCTCACATAGGACTGGACAAGGCCTTAGTGACTCAATAATAATGATAGACTATGTTTAAATTGTGTATTTAGATTTCCAGACAATGTAATTATTCAATGTTTAATAAAACGAAACACTTTTGGTATCCATGGTTATGAAACATTAATTCTGTTGCAACACGCCCCGATGTTTCCGCCGCGATTTGTTGTTTTACGCTGTCGGGGTGTGACATAGCACAATAGTATGAATTCATGTATCACATGCCTCTGTTATGTGTCTGATAGGGTAGTATTTCCCTAAACATTCATGACCCACGTTACGTGATGCTCTTTGATTGCCACTCGAGTTCGAGGAACCATTTGACATGAGTTAAGAGGAACTGAGATGAGCATGCAAATCACAGTGTTATTGTGGGTGCACACATAATAACAATGTGGGGTGCATGCGAGTCCCAGTGAGGCTTAACAAGTGAAAAAGGGGTTCCGTTCCGTTATTTGATCGATGTGAAACATAACAAGCCTATAGTGGCATAGCAGTGATTGTCTCCTACTCGAACGTGACCTTTTCACTCCTCTCTTAATCTTTTCGAATCTCGATGCTATCGAGTATTACCTGAACACCCATCTGAACACCTAGCGAACCGTGTAGAATGTTAGGTACTTAAACGAACGTCCCTGAGTTGGATGTCGCAGCGTCGAATGATTGATCGATACCTTTCTTACTCTTCGTTTGCTGGAACTTATGTATTGACGTCTTAGATCCCGAAGTGTGATCACTTCTGCAATACTCTCGTAACAGACCGTGTATTACTCAAACAACTTGCAACATCAATGGACAGGAGGATTAGCGTAGTACTTTACCGACCTCAGTACTTTGACGACCCTGATTACCGGCAACGAACACCAGCAACTTGACTTCAATTGAATTCTTAACTCTAGTAAGCGACTCGTGGGAGTCATCTCTTACGAATCAATTGGGACATAGGCGATGACAACAGATTATAGAGTGAAATATGTGGCTACCAGTACAGTGATTAGCGCGTGGCACAGAAGGTAAAAAGATGGACTTTGATGATGAAAGATTGTAGGGCTCCGTTTCAAGAAACGGCATTGGAGGCAGCAGGCACGGAAACATCAAGGTACTCGTAATCGTAGTCTACAGCATGGAAACGAAGGTGACATTGACAGGGATTGGCTGTTGCTAAGTCAAGACGTCAACGACCAAGGGAATAATGATAGTAATGGGAACCCTCGCAACCGTAACAACAACACTGGAAATGATGCTCGTGGAAGGACATTAAGGATTGGCATAAGCGACGCCAGGCATAGCAGCAACATGATAGCTTGTATGGGTAGTTGTTCGCTTCGTCTCTATTCTGCTTGACCCTGATACTTCTTGAAACTAAACCTGATGTGGAATCGGCTGATGACAAGTCAAATGGAGTCTCATATGTTCGTTAGAGTATACACACGACCTGGTGAGACGAGTGTTCGACGTCGACCTCCCTTCTACTATCCTCGAGGGTTACAACGCAGTAGTTAGTGTGAATTGGTTATCCATGAATCACGCAGATATACCCAGTGAGGAGAAAACTTTGTGTGCAGAATCGTTATTTGTTCTAAAGCATCAGAGTAGTGCAAAGGTTAGCGCCATTACAGATGTGAAGGCCAGAAGTGCCTACGGAGCGATTACTCCGCTGTGTTAACAACCGTTACTAATGCCAAGGTTGAGAGAAAAGAGGATCGAGGATCCACCAGTTGTTTGTGAACCCTCTCGGTTTGTTACTCGAGGAACTTTCGGGCTTACTTCCACAACTGTTAGGCAGAATCTCAGTTTAATCTCACGCCAGAAGCACTCTTGATAGCTCGTACTTCATACCGTCTTGCACCAGGAGGGTTGCAAGAACTGTCTAGTCAACTTCAGGAACTACCTGGTGGGAGTTTAGCAATCTAGCTCCTCGCTCTGGGGAGCCCGAACTCTATTGTGGAAATGAAGGACAAGTCCTTTCGTACGCATACAGACTACCCCAAGGTGGTAATCATAGACCGTCACCCTCTATCTCGCATCGAC
This sequence comes from Helianthus tuberosus, assembly GCA_030545235.1. Lineage (NCBI taxonomy): Eukaryota > Viridiplantae > Streptophyta > Magnoliopsida > Asterales > Asteraceae > Helianthus > Helianthus tuberosus. The sequence goes on along the minus strand of CM060410.1, from coordinate 70,131,405 downwards.
AATCTGGTTGACCCGCTGCAATGATCAAGCTTCTATTCGGAAACCGACTTAAGATCAGACTGTCACTTGGTGGAAGACCCAGGGGAGGATGACTTCTAACACGACGTTACAGGCACAGTACGACCACTATGATTTTTTTTTTCTGTTCTTGTTGCTTAAAGTTACCCAACACACTAGCAGCCTTAGGGATCAGATGAGTAGTATGTGCCAACCCCATCTTGCTAGATTCGCCAACTGTGTTTATCTAGGACGTTTTGAATCACTTCCAGGAGAAAGGAGCACCATGAACGGCACTTGTATTTCATCGTAGAGCTTCTAGGGGAGGAGCATCTACGTGCGAAGTCTACCTAAGTGTGACTTCAGGATTCGGGAAGTACACATTTTTTTTAGTCATATAAACAACGAAGTGGGAATACACGTGGATCTCGCTAAGATCCATTTTGTTAGAAACTGATCAACATTAAAGATCCCTTCGAGGATATAGAAGTTTCTTGGTCTCACTAGATGCTATCGCAGCTTAATCACAGGATTTTCGAAGGTCGCGCAGCTTAAATCTCTTTAGCACAGCAGGGTGCTGTGTTCATGAATGACAAAACAGGAGGACGTCTTTTCAGCTTTCGAATCCCAACTTTGCCATGCACTGAGCATCGTCTTTACCCGAGGGTGAGGGTGATTTAGTAGTGTACCATGATGGTCCGAATTAGAGTCCCAGTTACACACCGACGTAGCGCGAGAGAGTGATGACTTACGTAATCGAGTTACAAAGAGGAACTGCACGACACACAACCGGCGGTGGAAACCGTGGTCCTTGGATTTACTTGGAGGCATTACTTGGACGGTACCGAATGCGCTACTTAGACCGATAACAAGAGCCTCCCGTGTACCCTAGTTTCGAAAGAGCTAAATCAATTAATGGTATCGCTGGATGGAACTTTTGGATGGTTACGACTGTGAACTTGAATGTGCACGAGCTTTGCAGGTTTACTATCGACTCTAACTTACCTGATCAGACTCGCTCTGTTCAAACTGGAGAATTGAAGGAAAAGAATTTCCAAGTTGAACCCATGCGGGGCATGGTGAAGCAACCTTTGGCAGGTCGGACGATATTCGCTACCTCATGGAACGATTGTGTATTCCATTATACATCAACTTTAGGAAATTTGTGTTGAGCAAAGCACACCGGCCTCGACATTCTAGTCGTCTGGGTTTTGATGAGAGATATTAGGATCTATAAATCTTGTACTGGTGGTCGGGCGTGAAGTCCCACCTAGCAATGTATGTGAATGATGATTGACTTGGGGGAAAGTCAAGGTAGTGTATTAGCAACAAGAAACATCGAAACGGAATAATATCACCAGGGTGAATGTTGATCGTCTTACGTAACCAACACACTTTAATGCAGGTAAGGACACTAACTAGTCTTCACAGCTGTGAAGGTTCCTCTGAGAGAGGCGGCTTTTTGGCACGAGGTGCCAACTCCTGTTACTTTTGATCTTGAGCTATACCTAATCCGTGACTGGCAATACACAACACCCTTAGCTCGCATCTGGACATGAGCGTTACTTATCACTATAGGACAGCCGGACAGAGTTATGAATCATCCTGACACACAAAGACATGTTGCTAGCATGTGCGTGATTGACTTTAGTAAACATTTGAAAGGACACTTATCTTTGGGTGAGCTCTACTGCAGCCGTTACCGTATTAGTATGCATGGACAGTAGCGCTAACCTCCATGTCGGATTAAGGTGGATGACAACCTAATCACCACTCGAAACTCTTGGGAAGGTTGCTTGGATCGGAAATCTTTTGACAACAACGCGTAACTGTCAGAAAAGTTGATAAGCTTAGGAAGCACTGGGAGTTCGCTGTAGGCGAACGTGTCATTATCGAAAGTCTCACCTGGGAGGGTGCGGTACGCTATGGAAAACGTGGCAAGTTTAGTTTTCGATGCGTTGGGACATTTAGATTTCTGGAACGAATCGGGGGCATATTCACAAACTTGAGTTACCTGATGAACTTGGTAACGTTTACGTTGTCATTATCTCTCAAATCTATAGAAACGTTTGACCGAGAAAACATTGGTGATACCTACTACCCTCGAGTTATCACGTGGGAGTTTGTTGGAGTTCGTTGAAACTCAAAGCGTGTACCGGAGTTCATGTGGGAACGCAGTGATCAGGGTAAGCCCTACTACCCTTAGCAGTTCAAACGGTTGTATCAACTTCTAATATCATTGATGAATTTCGGGACGAAATTCCTTTTCAAGTTGGGGATGATGTGACACCTGAGGAAAAATCCACAGTCATCCTGATCTAGCACCTTGCTGCCGTGGATTGCTTATTAAATTTCGGGACGAAATTTCATTCAAGTTGGGGATGAAAATTGAGTTGGGGATGATGTGACAACCCGAGATCGCAAGGTCCCTTCTAGCTGTTGTTTCGCAATCTTGTTTTCATAGACATGAAAATTGAGTAGTTAAATTATGCTTTGTGGTTGCATAATATTCGATATGGTGCATTTGATTTATGGGAATAATAGGATTTAAATTGATGGGATAAGGTTTCAGCCACTCACCTCTTGATTCAATGATTGTAACCATGTGCTAATGTCCAACAACTTTGATCGATCCACTTGTCTGACACATTGACTTTGATTAGAATGCATGGACCCATAATATCATTCAACCCAAGAGGTTACATGTGATGTTTGACAGTAACCGTGAGCCCATGTGATTATTTTATGTGCGGCCCAATTCCCCACCACAACTAAACTCGGCCCAGCCTCCCTTATGTATACGTAAATCATGTGCATCAGTGCATAACACATTGAAAACCCTATATTCTCCAAATCATCGATGACAGTGCATAGAGTATCATCACCGAAGCCCTTCTTCTCTCGTGAATCGCGAGGACGGTGGACACAACCCCCCCCCCATCCTATTTGATCAAGTGTTTGGTTAGTGAATCCATGTTTACGTTAATCCTTGATTGGTGATCTCGTTTATGTGTAATCTTGTCTAACGAATATTATGTGTGTGTTCGATGTGTATATGTGGTAATAAGATCCATGATGAATAGATATGATCATGAATGTTGTTATTTGAGCCATAATATGTTATATTAAGTGCAATGCTTACTAGATTACAATTAATTTGAGATTTCATAGGGAACCATATTTGATTAGATATGTTATGGAATTAACACAAAACTTAGGAACTGTGGATGATAATAAATCGATTACATTGAAGATATATGCAGTAGGGTTTGTTAATTATGTATTGATATTGGTTAAAGTGATAGGAATGATAATTGATGAATTAGAATGGGTGATGATTGTCTGTTTAGGTATGCATATTGAATGAAGTTGCTTGGACATATTCTACAACACTCAAATGGTTGTCAGTATCACATGAGGGTGGGTCTAATCAAATGATAGTTCTCTCAAGATTTTATGACAAAAGTTTAAAGGTCCAATTAGGTTGGCCATATGTGATATTAATGATGATGCTCATATGAAATGTTGAATGGGTTAAATGATTAATTATCTGTGATGGCATGTGCATCGATATTTGGTGAATCAAGTCACAAACAGGTTATCCAATTCTAGGAACATATAACACTTTTTGGGGGTTAGCAAATATGGGACGTCCATGATTGCTGTTTTAATATTAGACCTAATTAATGGGTTGAATTAGATATTGGTTAAATGAGAAGTGGGGACTGTAAAACACATAAAGGTAATATGGACTTGATCACTCGTTAACCTTAATAAATTAATCTGGGCCGTAGGCCATGAGTTGGGTTTCGGCCAAACAAACCTGGGCCACACTCACATACGTACACCGATAAAGTCTAGTGGGCCACACCTTAATTTGGATGAGGTAATAAACTGTCAGGTTTGGTTAGTCGACTATGTTTGTGATACGAAATTACTTGTGGTCCGAATAATTAGTGTGTATTATGTGTAATGCATGCGGTTGAACCTGTGATATGAACTTATGTGAACTGCTACGCCATATGTGCCGCAAAATGTGCAATATGTGTTTACAACTTGTTAGAATAGTGGATTTTTGGTGCATGAGTCTGATTGCTATCGGTAACTGTTTTAGGATTGTTTTGAGCAACTGATCACGTAACTAGTTTTACCGAGCAACCTAAGGTGAGTTCACTACATTCGAGCATGCGTCCCAGTGGTTGGGGACAGTCAGTGGTTTGGGTAAAAACGGGTATATTGGTTAATATTCTCACCTATCATTTTTGTAAGTCCCTTATTCGGGTATTAGTTGGTAGCGCTACTTAGGTTTGGCACCCTCACACCGCTCCTGGATAGGACGGATGTGAACTAATGACCCAGTCGGGCCCAGTACTAGATAGGAGTACGTGGGATAGGGCAGTCATGTACATCAGGAGCCGTCTTGTTCGGAATTGAGATATTAACAATATTACTTGCATTGGTTATTGAACTGTTTTACATACAACTGGTAACAAACGTTTTCTAAAACTGTGAACTCGCCAGCTTTGTCTGATACACTTGTTACATGCTCGCAGGTCGTTAGGTACTTGGGAACAGGAACTTGCTGGCTGGAGGGCGTGAGTGGTCATGGTGGCATTGATGGGTTTATTTATCAAACATTTATTTACTATGGTTGTTGGAAAGTATTTACATTATGTTACGTTAACGCTTCCGCTGAGCTTGATGGTTTTCGAATTACTTATGTTTGGATTTTATTACTATTAAACGGTGAAACTTTATTTTAAACTTATGGATTCAATGTAATTGGTGGCTCATTACTAGTGGTCACGCGCCTAATAGGGACACTCCCTAAGTGGTAATTTGAGGGTGTGACAAGAGGGACGGGGGTTTGGACTTTAGTAGCCCATTTGAGCTTTGAGCCGATCTTTTGTTAACCCGTATTTGACCCGGTCTATTAGTATAATCATCTTGTTCCAGTATGCTTGTTTGTTATGTTTGTTAAATCGAAAGAAAAGAAAAGAAAAAAAGAGATATGAAAAGAAAAGAAAAAAAAAAGCAATGAAAAATGAAAAAAAAATGAATGAGATAGTTTGTATATAGTTGTTTATGTTTTGTTTTAGTTAGAAATAAAAGACCGGGTTGAATCGTTGGGGCTTAAAAGTGTGGAAATGAAGCTTCGAATAGGCACGACTAGATTGGAGATTGAAAGACGGAGAATAAATGAAAAAAATCAATTATTGGTATGGAAGAATTAATCAGATAACATGATAGAGGACGAAATTACGAGAACGTAGGCGAAAACGGTGAAGAAAACGGAGTTGAAACGAAAAAGTTACGAAGAAAACAAAATTGCATGCTGAAGGCTACCATTGCTTATGGTAGCTACCGTAAATTACGGTAGCCCCCAGCATTTTTCTTCCACCGTAAGGCAGTAGAGACCCACCGTAAGCCATTCCAAGCCACCATAAGCTATGGTGTCCACCGTAGCTTACGGTGGAGGCCAGCGAGAAATGTGTAACTGCCCTATTTTATGATGTTTTATTGTGTCTTTTCAAATCCAATCATTCCCAACCGTTTTGAGCAGTCCTTGGAGGAGAAAATAGGTGTTCTTGTGTGGATTTTGGGAGATTCTAACATTGGGTTTGTTGTTTTAATTCCTATGAACAATATAATTGATGTAATGATGATTCACCACACTATGCGCGGCTAATCTCCTTGGTGATCATCCCGAATGTAAGGTTTGCTCGTGACACTAATGTTTTGTTCTTTAATTTCTTGAATAATAGACTTTGCATGTGTTGTTTAGTTTATTATGGTGTTTGAGTGATTATTTGTAAATTGTTAATGTGTGTTTGATCATAGTTCTAAACCATACGTTCTTGGTGCCGTTGGCAATCGAGATATCATCGGAGGGATTAGGGTTGGATATATGTTGATTGGTCATCGGGTAACAACCTCGCGTTCTAGGAATCCGAGTACTTAGTTCCCTTTCATCACAAACAATTGATCTTACATGAACCATGTCTATGTGGTTCTTTCCAGTTGAACATGAACATTGGTTGTCACTTAAAACCTGAAACTTGGGATGATCACTACCTTCTTATCCTGTTACAAAACTTAAATTTGATTTGTAATCTAATTTAGTTCAGTTTAGACAATTAAAACCAAACAACCAAATCCGTGAATTTACTTTTCTTGCAATTTAGTTAACATTAGTCATTTAGATAACCATTGAGATAGCACATATTCCACAAACTCCCTGTGTTCGATACCCACTTACCGCTAGCTATCTAGTTGTAACTGGATTAAATTTGCGTGTGACTACGACAGCACGTCAGTGTTCGCCTCCGATCTGTGAAAGTTATTCTCCCAGGAAGCCAAATGAGGAACAATTAAAAAAGGCTGTCAACATAAAGTTAAAGTCTGAAACCATTGATGAGTTACCAGACAACATTGACGTCACATTCACAGCGTCTGACACTGATCATGAGTCTGAGTTATTAAAGAAAGTGGTCGATCAGGTGTTGGATATGGATGAAGAGTCAAAGTCGGAGTCTAAATCTGAAAGTTCGAGTTCATCAGACAAGAGTCCGAGTTCACCGGTCAAACGGGTTTACAATAAAGAATTTTTTATGTCGAAAAATAATTTGAAGGACGAAACATTCAAAGTAGCTTATACTTTGAATGATTCTGACAAGTTATTTTCTAATGAAGAATTTCTAATAAGAGGTGTTAAAACTGAAATGATTAACAAGGTTTTCAAACTAACAGAAATTAATATTTCTGAAATAAAAGGTGTAAATCTTGCTGAAAAACCTAAACCTTACATCTCAAGAGTTCAACAAAGGTTAAACAAGAAAAAGGGTTACAGTTCTGGTTCAGGTTATCGAAAGAAACCAAACCATAACAGTAATTTCAAAAAGAAGGGATTGGGTTTTATTCCATCTGAAAATTATAAAAATGAGAAAAATTATAAACCAAAAACTAAATTTGTTTCAGGTACAAGTTCAGAAGAAGAAAAGGAGAAACTATTCAGGAAACAGTCAAATCAAGACTTTCTCGCAGAAAAGAAAAAGAATGTTTTGAAAAAATCTGCACCAAGAGTTGACAGAAGAACCTGTTTCAAATGTCAAGAAGTTGGACACATTGCTTGGAATTTCCCCAAGTCCACTTCTACAAAACAGGGAGTTACTTCTAACTCAGATTTGAAAGAGAAATGTGTTGATAAAACAAAACAACTAACAGAAAAATTCAAAGTGTTCAAAAATTCGACTTTCGAAGTTGGTGAAAGTTCGAAACGTTTTTACAAAAGAAGAGTCGATTTGAACAAACAAAAATGGGTTGTTAAATCAGAGAGTAATTCTGACAATGAATCTGAATCGTCAAAGTCAGAGGAGTCATCTGTCGTGTCAAGTGATAAGAATTCCATTCAAGAAATGAACGATGAAAACTTTCCGCCATTGTCAAAAGAAAACTTAAAGTTAAAAGTTGGAAAGATTGAGATCTCAGATCAATTCTTCCATGGTAAAGAAGAATTTAATGCTGAAAAGGCTTTTAATGGAAATGTGAAATATATTTTTGGGAGGATAGTCGACGGAAAGGTAAAAGGAGTAAAAGAATTTTATGAATCAAAGAGGTGGAGTTACCCACCGAGTGAAAAGAACTCGAAAACACCCAAGACTGGTCAGGCTTGGGTGACAACATTCTCTACTTAAAATCCTGACTTGCCGGAGCTCCCAAATTGGTAATCGTGGAGCATGAATCGGCATCTTTCTCAAAATTGAAAAATGTCATATTTCGATTTACAAGTGGTATTGTGATAAGCACCTACAAGTGGTTAATCAAGGTCATTAAGTTGAACTTGATTTAACTTTCATACAAGTGCTTGAGAAAACAAAGTGATGAAACCCCACAAACTAATTTTCCGGAAAAACCATTTGATTAAAACAAACTTAAGTGTTTTGAAATCATAATGGGAAAATAGTTTGTTGTCAGGGGGAGTTCTGATTGTTTATGCCAAGTGGATGGCGATTTGAAGCAACTTACATCAGTTTTCACTTTACCTAGTACAGTTTACTGCTTTTATTTTCAAATTTTCCCGTAAAATCAAAAATTGAAACATATTTTGGATTTTAGGGGGAGTAAAAAATTTTAGAAATTTTGAAAATTTGAAAAATCCATAAACATGATAAAATCTAAAAGGTCAAAAACATCGAAAAATCAAAAATGAGTTTTGTTGTGAAAAAGAGGAAATGATAGTACATCAGTTAGACTGTCACAGTACGCTAAAGAAATGGAAAGTTAAAATGTGATAAACGGTCTCACTTAAGATGTGACGATAGGCTCAACTAGACTAGTAGATTTACGATAACGATACAAACTTAAATGAAAAAGCCTAGTTCTAGTGGAAAACGCGGTTGAAAGCATAGTACTTAGTTTTAACCTTCGTGACTGTGTACCTACTCAGTAATCGCTGAATGCTAAAAGAGCATAAAAATCGGTCAGTTTGTGAACTTTCACAACTTGCTGAAAAAGTCACTATGATTGTGCATTTCATTTTGCAATGATTTAAACTTGTTTGATTTCTTTATTTTGTTTAAGCATTGGACATCCTCTGCGTATACGTGAGTATCGAAATGGATGTTAGTGCCTGAACATTCTGCTTTATTTTTCTTGGTGTTTCGTTTAAATCTTGGATCACCTATGCGTATATGTGAATATCGAACTGGTGGTTAAGATCTAAACATTTTCAACTTGTTTTTATTTCTTATTTTGTTTAAACATTGGACTTTCTCTACGTATTGAAAGATCGACCTGATTGTTAATGTTTAAACATTCTGTGTTGTTTTTGCACATATCACAGTTGATGAAATTTAAAGGCATTACTTGTGACAACTGTGTTCTGTAATCGATGTACGATGTAAAACAATGATGATTATTAATAAAACAATGTGCTTTGGTGTTACTATATGTGTTTTGGTGTTATTATGTGTGTAATTGTGTTTGGTGATTTTTCAATGTGATTCGATTCCAATTTCAAGCTTTAAATCGCTTTCTGGAAGGTTATACGCAAACTGGTGCGTAAACGAAGCCAGTTTAACGCGACAAACACTCCGGAATAGTGACATAGGCTTAACATACCTAAAATAACCTTTACATAACTTAGAAATAAGTTTTGGATGGTTTGGTATGTTGAAAACAAGTCTATTCGATCGCAAGGACTATTTGTGTCAAACTGCGAAACTATACCGATTCGTATAGTAACAAACATTCCGGAACTTGATCATAAGTTAAACATACCCTAAATAACCTTTACATAGCTTAGAAATAGGCTTTGAGGGGTTAGGTACGCTAAAATAAACTTTATTGATCAATAGGGACTAAAAGCGTCAAAAAGTTCATAAGTTTGCATTTTCGCGCATATCTTACGTTCTGAATATATCCGGACCTCCAAAAATTTATGTAAGCATTGAAATATTTTATTTTAGTGTTTGGCATAAGAAAAATCCATTCATCGCGCAATTTGGATCGTTTTTCGCGCTTATGCGCATTCCGTCGTAATTAAGCGAACATCGCGACCATACGACCAAACGAACCGACATCCGGCATATTTTTGAGCATGTTTCATGTCCACAATGTTTAGGCATCATTTTGGGGCCTAAAATTGGCTTAACAGGCCTTAAACGTGTCGAAATGAGCTTTAAACACCAACAGGGACTAAAACTGTCAATATGGCAAAGTTGTTTTCTGATCAGGACCCTCAGGCGGGGCGCGTACGGTTTGTGTATACCTTACGCGGGCCGCGAGGCCCTCCCAGATCAGCATAATCTGTTTTAAACAGCTGTTAACAGCTGTTAAACACCCAAAACCCAATTCCACATGTCTTTTCCTGATGCAAGGGGGCCATTTTGATGCACATGGGGTTATCAACACTTGTATGGATGAGATCGAATCACGGTTTACGATAAACGATCTTAACGGTTCAAGAAATCCTATAAATACCCCACCCTTCACTTGCAAAACCCACACTTGAATTTTCTGACATATCTCTAAGTTGAAGTGCAAACCACTTCATACCTGGCATTACTTGGAAAATCAAGAGCTTGCGGGGACCTTCTGTAAGTGTTCTTTTGTTCTTTTCATTCGTTTTAGCGTTTAAGTCAAACTGCGTTTGACTTTCTGCATTGACCAGTTTATGGTCAATGTGAAGTTCGTTTGAACTTCATAACGTGAGCGTAATCACGATGGTTATAGTCCCTAGTGACCATACCTACTGATTACCACGTTATCTAGGCTCAGCGACGAGTCGTAGTTTCGGCCAAAATGCGTATTCTTGCGTATTTTGTAACCAAACTACTCTTAGGTATCAAAACCATTTGTTTTGATACCAAACTTGTTTTCTAACTTAGTTAAGCATGTTTTAACATGCTTAGCTCGTCACTTTTTAGTTTAGTGCTTGTGTAGAGTCGTAAGTCAAGCGGACTAAACACCCGCTTAGACTTTCGAACACGACCCGTTTGGTCGATCATTAGGATCCGACCAAACATGGTTAGTGACCATAGTTGCATAGGGAATAACCATCCGAGGTTATACCTTATGGTCACCTAGTTTAGGTAGTTGTATGATAAGTAGATTCTATGTCATAGGTAAATTACCAGAATACCCTTTTCATGTATAATTGGTAATTAAGCTTATGTAACCTAAAATTTTGTCATATAACTGATTATACAACATGATTAAACATGTATTGGCATATAATACATGTCATAGGACTAGTTAGACGTCTCGAACGCGCTTTGCGCGCACGACGCGTTAAAGTAGCGAAAGCTACCTTAATGGGTCGCGATGGGTCGAAAGCACTTAGGTTAGGTTTCATTTAGGATGTAGGCCTTGTTAAACCATATCACATGAGTCCAACACTCATTTGGTTTACAAGACCTCATTCTGTCCGATCTTCCGATTTAGGCGTCTATTGTTTGACTAGTGATTCAATTACTAGGTGCTGCTTGATTCTCTAGTTTACTCGAGTTTGTTAAAGTACTATTGATTGAGGATACCTTGCACTACATGTGAGTACATAGTTCACCTATTTTACTGTTTTCAATTGTTTTGGGGTGATTCATATGTACAAAATGTTTTCAAGGTTTAAACGATGATTTCAAAAACGAATAGAACAATTTATACTAAACTATTAACGATTTCGATAATGTGAACGAACTTGTTGGTTGTAGTTACATAACGAACGACATTCATTAGCATTGATCAAGCCGACCAGTATTAGGTTATGGTACCATAGGATCTGACAAATCCCGTTATTTCACTATACCCATGGTTATGTGTGGGTGTTGGGGGTAACGACTGAATCTATAATTATTAACTTACCCTTTGGAGGTTTGTTAATACGAGAAGTGAGGAACGAGGTAGTCGAGTCATGACGGTTTGAATGTTATTAACGAGACGACCATATATAAGTTTTCACAATTAAAACGAGGATGATTTAAACGATTTAAACGAGTAAACGATTTGGAAACGATGTTAAACGATTTGGGTAAACGATTGGTTTTTGGCTATTGTTTAGATAACGGGACGGGTATAATGTGGTGAAAACATGGTAGATACGCCGCTGGTACTTCTTATATATAAGTGTTTTCAACATATTACATACCGTGGCGTTATTTAGTTCACTTGGGTAAACGATATTGAAACGATGTCACTCAACGATGTTTTCGAAATGATATACGAGTTTTATTAACGAGTTTATACGAGATGTTTTACAAGATGATTTTCTAGAACAAAAAGCTTTTGAGTTAAGAATCGTGGCTACGAAATTTTGTAAATTATAACCATCTTGATTTGAGTTGGTTAATCATGTTGCAATATCATACACTTTTTAAAAACAAGGTTTTCGAGGTATTGCAATATATGTAAACAAGCCATGATTCCGATACTCTTATAAAACCTATGTACTCGCCAGCAATTCTTTGCTGACTTTGTTTTTACATATGTTTCAGGTGTTGTTGCTTGATTGACGATCTAGGATGCAGGCGTCACATAGGATCTGGACGCGGCCTTAGTGACCTAAAACAATGATAGTCGATATAAAACTTTTTTGTTATATGTTAAAACAATGTTAATGTTTAATATTATCAATAAAACGAAACACTTTTTGTATCCATGGTTATGAAACGATAATTCTGTTACAACACTCCCCGACGTTTCCACCACGCTTTGTTGTTTTACATGGTCGGGGTGTGACAGAAGAGTTGGTATCAGAGCCAATGGTTATAGGGAACTAGGTTATTAGTAATGCTTTGACCAAGACTATAACTTCTAGGACCCCAACGCGAGTTTTTTTGCGTTTAGAATTTTTTCAAAACAAAATCGTCACCTATTCTTAGGTGATAACCACAACGAGAGCACAATTTTCGAACCCGCTTTGAAAACTAATCATTTGTTCTAGGATGATTGATTACTAGGTTTTGAACCCTCTATTATAAGGTTTTGAACCCTCTAAGTTTTCAAAATCTCGTCAAAGTTTGGGTCAAAATAATGTGAACACGTGCAAACTGGAAGAGTGAATGCCTGTACCCTGAGTTTTCTGTCTAAGGCTAGAGTGTTCGTACAAATCCACATAATCAGAACAGTCACTCTTACCTGGAGACTCTTGGGGTGAGTGTTCACTTATAGGCGAGCATGTCTTCGCGATACATTATTTTTGACCTATTTACTTTGATTACTCATTGCGTATCGTTTGTTTGTTCGAGGTAACAAACAAATGATCGCCTCTTTTGTGTTTTGTCGATACCCCTTTTGTTTTCCTGATTTTCAACCTCACTCGATTCATCTGTTTTCTTGTTAGACAATGCCTCCTCGACGTGAAGCACAATCTTTCACTATTGAAGAAATCGCAGCCCTGGTCTCTCAGCAAGTGGCTGTTGTGCTTCCTGGTGTTGTGACCCAAGTCCACGAGATATACAACAACAATAATAACAACAACAATAATGCACCGTGTAATTTCAAGAATTTCAATACTGCGAAGCCACTTAAGTTTTCTGGGTCGCAAGGAGCAACTGCGCTCCTGCAGTGGTTTGAGAGTATAGAGAGCACATTCAGACATGTGCAGTGTCAGAATGCGCGTAAGGTTGAATTTGCTTCAAGCGTGTTTGAGAAGCGAGCGCTTACCTGGTGGAATGGTATTATGCGCGACAGGGGTGCCGAAGTGGCGTTGGCACAAACATGGGAAGAGCTTCGGGCTCTCATGATGAAGGAGTTTTGTCCCCGTCACGAAATTCGGGCTTTGGAGCGAGAGTTTGACGATTTAAAGCAAGATGGGGCTGAACACCGTGCGTACACGGATCGTTTTGAGGAACTCAGTCTATTATGTCCCACCATGGTTACCCCTCTGGAGATTGTGACCGGTGTTAACCCTACTACCCTTCGACAAGCAATCGAGTTGTCTGCTACCCTGACTGAGACTCAAGTCAGGAAGGGTAAACTCACCCGCATGGGTGATAAAAAGAAGGCGACTGATTCAGGGAAGGACAAGAAAAAGGGTAAGGGTAAGGAAGGTGAGTCATCGAAGAAGTCGAGGAAGCGAAAGGGTGCCCAGAATTTTGCTGTAACAGCACTGACTGCTCAGAACCCGCAGAACCCACCGGCTCAGCCAACTGCAAAGAAAGCGTATGCTGGTACCGCACCTCATTGTGCCCGTTGCAACGGTCATCACGTCGCACAACAAGCTTGCAAATAATGCACAACGTGTGGTAAACTTGGGCATTTGGCCAATGTTTGTCATTTGGGACAGAATCAGGTTGCTCAGGTTCCAGCTCCGGGTCAGGGGATTGCTGTGAGATTCCCACCGGGTTCATGTTTTAATTGTGGGGAGTATGGTCACTTCCGCAACAACTGTTCGAGACTGGTGAATGCAAACGCGAACCCGAATGCGAACGTCAACGTTAATGTGAATCCCGCTCGTGGGCGAGCGTACAATTTGAATGCAAACGAAGCGAGGGCTGACAACGAAGTGGTTAACGGTACGTTTCTTGTTAACAATCGACCTGCATCTATTCTTTTTTATTCTGGTGCCGATAGAAGTTTTGTTTCCCTGTCATTTGAGCCTTTGCTTGCGATACCTAGAACTAAACTGAGGAAACCCTTATCTGTTGAAGTTGCCACTGGTAAACCTCTTGTTCTCGATTCTATTATTCATAATTGTCATTTGAACCTTGATAACCATCTTTTTCCTATTGACCTCACACCGATGCAACTTGGGAGCTTCGATATTATCGTCGGAATGGATTGGTTAACCAAACACCACGCTGAGGTGGTTTGTTTCGATAAGATTGTTCGTATTCCATTGTCTTCTGGCGATGTTCTGGAGATTCGTGGCGAGAAGCCATCTGGTGGTTTGAAGCTTATGTCGTGTATGGAAGCCCAAAGTTATTTGCGAAAAGGATATGTTGCTTTTCTGGCACATGTCACCGAGGAGAAAGATAAGAGCAAGAGTATTCAGGATATTCCAATTGTGCGGGATTATCCAGAGGTCTTTCCTGATGAACTGCCTGGTTTGCATCCAGTTCGTCAAGTCGAGTTTCATATTGACCTTGTACCCAATGCCAACCCGATTGCAAAAGCACCTTATCGTCTTGCACCGTCGGAGATGCAAGAGTTATCGAAACAGCTTCAAGAGTTATCTGATAAAGGATTCATCCGACCGAGCTTTTCACCTTGGGGAGCTCCTGTCCTCTTCGTGAAAAAGAAAGATGGATCCCTTCGAATGTGTATCGATTATCGTGAGCTTAATAAGCTCACCATCAAAAATCAATATCCCCTACCTCGAATTGATGATATCTTCGACCAGCTGCAGGGTGCTTCATGCTTTTCCAAGATCGATATGCGTTCTGGATATCATCAACTTCGTGTTCTCGAAGAAGATATTCCCAAAACTGCTTTCCGCATAAGATATGGGCATTACGAGTTCACTATCATGCCTTTTGGTTTGAAAAATGCTCCAGCTATCTTTATGGACTTAATGAATAGGGTCTGCAACCCTTATTTGGACAAGTTCATTATTGTGTTCATCGACGATATTCTCATTTATTCAAAATCTCGAGCCGAGCACGAGCAACACCTTCGCTTAACATTGGAACTCCTGAAGAAGGAACAACTTTTTGCTAAATTCTCCAAGTGTGAATTCTGGCTTAAAGAAGTTCAATTCTTGGGTCATATTGTTAATGAGAAGGGTATTCATGTGGATCCATCCAATATTGCTGCTATTAAGGACTGGAATACACCAACGACGCCTATAGAGATTCGATCTTTTCTTGGTCTTGCTGGTTATTTTCGTCGATTCATTTCTGATTTCTCGAAGATTGCGGTTCCACTCACTGCTTTGACTCAGAAGAATAAGCCTTTTGAGTGGGGACCCAAGCAAGAGGAAGCGTTCCAAACGCTGATGCAGAAGTTATGTGACGCTCCTGTTCTATCTCTGCCTGAGGGAAGCGATGATTTCGTTGTCTATTGCGATGCGTCCAACTTAGGCCTTGGTTGCGTCCTTATGCAACGAGGTAAAGTTATAGCATATGCATCTAGACAATTGAAAGTTCACGAGAAGAACTATACGACTCATGATCTTGAGTTAGGAGCTGTGGTTTTCGCGCTTAAAATCTGGAGACATTACCTCTATGGAACGAAGTGTGTGGTTTTCACAGACCACAAAAGTCTCCAGCATATTCTTAATCAGAAAGAGCTGAATATGAGGCAACGATGTTGGGTTGAACTCTTGAACGACTATGATTGCGAGATTCGCTACCATCCTGGTAAGGCGAATGTTGTAGCCGATGCGCTTAGTCGAAAGAGCGAGTCAAGCTTCATTCTGTTCGAACTCTATCTGATCTTCAATCTCGTGTCCTTCAAGCTCATCAATTTTGTGTTTCACAAAATTTGATAGGTAATGAATTACCACGTCAACTTGAGCTTATGCTCGAAGCGAAAGACGATGGTTTGCTCTATTTTAAGGATCGATTGTGGATTCCGAAACAAGATGCTCTTCGCAACGAATCTCATAAGTCTCGATATTCTATCCATCCTGGTGCTGATAAAATGTACAAGGATATTCGTACTCGGTGCTGATGGCCTGGTATGAAGAAGGATGTTGCCATGTATGTATCGAAATGCCTAACTTGTCTCAAAGTCAAGGCCGAACATCAACGACCCTCTGGTTTGCTTGTACTACCAGAGATACCGGTTTGGAAGTGGGAGAACATTGCAATGGATCTCATCACTAAGTTACCACGTACATTTAAAGGTCATGATGCTATTTGGGTGGTTGTCGACCGTTTAACGAAATCTGCTCACTTCTTACCTATCTGTGAGGATTTCTCTGCTAAGAAGCTTGCCAAGATCTATGTAGACGAGATTGTATCACGACATGGTGTTCCTTTAGATATCATTTCCGATCGTGATTCTCGATTTTCATCTCATTTCTAGAAGGCCATGCAATCTGCTTTGGGAACCCAACTGAATCTAAGCACTGCTTATCAACCCCAAACAGATGGCCAATCTGAGAGAACAATTCAAACTTTGGAGGATACGCTTAGAGCATGCGTGATATACTTTGGTGGTAATTGGGATTCTCATCTGCCGTTTATCGAGTTCTCTTACAACAATATTTATCATACTAGCATTAATATGGCACCATTCGAAGCTCTCTACGGTTGAAAATGTCATTCACCTGTCTGCTGGAACGAGACCGGTGAAGCTCAGCTTACTGGATCTGAGCTCGTTCTGGAAACAACAGACAAAATCAAGCCCTTAGAATTTCAAGTCGGAGATCGTGTCCTACTCAAGGTTTCACCTTAGAAGGGAGTCGTGAGATTTGGAAAGAAAGGAAAACTTGCACCTCGATATGTGGGACCATTTAAGATTGTGGAAAGAATTGGAAAGGTTGCCTATCGACTTGAGCTACCCCCAGAGCTTGGAAATATTCACCCGACTTTTCACGTGTCCAATCTGCGAAAGTGTTTAGCTGACGCTGATCTACACATTCCTCTCGACGAGATTCGAATTGATGAAACGATGCGCTTTGTCGAGAAACCTGTGGAGATAGTGGAACGTACATACAAACAGTTGAAGAACAAACGGATTCATTTGGTCAAAGTTCGTTGGGAATCCAAACGTGGCCCAGAGTTTACTTGGGAACGTGAGGACCAGATGAAGACGAAATATCCGCATTTGTTTTCACAAGCTTCCTCTAGTTAAAATTTCGGGACGAAATTTCTTGAATTAGGGGAGACTGTGACAACTGTGTTCTGTAATCGATGTACGATGTAAAACAATGATGATTATTAATAAAACAATGTGCTTTGGTATTACTATATGCGTTTTGGTGTTATTATGTGTGTAATTGTGTTTGGTGATTTTTCAATGTGATTCGATTCCAATTTCAAGCTTTAAATCGCTTTCTGGAAGGTTATACGCAAACTGGTGCGTAAACGCAGCCAGTTTAACGCGACAGACACTCCGGAATAGTGAAATAGGCTTAACATACCTAAAAAAACCTTTACATAACTTAGAAATAAGTTTTGGATGGTTTGGTATGTTGAAAACAAGTCTATTCAATCGCAGGGACTATTTGTGTCAAACTGCGAAACTATACCAATTCGTATAGTAACGAACATTCCGGAACTTGATGATAAGTTAACCATACCCTAAATAACCTTTACATAGCTTAGAAATAGGCTTTGAGGGGTAAGGTACGCTAAAATAAACTTTATTGATCAATAGGGATTAAAAGCGTCAAAAAGTGCACAAGTTTGCATTTTCGCGCATATCTTGCGTTCTGAATATATCCGGACCTCCAAAAATTTATGTAAGCATTGAAATATTTTATTTTAGTTTTTGGCATAAAAAAAATCCATTCGTCGCGCAATTTGGATCGTTTTTCGCGCCTATGCGCATTCCGTCGTAATTAAGCGAACATCGCGATCATACGACCAAACGAACCGAGATCCGGCATATTTTTGAGCATGTTTCATGTCCAAAATGTTTATGCATCATTTTAGGGCCTTAAAATTGGCTTAAAGGGCCTTAAACGTGTCGAAATGAGCTTTAAACACCAACAGGGACTGAAACTGTCAATATGGTAAAGTTGTTTTCTGATCAGGACCCTCAGGCGGGGCGTGTAAGGTTTGTGTATACATTACGCGGGTCGCAAGGCCCTCCCAAATTAGAATAATCTTTTTTAAACAGCTGTTAACAGCTGTTAAACACCCAAAACCCAATTCCACATGTCTTTTCCTGATGCAAGGGGGCCATTTTGATGCACATGGGGTTATCAACACTTTTATGGATGAGATCGAATCACGGTTTACGATAAACGATCTTAACGGTTCAAGAAATCCTATAAATACCCCACCCTTCACTTGCAAAACCCACACTTGAATTTTCTGAAATATCTCTAAGTTGAAGTGCAAACCACTTCATATCTGAGATTACTTGGAAAATCAAGACCTTGTGGGGACCTTCTGTAAGTGTTCTTTCGTTCTTTTCATTCGTTTTAGCGTTTAAGTCAAACTGTGTTTGACTTTCTGCATTGACCAGTTTATGGTCAATGTGAAGTTCGTTTGAACTTCATAACGTGACCGTAATCACGATGGTTATAGTCCCTAGTGACCATACCAACTGATTACCACGTTATCTAGGCTTAGTGACGAGTCGTAGTTTCGGCCAAAATGCGTATTCTTGCGTATTTTGTAACCAAACTACTCTTAGGTATCAAAACCGTTTGTTTTGATACCAAAATTGTTTTCTAACTTAGGTAAGCATGTTTTAACATGCTTAGCTCGTCACTTTTTAGTTTAGTGCTGGTGTAGAGTCGTAAGTCAAGCAGACTAAACACCCGCTTAAACTTTCGAACACGACCCGTTTGGTCGATCATTAGGATCCGAGCAAACATGGTTAATGACCATAGTTGCATAGGGAATAACCTTCCGAGGTTATACCTTATGGTCACCTAGTTTAGGTAGTTGTATGATAAGTAGATTATATGCCATAGGTAAATTACCAGAATACCCTTTTCATGTATAATTGGTAATTAAGCTTATGTAACCTAAAATTTTGTCATAAAAATGATTATACAACATGATTAAACATGTATTGGCATATAATACTTGTCATAGGACTAGTTAGACGTCTCGAACGCGCTTTGCGCGCACGACGCGTTAACGTAGCGTAAGCTACCTTAATGGGTCGCGATGGGTCGAAAGCACTTAGGTTAGGTTTCATTTAGGATGTAGGCCTTGTTAAACCATATCACATGAGTCCAACACTCATTTGGTTTACAAGACCTCATTCTGTCCGATCTTCCGATTTAGGCGTCTATTGTTTGACTAGTTATTCAATTACTAGGTGCTGCTTGATTCTCTGGTTTACTTGAGTTTGTTAAAGTACTATTGATTGAGGATACCTTGCACTACATGTGAGTACATAGTTCCCCTATTTTACTATTTTCAATTGTTTTGGGGTGATTCATATGTACAAAATGTTTTCAAGGTTTAAACGATGATTTCAAAAACGAATAGAATGATTTATACTAAACTATTAAGGATTTCGATAATGTGAACGAACTTGTTGGTTGTAGTTACATAACGAACGACATTCATTAGCATTGATCAAGCCGACCAGTATTAGGTTATGGTACCATTGGATCTGACAAATCCCGTTATTTCACTATACCCATGGTTATGTGTGGGTGTTGGGGGTAACGACTGAATCTGTAATTATTAACTTACCCTTTGGAGGTTTGTTAATACATGAAGCGAGGAACGAGGTAGTCGAGTCACGAAGGTTTGAATGTTATTAACGAGACGACCATATATAAGTTTTCACAATTAAAACGAGGATGATTTAAACGATTTGGAAACGATGTTAAACGATTTGGGTAAACGATTGGTTTTTGGCTAGTGTTTAGATAACGGGACGGGTGTAATGTGGTGAAAACATGGTAGATACGCCGCTGGTACTTCTTATATATAAGTGTTTTCAACATATTACATACCGTGGCGTTATTTAGTTCACTTGGGTAAACGATATTGAAACGATGTCACTCAACGATGTTTTCGAAATGATATACGAGTTTTATTAACGAGTTTATACGAGATGTTTTACAAGATGATTTTCCAGAACAAAAAGCTTTTGAGTTAAGAATCGTGGCTACGAAATTTTGTAAATTATAACCATCTTGATTTGAGTTGGTTAATCATGTTGCAATATCATACACTTTAAAAACAAGGTTTTCGAGGTATTGCAATATATGTAAACAAGCCATGATTCCGATACTCTTATAAAACCTATGTACTCCCCAGCAATTCTTTGCTGACTTTGTTTTTACATATGTTTCAGGTGTTGTTGCTTGATTGACGATCTAGGATACGGGCGTCACATAGGATCTGGACGAGGCCTTAGTGACCTAAAACATTGATAGTCGATATAAAACTTGTTTGTTATGTGTTAAAACAATGTTAATGTTTAATATTATCAATAAAACGAAACACTTTTTCTATCCATGGTTATGAAACGATAATTCTGTTACAACACTCCCCGACGTTTCCGCCACGCTTTGTTGTTTTACGTGGTCGGGGTGTGACATTAGTGCTGGTGTAGAGTCGTAAGTCAAGCGGACTAAACACCCACTTAGACTTTCGAACACGTCCCGTTTGGTCGATCATTAGGATCCGAGCAAACATGGTTAGTGACCATAGTTGCATAGGGAATAACCTTCCGAGGTTATACCTTATGGTCACCTAGTTTAGGTAGTTGTATGATAAGTAGATTATATGCCATAGGTAAATTACCAGAATACCCTTTTCATGTATAATTGGTAATTAAGCTTATGTAACCTAAACTTTTTCATATAACTGATTATACAACATGAGTAAACATGTATTGGCATATAATACTTGTCATAGGACTAGTTAGACGTCTCGAACGCGCTTTGCGCGCACGACGCGTTAAAGTAGCGTAAGCTTCCTTAATGGGTCGCGATGGGTCGAAAGCACTTAGGTTAGGTTTCATTTAGGATGTAGGCCTTGTTAAACCATATCACATGAGTCCAACACTCATTTGGTTTACAAGACCTCATTTTGTCCGATCTTCCGATTTAGGCGTCTATTATTTGACTAGTGATTCAATTACTAGGTGCTGCTTGATTCTCTGGTTTACTCGAGTTTGTTAAAGTACTATTGATTGAGGATACCTTACACTACATGTGAGTACATAGTTCTCCTATTTTACTGTTTTCAATTGTTTTGGGGTGATTCATATGTACAAAATGTTTTCAAGGTTTAAACGATGATTTCAAAAACGAATAGAACGATTTATACTAAACTATTAACGATTTCGATAATGTGAACAAACTTGTTGGTTGTAGTTACATAACGAACGACATTCATTAGCATTGATTAAGCCGACCAGTATTAGGTTATGGTACCATAGGAACTGACAAATCCCATTATTTCACTATACCCATGGTTATGTGTGGGTGTTGGGGGTAACAACTGAATCTGTAATTATTAACTTACCCTTTGGAGGTTTGTTAATACGAGAAGCGAGGAACGAGGTAGTCGAGTCACGAAGGTTTGAATGTTATTAACGAGACGACCATATATAAGTTTTCACAATTAAAACGAGAATGATTTAAACGATTTAAACGAGTAAACGATTTGGAAACGATGTTAAACGATTTGGGTAAACGATTGGTTTTTGGCTAGTGTTTAGATAACGGGACGGGTGTAATGTGAAAACATGGTAGATACGCCGCTGGTACTTCTTATATATAAGTGTTTTCAACATATTACATACCATGGCGTTATTTAGTTCACTTGGGTAAACGATATTGAAACGATGTCACTCAACGATGTTTTCGAAATGATATACGAGTTTTATTAACGAGTTTATACGAGATGTTTTACAAGATGATTTTCTAGAACAAAAAGCTTTTGAGTTAAGAATCGTGGCTACGAAATTTTGTAAATTATAACAATCTTGATTTGAGTTGGTTAATCATGTTGCAATATCATACACTTTTTAAAAACAAGGTTTTCGAGGTATTGCAATATATGTAAACAAGCCATGATTCCGATACTCTTATAATACCTATGTACTCGCCAGCAATTCTTTGCTGACTTTGTTTTTACATGTGTTTCAGGTGTTGTTGCTAGATTGACGATCTAGGATGCAGGCGTCACATAGGATCTGGACGAGGCCTTAGTGACCTAAAACAATGATAATTGATATAAAACTTGTTTGTTATGTGTTAAAACAATGTTAATGTTTAATATTATCAATAAAACAAAACACTTTTTGTATCCATGGTTATGAAACGATAATTCTGTTACAACACTCCCCGACGTTTCCGCCACGCTTTGTTGTTTTACGTGGTCGGGGTGTGACATTAGTGCTGGTGTAGAGTCGTAAGTCAAGCGTACTAAACACCCGCTTAGACTTTCGAACACGACCCGTTTGGTCGATCATTAGGATCCGACCAAACATGGTTAGTGACCATAGTTGCATAGGGAATAACCTTCTGAGGTTATACCTTATGGTCACCTAGTTTAGGTAGTTGTATGATAAGTAGATTATATGCCATAGGTAAATTACCAGAATACCCTTTTCATGTATAATTGGTAATTAAGTTTATGTAACCTAAAATTTTTCATATAACTGATTATACAACATGATTAAACATGTATTGGCATATAATACTTGTCATAGGACTAGTTAGACGTCTCGAACGCGCTTTGCGCGCACGACACGTTAAAGTAGCGTAAGCTACCTTAATGGGCCGCGATGGGTCGAAAGCACTTAGGTTAGGTATGATTTAGGATGTAGGCCTTGTTAAACCATATCACACGATTCCAACACTCATTTGGTTTACAAGACCACATTCTATCCGATCTTCCGATTTAGGCGTCTATTGTTTGACTAGTGATTCAATTACTAGGTGCTGCTTGATTCTCTGGTTTACTCGAGTTTGTTAAAGTACTATTGGTTGAGGATACCTTGCAATACATGTGAGTACATAGTTCCCCTATTTTACTGTTTTCAATTGTTTTGGGGTGATTGATATGTACAAAAGGTTTTCAAGGTTTAAACATGGATTTCAAAAACGAATAGAACGATTTATACTAAACTATTAACGATTTCGATAATGTGAACGAACTTGTTGGTTGTAGTTACATAACGAACGACATTCATTAGCATAGATCCAGCCGACCAGTATTAGGTTATGGTACCATAGGATCTGACAAATCCCGTTATTTCACTATACCCATGGTTATGTGTGGGTGTTGGGGGTAACGACTGAATCTGTAATTATTAACTTACCCTTTGGAGGTTTGTTAATACGAGAAGCGAGGAACAAGGTAGTCGAGTCACGAAGGATTGAATGTTATTAACGAGACGACCATATATAAGTTTTCACAATTAAAACGAGGATGATTTAAACGATTTAAACGAGTAAACGATTTGGAAACGATGTTAAACGATTTGGGTAAACGATTGGTTTTTGGCTAGTGTTTAGATAACGGGACGGGTGTAATGTGGTGAAAACATGGTAGATACGCCGCTCGTACTTCTTATATATAAGTGTTTTCAACATATTACATACTGTGGCGTTATTTAGTTCACTTGGGTAAACGATATTGAAACGATGTCACTCAACGATGTTTTCGAAATGATATACGAGTTTTATTAACGAGTTTATACGAGATCTTTTACAAGATGATTTTCTAGAACAAAAAGCTTTTGAGTTAAGAATCGTTGCTACGAAATTTTGTAAATTATAACCATCTTGATTTGATTTGGTTAATCATGTTGCAATATCATACACTTTTTAAAACAAGGTTTTCGAGGTATTGCAATATATGTAAACAAGCCATGATTCCGATACTTTTATAAAACCTATGTACTCGCCAGCAATTCTTTGCTGACTTTGTTTTTACATTTGTTTCAGGTGTTGTTGCTTGATTGACGATCTAGGATGCAGGCGTCACATAGGATCTGGACGAGGCCTTAGTGACCTAAAACAATGATAGTCGATATAAAACTTGTTTGTTATGTGTTAAAACAATGTTAATGTTTAATATTATCAATAAAACGAAACACTTTTTGTATCCATGGTTATGAAACGATAATTCTGTTACAACACTCCCCGACGTTTCCGCCACGCTTTGTTGTTTTACGTGGTCGGGGTGTGACATTAGTGCTGGTGTAGAGTCGTAAGTCAAGCGGACTAAACACCCACTTAGACTTTCGAACACGACCCGTTTGGTCGATCATTAGGATCCGACCAAACATGGTTAGTGACCAGAGTTGCATAGGGAATAACCTTTCGATGTTATACCTTATGGTCACCAAGTTTAGGTAGTTGTATGATAAGTAGATTATATGCCATAGGTAAATTACCAGAATACCCTTTTCATGTATAATTGGTAATTAAGCTTATGTAACCTAAACTTTTGTCATATAACTGATTATACAACATGATTAAACATGTATTGGCATATAATACTTGTCATAGGACTAGTTAGACGTCTCGAACGCGCTTTGTGCGCACGACGCGTTAAAGTAGCGTAAGCTACCTTAATGGGTCGCGATGGGTCGAAAGCACTTAGGTTAGGTTTCATTTAGGATGTAGGCCTTGTTAAACCATATCACATGAGTCCAACACTCATTTGGTTTACAAGACCTCATTCTGTCCGATCTTCCGATTTCGGCGTCTATTGTTTGACTAGTGATTCAATTACTAGGTGCTGCTTGATTCTCTGGTTTACTCGAGTTTGTTAAAGTACTATTGATTGAGGATACCTTGCACTACATATGAGTACATAGTTCTCCTATTTTACTATTTTCAATTGTCTTGGGGTGATTCATATGTACAAAATGTTTTCAAGGTTTAAACGAGGATTTCAAAAACGAATAGAACGATTTATACTAAACTATTAACGATTTCGATAATGTGAACGAACTTGTTGGTTGTAGTTACATAACGAACGACATTCATTAGCATTGATCAAGCCGACCAGTATTAGGTTATGGTAACATAGGATCTGACAAATCCCGTTATTTCACTATACCCATGGTTATGTGTGGGTGTTGGGGGTAACGACTGAATCTGTAATTATTAACTTACCCTTTGGAGGTTTGTTAATACGAGAAGCGAGGAACGAGGTAGTCGAATCACAAAGGTTTGAATGTTATTAACGAGACGACCATATATAAGTTTTCACAATTAAAACGAGGATGATTTAAACGATTTAAACGAGTAAACGATTTGGAAACGATGTTAAACGATTTGGGTAAACGATTGGTTTTTGGCTAGTGTTTAGATAACGGGACGGGTGTAATGTGGTGAAAACATGGTAGATACGCCGCTGGTACTTCTTATATATAAGTGTTCTCAACATATTACATATCGTGGCGTTATTTAGTTCACTTGGGTAAACGATATTGAAACGATGTCACTCAATGATATTTTCGAAATGATATACGAGTTTTATTAACGAGTTTATACGAGATGTTTTACAAGATGATTTTTTAGAACAAAAAGCTTTTGAGTTAAGAATCGTGGCTACGAAATTTTGTAAATTATAACCATCTTGATTTGAGTTGGTCAATCATGTTGCAATATCATACACTTTTTAAAAACAAGATTTTCGAGGTATTGCAATATATGTAAACAAGCCATGATTCCGATACTCTTATAAAACCTATGTACTCACCATCAATTCTTTGCTGACTTTGTTTTTACATATGTTTCAGGTGTTGTTTCTTGATTGACGATCTAGGATGCAGGCGTCACATAGGATCTGGACGAGGCCTTAGTGACCTAAAACAATGATAGTCGATATAAAACTTGTTTGTTATGTGTTAAAACAATGTTAATGTTTAATATTATCAATAAAATGAAACACTTTTTGTATCCATGGTTATGAAACGATAATTCTGTTACAACACTCCCCAACGTTTCCGCCACGCTTTGTTGTTTTACGTGGTCGGGGTGTGACATTACTTGAGTCAGTGTATTGCATGATGAGGGGATATGCTGAGATCGTGGGGTTCACAAGAATTTAGTGCAAAATTAATATATCTTAACGTATCAGTAAGCATTTCGAAAGTTTTTAGATTGAGTTTAAGAGGACAACAATATCGTCAATCTATGTGAATTGTTTAGAACTTAAAGTGTTAAAGCTCAACGGTGCTAGTGATTTGTCATAAACTGATATGATCCTCTTACACAAACTCACAAAAATATTGTATGTACATATTTCTTTACTGCTTTTCATTAAAAAAATTCAGTTTGTTTTAGCATAAAATTTTAAAAAAAATTAAAAAGATTTGATTTCATCTTATTTTCGACAACTGATGTTGGAAAGCTGATTGTCAAATTTCTGAGTGCTAAACATGATGGACAACAGGGTTGGGAAAGTTTGTTTGAATTGAGAAATGATTTTGAAAAGACAAAATGGTTTCCATTTAATGAAATGTCACATTTTGAATGGTTTTCTTACAAGTGGTCATCAGAGATTAAAAATGTAAAATCATGATTAATAATATCTACAAGTGTTTTTCTAAATTTGTTAAATCATTGTGAAATTTATTGTTGGGTAGAGATTTGTGCAGGTTCCCGAGTCTAAACCTGAGCAAAGTTTGTGTAGGATCGTTTGCAGACCCAAATGAGTCAATCAGAAGAGTTTTTGCTCAATACGAAAGGCGGAAACGGATATATCAAGTCCAATTCAGCTAGAAATACACTTTAAACTGTCTATTGATTGATTTGACAAAGTTTTACAGCGAGTAGACACTTCGGCTCTCAAACCGGAAATCTAGAACTCCTACAAACGAAATCACAAGGCACCTATATATAGGCTGAATAATTTCGCATGAACATGCTCAAGTGAAATCACTTTCACGCGGAATTATAATTCTGTGCGAAATTACCAAGCGAAATTACCTTCAAACCTATTTTTTACAGATTTCTCGTATAACGTGCCCTGATCTATCTATACACATACAAGACTCGATACAAGACGAAGTCAACAGACATATGCACTAACAGACTCCCCCTCGGATGTTGACGAAGTCTTCAGTGTCGAGTCTTCAATCTTCAGTCTTTATCAGTCTTCTTGAACTCTTCCAAAGTATCTGACATTGTAAAGCATCCTCAATCTCTGTCTTTTTTCCATCTCGAGGATCTCCACCTGGCTCTTATCTCACTCTAATTCTCTTGATCAGATCTCTTGATTCCTTAAGTTCATCAGCATCATCAATTTGCGTGATCTTCCGGATCTGAATCTGGCTCTACTATCTTTAGACTCCCCCGTAAGTTGTGCTAGGATCTTAGTCTGGTTTTTATGTTCCAAGATCGAGACCTGGCTCACTTCATGTTCCATTCCTGCACATTCTTAATTCAGAAATAAATTTCACAAATTTAAAATTTTACAAATTTATTCTCTGCTTACCACTTGTAGACACAAACATCATTGGCAAGCATGATACAAAATGATTTAACATTTTTAAACTATGATGAACCACTTGTAAGAAAATCTTTTCAAACATATTTTTCTTTCGAATAGACTCCCCCTTACTGGATATCCATCATGTTTAGCACTTGGAATTTTGAAAATCAGCTTTTCAGCATTAGTTGTCGAAAATCTTTTTGACTTTTTCAAAATTTGATACTAAAACACTCTGAAAATCTTTTTGGAATTTTTAATCTTGAAAGAAAATGCAGTAAAGAAATATATACAAACAATATTTTTGTGAGTTTGTGTAAGAGGATCATATCGGTTTATGAGACAAATCACCAACACCGTTAAGCTTTAAACATTTTAAGTTCTAAACGATTCACTTAGATTGTCAGTATACTGATCCACTTAAATTTTCACACAAATTTCAATTGTTTCGAGATACGAGATTAGTGTTTTAGAGACTTAAACTTATTCGCGTGTCCCACCTCAGAATATACTCTCGTATCCAGATCCCAATATTCAGTCTTACAGGTGAGTATACCTAGATGATATCTG
This sequence comes from Helianthus tuberosus, assembly GCA_030545235.1. Lineage (NCBI taxonomy): Eukaryota > Viridiplantae > Streptophyta > Magnoliopsida > Asterales > Asteraceae > Helianthus > Helianthus tuberosus. The sequence continues at coordinate 70,103,347 of CM060410.1, read as the reverse complement.
TAAAGGGTTAAATGCGAGGGCCATGAGAGCTCAGGCTATTGCTTCCGCAAAATCAGAGAGATGATGGCTTCGACTTTTAGGTGTGTTCCCTTTAGAGAATCTTTTCTTCAACAGCACATGATTAGCATTTTGCAATGTTTCATCATTTTTTGTACTGAGGGCGGTGCTATATTTCAAGCAAGCGAAAAGTATTATACGGGGACTAGGCCATTGCTTCCGCAAAATCAGAAGTCCCGGGATAATACCCCAGATATCACTGAGTATAAAGACCTAGTATCTCAGAAAGAGGGACTTTTCAAACAAGATTTCGGGGGTTACCCATATATCCGAGAAATGTTCCCCACGATATAAGTAAGTTTGAATTTTAGGTTTATATCTCGACACAATCTACTAAATTTGTAAAAACCTACTGGCACATCATCAGTTAGACCGTTTATCACATTTTGACTATCCAATTCTTTAGCATGCTGTGATAGTCCACTGATGTACTATCATTTCCTCTTTTCACAACAAAACTCATTTTTGATTTTATCATGTTTTTGGCTTTTCAAATTTTCAAATGTTTTCGGATTTTCTGAAATTTTCTTACTCCCCCTAAAATTCAAAATCATGCAAAAGAAATTTGAAAACAAACTGTACAAGTAAAGTGACAACTGATTTTCAAGCTTCAAATCGCCATCCACTTGGCATAAACAATCAGAACTTCCCCTTACAACAAACTATTTTCCCATTATGATTTCAAAACACTTAAGTTTGTATTAATCAAATGGTTTTTCCGGAAAATTAGTTTTGCTGATTTCATAAAACCACTTGTAGGTTAGGGGATCAATTCATCACCTTGTTCCTTCATCTTCAACCTTTTGAAAAATGTAACAATTTTAAATTCAAACATCAAATACCACTTGTAGAAAATCAAGTACAACTTAATGTCCCTGATTTACCACTTGTAAGTCAAAATCACTTTCGTGAATTTCTCAAGAAAAATGCCGATACCTGCTCCACACTTACCAACCAGGAAGCTCCGGCAAGTCATACTCTTTCACATATGAAAAACAGACATCCAAGCCTGACCAAACTTGGATGTTTCTTCCTTAACTTCACTTGGGTTGTAAGTAGCCTTCTTAGTTTCATAAAACTCTTTAACCCCTGTGACCTTTCCATCGATCATTTTTCCAAAAATCTTTTTCACATTTCCATTAAAAACCTTTTCAACATCAATATCTTTCTTTTCAGAATAAAATTGATTTGAAATCTCAACCTTTCCAACTTTTTGTTTAAAATTTTCAGACCGCAATGGTGGAAAATTGACATCATCCATTGGCGGAACTGATGTTTCTATTTTTAGATCAACTGGTGGCTCCTCTGACTTTGTGGAATCAGATTCATCGCCAGATTTCACATCAGATTTCTTAACAACCCACTTCTGGTTGTCAAGATTCACTCTTCTCTTGTAAAATCTTTTCGAACATTCACCAACTTCATATGTTGAGTTTTTGAAAACTTTGAATTTTTCAGTTGGTGATTCATTTTTCTCAACAGCTTTTTCTTTGAGTTTAGAAACAACTTCCTGTTTTGTGTTGGTAGCCATTGGACAGTTCCAGGCGATGTGACCAACCTCTTGACATCTGTAATAGGTTCTTGTCTCCTTTCTCTGATAAACTCCATTTTGCTCAAGTTTTTGTTTTTCTGCAAAGAACTCTTTGTTTGACTGTGTCCAGAATGAGCTCTTTTCTTCTTCTACAGAACTTGCTCCTGAAACAAATACAGTTTTTGTTTTAAAAAATTTCTCATTTTTATAATTTTTCGGTGGAATAAAACCAAGACCTTTCTTTTTGTAATTACCGTTATGGTTTGGTTTCTTTCGATAACCTGAACCAGAACTATAACCTTTTTTCTTGTTTAGCCTTTGTTGAACTCTTGAGGTGTAAGATTTGGGTTTTCAGAAAGATTTACATCTTTTATTTCAGAAATATTGATTTCTGTTTGTTTAAAAACCTTTTTAATCATTTTAGTTTTAACACCTCTTATTGGAAATTCCTCATCAGAATATAATTTGTCTGAATCATTCAAAGTATATGCCACTTTGATTGTTTCATCATTCAAATTAGATTTTGATAACAGGAATTCTTTATTGTAAACCCTTTTAACCGATGGTTTTGAACTATTGACCAACGAACTCGAACTTTCTGACTCAGACTTTGACTCTGACTCTTCATCCTTATCCAACACCTGATCGACCACTTTCTTTATTAACTCAGACTCATGATTAGTGTCAGACGATGTGAATGTGATGTCAATATTTTCTGGTAACTCATCAGTTGTTTCGGACTTTAACTTTATATTGACAGCCTTTTTGACTTACTCCTCATTTGGTTTTCTGGGAGAATAACCTTCCCAGATCGGAGGCGGACACTTGTTATAATTTGCACTTTGTTTCTTACCAGTATCCTTTTCTTCAGTCTTTTTATCTTGAAAGGCTTCCATACCTGCAATAGTTGGATAAATTCTATCAATCAAATAATCAGAACTAGAATAACTTTGCAGTAATCGTCTGATTCTTTCATTCTCTATCTTTTCAGTTTCCAACTCTTGCTTCAAATTTGCACATTCTTCAACGTAATGATTTATGGCCTTTTGTTTTGTCATCATCACAGCATTCATCATAGTCAATGCATCTTCTCTTTCAGAATTTGTCTTTTGTAGACCAGTCACCGTTCCATTGAACACATCATACGATTCTTTCACATAATTGAGATTGAATAGTAATTTTTCTTTCATCTTATCTTGCTCACTCAACTTCTCCTCTTTTTCTTCACACTACTTACATGACTCCAAACACTTTAGACAAGGTTTAATGACTTCAACAATTTTTTCAACTTCAATAATTTTCACAACTTCGGCTATCTTCCCAACTTCAATCACTTTCTTAGCTTCAAATACCTTTTCAATTTTTGCTATCTTCTCATCATCAACTACCTTTTCAATTTCAACCACCTGCTCAGTAACTTTAACTTCTTCACTTTGTTCAGAAATATTTTCCTGAGCAACACCTTTGCATTTCATCTTTTTCTGTTTCTTTGCATCTTGTTTCTCCTTCAGCTTCTCCAATCTATCTACAAAATAAAATTGAAAACTTTCAGGAGATAAATGAGTTTTTGCAATATTAATATGCATTTCTACCTCATCATCACTGTCATCAGTTGATGATTGATCAAACACTTATGTCTGTTCTGAACTCTCATCTGAAGAACTAGATTCATCATCTTGATTCTTTTTATCATCAGCAAACACTTTCATCCATTCTTTCATCAAATCTGGTTCTTGAACTATTTGAGCAATTAATGCAACTGTTTTTGAATCATGTGGAATGTATTTGTCCCAGCTAATGCCTTCTGCTACTTTTTCATCATCTTGATCAAGTATGCCAAAATAAGCTTTCTTATTTGCTGCTTCGATCATTTTAGCATGTGCAGTTTGTGGTTCTTTTTGTTGATAAGGTTGATGAGCAACTTGTTGATAAATGGCTTTCCGATAGTAATCATCTTTTCCAAACGGATTTTGTGCTCCACTTGCTTCTCGATTTTTACATTCTCTTTTGAAATGTCCTTTCTCCCTGCATCGAAAACAAGTAACTTTAGATTTATCAAAACCCAAAGTAGAAACATTTGCATCCAAGAAATTATCTCTTCCTGTAATCATCTTAAATTTTTCTACTCTCCTCAGAACACTTGCTAAACACCATTTAATGTCCATAAGTTTCGTTTCCTCAGCATCTATCTGATTGTAATCCTCTTTCGTCAACATAGGATTTCCAATCCTTCCTACAACCAACCCTTCATATGATTCCAACACTGTAGCAAGTAACGCCATATGACTTTTAGCAACCTCTTCAGAGAGATTTTGACCATTCTGAAGATGCAACGCGATGTTGCAGTGTAAAATTTGACCATTACTGCTGTTTGAACTTTGAAACTGATGACTAGAAGTTGATTCTTTCGGATTAACACTTAGATATGAAGAAAATCCACTGCTGCTGTTTGGACATTGATTGATCGATCCAGATGAGTTTTCTGCACTGAAAGCAGTTTGGATTTTTGGACTTACTTCGACATTTTGAACACTCCCTTTGAAGTACATCTTAACATCTTGTTGTGTACTTGGATTGTTCATCCTAGCAATCTTTTGCTGCTCAAGATCTTATCCTTCAATCTTTTCAATGAACTGAGAAATTGTCAAGCCATCATATTCACCAGTATTCTTTAGTATCATCAAAAATGTACCCCACTCTTTCTGAGGTAAAGCATCAGCTAATTTGTCAACCCATTCCTCACGATCTTTGTTGATATTTAGCAATGACATTGATCATACTAAGTGACAATATCTTTCAACATTTTCTTTGTATCTTCTCCCGGCAAACTTGTAAATAAATCAAATTCTTTCTTTAACAATGACTTTTTACTCTTGATCATCTTTTCACTTCCCTCAAATTTAATTCGAAGTGCTTCCCAAATTGAACGTGAAGTGTTATCACGTTGAAGTAATACAAAGATATCTTCTTTAATAGCTTGCTGGAGTAAACTGATCATCATCTTTTCTGCTTTATACATGTCTCTTTCTTTGTCCGAAAATTCAGAAATCGTTTTCATAACTACCATATTAGTACGAGGTTTAACATACTTTTTCTCAATACACTCCCAAGATCTCAAATGAATTGCTTGAACCCAGTTTTCAAAACGATCTTTCCATCCATAATACTCCTCAATTCCCAATAGCTTCGGGGGTTTTTGTAAAGTTCCAGTTTCATTTTCCATGTTCATGTTCTGAGCAATAGCAGTAGGAGTAATCGGGGCAGTAGTGTAACAACCCTCAGAGAAAACGACACCCTCATAATATTTCCGATACCCTAGTATACTTTAAAATGTCCCAGTATGTCTTTATATACACCCCGTATGTGAAAACCGAGCCCCAAATACATTATAGCATTAAAAATAAAATATAAAATCTGATTTTTAAGCTGAGGCAGACCGCGTAGGACCCACCCCAAGCTTACGCGGGCGGTATCAAGGATTAAAACTGATGTTGTTGATTTCTTTAGTTTAGGCGGGCCGCGTAAGACCCCGTTTAAATTAACGCGGCCGCGAGTGTCCCAAATTGTGGCGCAGCCCGGTGATGACACGTGTCATCATCGTGTCGAGCCTAGTAGATGACCCGGATAAGCTAAGCGTTGACCCAGATTTGACGCGGGCCGCGTAAGGACCATTTTCAGCACCTATATAAGAAAGCAACGGTTTTTCGTTTTCCGTCGTTCATTTCTTTCATTCTCAATCACAATTTCTGATATAGGCTTTATAAAGCCAGTATTATACCACCCTAATTAGCGAGGTTCTGCTCCGTTGTAAGTATTATAACCCCAGTTTCATAATAGATACGATGCCCGATTGATTTAGGGTTCCGTAACAACTGTCGTGGTTATGCCCGACGTAGTTGTTGGAATACCGTCTCGGGGAGGGTATCATTAATATTTTCAAAGGGTTATGATACTAACCTATATACATTTGTGTAAACTATAGATTATTCTCAGGAAACCCTTACGCGAAGTCTAAGATAGCAATGTGAGTTTATCCTCTTTTTGTTAACCTTTTTGGAATATTTTACAAAACCTTAATTGTTTTATAATGTGATTAAGCGGTGATTGAGTCTTTGTAGTTCTTCAATTACTGCCGCTATGTTGGGGTTTTGTATACAAAATGTACTATTGCGTGTAGTAAGTCGGGGATGACAGTACGTTACCATTGGACGACGAGTTAGCCAATGTGTAATATGACCCACAAGTCAGGATTGACAGAACTGAATGACTAATTGTGTAGACATAAACAATGTGATCGCTCTCAATACTGTTTTAATTGACAAAATGTTTCTTGATTAAACTGGGATTCACTCACCAGTATTTCCCACTGACAAATGTTTTTAAAACGCGTTTCAGGTAACACAATGTGACAACCAATTAGTAAAAAGCCAGCTGAAGAGCACCGAAGGCTTAGGAAAAATGTGGCTATAAAAGTTACCTAAAAGACGATGTTTTAAATTCAACAAAATAGGGTTTATCCCTCTAAATGTATTGTAATAAGAAACTTGGGTTTTACCCATGTGATTATTAATATCAATAATGGTGGTTTTACTCTGATAAACATTTCCTAACTACGGTCCTGATGTAATTTCCACTGCCAAATTAACGAAACTGATACCACCCCCACTGAGTTCGCGTCCGCCCGTTCCCGGGACAGATAAGGGATCGGGGGTTGCGACAGAAGGTGGTATCAGAGCCTAGCCACTGGTCTGAGCCAAAGAAGTGTTCTGCTGACACTTAAATTCTAAATTTTGTGTTAGGAAATAAATTACGGAAATACGTGCATAACTGTATTTAATTGTTATGTGTTATTTGACTATTTGTTAGTTTACAGTATGAGTGATCAAGGACCCTCAGACATGAATCGTCAGTTCTCTGATTCACCTAGGAGTGAAGGTACCTCTTCACAGCCTGCCCATTCTAGGTATACTGCTGATCAGGAAGAAGGAATGTTTGCTTTTAAAGCTCAGTCAGAAGAGCCATTCCTTCATAAGAAACGAGGATGGTTCAGTAAGGAAGCTTTTGCACGAAGGAAAGAATGCGAAAGTTGCAACAGCAAAGAGTTCTAGCAGCTACTAAGCGAAAGACAGATGCCCATACACAGGATATGCTTAATAGAAGCCTAGCCAATTTCCATATCCTAGCTACAACTGCTGCTGACCCCGGTCTGGAACAACTAGTAGCCCCACAACCAATCATCCCAAACAAACCCATGGAGATAGAAAACCCTGAAAACCAAGGGGAGATGCATGATTTCAACCCAGAAGAAATCCCTAGGGTACCTGCACCAAACCCCCTAGACCCAAATTACGACCCCTGGTGGGACGATAATAGGGACTTTGTGCAACGTTACCCGATACATGAAGACACACCCATACAGAACATAGGAGCCTATCCAGGTATGGACCCTTTAGATCCCTATTACCATGATGACTATATTAGGGAGATCTTAGAAGATCCTTAACGATTTTAGGCACTTTCACCCCCATATCAGGAACCAGCACCCCAGATTCCGAACCCAGTCCTAGAACCTGCACCCCCAATGAGTGCAGAAAACGTACAAGAACTTAGGACTTTTGGGGAGGAAATTTCAGAAAGCAGTGAGAGAATGCGTCAGGTGGGAGAGCGTCTCATATGGAAATACGATGAGCGCAATATGGATTTTTGGATAAATCCATATCCGTGATGGGATGGAGGAGACGGTAATAGTAATAATAATATAATAAAATAAAATAAAATAAAATATGTGTGTAAGGATGCCTATTAATATTAGTGTAATTTTCTTTCTGTTGGTATTGTAATCTTTATTTCAGTACTAGTGTGTAATCGACGCATAGTATATGAAAATAGAGTACAAGTCGCAATGATCGACGTTTTTGGCTAGATTGCGTGTCATATGATTAACTATATTAATATTATTTTGTGATATTAATATGGGATAAATGTTTAAAATTCAGATGGCCGATGAAGGAAATCAAGGAAATCTGAATAATGATAACCAGAGTAACATTAACGTGGTTAATGAGAATCCAAGCATCAATAACAATGGAAATCAAATGGATAATAGTGTTGTTCAACATATAGTGGCACAAGGAATCATAGATGCAATGCCATTTATTATTCAAACTATTCAAGAAGCGAATAATAAAAGTAAGCATAGCAGTAAGCGACCAATCGAACCAGAAAACAGCGTGAACAATGGACCTGTACTTCAAATGCCTATTCCCAAAAGGAGAAGAACCGTGTCTTACGGTTGTTCTTATAAAGAATTATGGTCCTGTAAACCAATGGAATTTTCGGGCAATGAAGGGGCCATTGCAACCTTACGCTGGATAGAGAAGACTGAGGCAGTTTTAAGAATAAGCAAGTGTGCTGAAGAAGATAAGATATTGTTTGCTTCTAATCTGTTTAAAAATTCAGCACTAGAATGGTGGAACACTATCCTCCAATCAAGAGGAAGTGATAGAACTTACAATATGTGTCACACCCCGACCGCGTATAACATGCAACCGCGGCGAAAACGTCGGGGAGTGTTGTAACAGAATTAATTGTTTCATAACCATGGCATTAAAAGTTGTATTTTATTTATCAACATAAGAGTTTCATTGTCTTTGAACAGGAAATAAAGAGTTCATAACATAATTAAACTAAGTCTATCTCCGTTTTATGTCTCTAAGGCACAGGTCCGCCCTAGTGTCACGATCATAGTCTTAAGCAACAGCTCCTGAAAACACATGTGAAAATAGGTACGTCAGCATAAAAATGCCTGTGAGATACATAGGATTTGGGAAAAGAGGATTCATGACTTATGAGTTTAGAAAAAATTGTTTAACAAAAGTCAGTCATGAACCTTGTAAATTGTTTTGTTTTGTAAATCATTAAAAAAACGATGATATGTATAAATAAGAGAATAATGTAAGGTTAAATGAATAACCAAGTAAAAAATGAGTTTGTATAAGATAAGTTGTTTTGTAAATCAATGTCTTGTGAAAATAAGTTGTTTATGTAAAACGTAATATGTCAAATATTGAAACGATTTAAGTAACGCTACGACATGTATAGTCATACAAATACTTATATATAGGAAGTACCAGCGGCGTATCCACCATGCTTGTATCATATTACACACGCCTCGTTACTCAAATCACTTACTCAAACCAATCACCAATGTAAATTGTTTATGTATAAATGAATTGTCATGTGTTAATGTGTAAACCATATCGAAATGTCTTTGTTCAATGTAAACCACTAAATGTGTATATCAATGTCAAAATGTTTATGTTTAATGTAGATCATGTAATGTGTACCCAAGAGTATCATGTATGGTAAGTGAAATATATCAACTAAACCATATGTAAAATGCACAAAAACAAGGTATTGAAGTAAAACATGGTTTAAATCAAAGTTATGTTTTGTGGAAAAAATGCATGCTATACTGATACAAACATTTATGCGGTATTGTGAAAATGCATACATCCAAGCCTTGAGACTGTGGCGATAAACCCTTAAACAAATTAAAGGTTTATCTAAGTTATGTGTATCGAATTCGGCCATTCCTTCCAATCCAAACAAACCCAGGATTTCAGGAATGGGAGTTGTCAATTCCTATTGTACCACTACCTACTAACAAACGGCGTAGCTAATGTTAATGAATGTATTGTTCCATTGTAAACAACCCAAATGTCATACCAAAATATAAGCATGTGATGAAAACAACTGTACTAAGTATGTAACAATATACATACATAGCATGTGACGTGAAACAACTGTACTAAGTATGCAATAAATGGACATACATAGCATGTGAACTGTACTAAGTATGCAACAATAGACATACATAGCATGTGACGTGAAACAACTGTACTAAGTATGCAACAAATGGACATACATAGCATGAAATGTAATGTAAAACAATGTACTAAGTATGCACACAATGGTCATACATAGCATAAAATGTAATGAAACCATGTACTATAAATGTACTAATGAACGTAGCAAGTATATGATTTGAAAACAGGAAAGCATGAAAGTAACAAGTAGGCACATGTGTTTCACCCCAAAACAGTTTGGAAAACAGTAAAAGAGCGGTCTATGTACTCACTTGAGATTGCTCAGAAGTCCTAAGATAACCACCAAGCAAAGCTAGAGATCTCGGAATCAAACGGCACCTAATATAGGCAACTATGTTAATAAACCGGGCCTAAATCAGAGGATCGGATAGAATGAGGGTTCGTAAACCAAACGAGTATGGAGACTCGTGTAATATGGTTTAACAAAGCCTACATACTAAATGAAACCTAACATAAGTGCTTACGACCCATTACGACCCGTTTAGGTAGCTTATGCTACTTTAACGCGTCGTTCGCGTGAAACGCGTTCGGACCGCCTAACTAGTCCTATGATAAGTAAAATATGCCTTAACATGTCTAATATTGTTACCAAATCAGTTTAGATACCAAAAGTTATGTTACATATGCTTAAAATGAATTTTGGCGTAAAAAGGGCATTTTGGTAATTTACCTAAGGCATATTAACTACCTATCATACAACTACTTAAACGAAGCGACCATAAGGTATAACCTCAGAAGGTTATGCCCTATATACTATGGTCACCTAATGTGTTTGGTCGGATCCTAATGATCGACCAAATGGGTCGGGTTCGAAGGTATAAGCGATTTATTAGATCGCTTACCCTTACGACCCTAGACAACGTGGTAATCAGTAGGCATAGTCACAAGGGACTATAACCATCGTGATTACAATCACGTTGCGAAGTTCAAACGAACTTCGCATTGACCATAGACTGGTCAATGCAGAAAGTCAAACAAAGTTTGACTTTCGGACTCGAAAAGCAATAAAAGAACGAAGGAATACTTACGAAGGGTCCCCGAATGCTAATCTTGATTCAAGTAGCTCAGGTATGAAACAAAGGTTTCAACTTAGAGCTTCTCAAATCAGATTCTAGTGAGTTTGAAGCAAATGGGGGTGGGGTATTTATAGTTTTTCCCGAACCATTAGGATCGTTTCTTGGAAAACGTGATCGAATCTCGTGCGTACACTTGTTGGAATGTTGTGGTGACTAAAAATGGCCCCTCATGGACTGAAAGGGCAAGTGTGGGTTTGTGGTTGTGAGTTTAACAGCTGTAATCTGCTGACTAATCGATCTTATCTGATCTGGGACACTGACGCGGGCCGCGTAAAGATACACATAGATCTTACGCGGGCCGCCTGGCCTGCACAGATCAGAAACATGTTTCAGAAATGACAGTTTTGGTCCCTATTGTGTTTTAAAGCCTTTTCCGACACGTTTAAGGCCCGTTAAGCCAACGTTAAGGCCCTAAAATGATGCCTAAACATTGTGGACATGAAACATGCTCAAAAATATGTCGGATGTCAGTTCGTTTGGTCGTACGATCGCGATGTTCGCTTAATTACGACGGAATGCGCACAAGCGCGAAAAACGATCCAAATGACGCGACGAATGGATTTTTCTTATGCCAAACACTGAAATAAAATATTTTAGTGCTTACATAAATTTTTGGATGTCCGGATGTATTCAGAACTTAAGTTATGCGCGGAAATGCAAACTTGTGCACTTTTTGACGCTTTTAGTCCCTGAATGACCCAAAAGTTTATTTTAGCACACCGAACCCCTCAAAGCCTATTTCTAAGCTATGTAAAGGATATTTATGGTATGTTTAACTCATGGTCATGTTCCGGAATGCTCGTTACAGTTCAAATTGGCATACTTTCGCAGTTTGTCAAGTTTAGTCCCTGTAAGCGAATTAACTTGTTTTTGACATACCAAAGCCTTCAAAACTTATTTCTAAGTTATGTAAAGGTTATTTAAGGTATGTTAAGTGTATGTTGATGTTCCGGAGTATTTGTCGCATTAAACTGATTACGTACCAGTTTGCGTATAACTCTCCAGAAAGCGATATAGAGTTTGAAATTGATTAAAAGTCAAAACATGAAAAATGTAAAACACAACTAAACAAACATTGGGATCAAATAACATTGTTTTATTGATAACTGAATTGTTTACAATGATTACAAGCACAGATGTTACAATATGGAATGGGAAGAATTTAAGAACAAGGTAGAAATGAAATTTTGCCCACCCAATGAGAATGAACAGATAGCAAACAAATTCTTAAACCTTAGGATGACTGGTGTGGATAGTAAGGGATATACTAAAATATTCTTCGAATATGCTAGAATAGTGCCAACTCTTGCTTCACAAGAACCAGTATTAATCTCCCGTTATATTTGGGGATTAATTGGGGAGATAAGACACGTAGTCAAGGCAGCTAGACCTCAAACCATAGAAGAAGCTGTAGAACTAGCAAATAACTTGACAGATGAATTAGTCCGTACCCGAGAAGAGGATCAAAGGAGGAACCTAACCCAAAAGCTCACACAAGAATTTCGTTCTGGAAATTTTAATCGTGAGAAAAATATAGGTTCTACCTCTACACCTTACTGTAAGAATTGCAAAAGAAAGCATTCAGGAAGATGCTCCATATACTGTAACTTTTGCAAAATATCGGGACACAAAGAAGAAAATTGCAGGAAGAAAGCTAACAACAGGATATGTTACAACTGCGGAGAGCAAGGTCATATCAAGCTCAATTGCCCAAAATTAGCTCCAGCTACAAACAACAAGAATACTCAAAATGCTAGAGCATTTGTTCTAACTGCAGATGAAGCCAAGATGATTCCAGATGTCATCGTTGGTACGTTTTTAGTTAATGATATTTTTGCTAAAGTATTATTTGACTCTGGTGCAAACCAAAGTTTTATTAATACATCATTTTGCAAATTTCTAAATCAATCATTAACTAAACTACCACTAGAATGCTTAGTAGAGACAGCTAATGGAGAAACCGTTAGGATTTCTAAAATCTTGCAGGGAGCAAGAATAAAAATTTTAAATCAGAAATTTATTGCAAACCTTTATCCCATGAATCTGGCAGGATTCGATGTTGTTTTAGAATTGGATTGGTTAATAGCCAATAAAGCCAGTATTTTATGTGATCAAAAGTTAATCCAAGTAAATTCACCAAAAGGTAAAACGATCACAATTAAAGGAGATAAACCATCTAGAAATACAAAATTCATCTCTGTGATGAAAACTGCAAGTTATATAAGAAAAGGTTCTATAGTGTATTTGATTTCCATAATCACTAACACTAAAGGAAAGGATTTAAAAGATATTCCAGTAGTATCTCAGTTTTCAGATGTATTTCCAGAAGAATTGCCAGGGCAACCTCCAGATAGAGAAGTTGAATTCAGAATCCATTTAATACCAGGAACAGCACCAATTGCCAAAGCACCTTACCGTTTGGCACCTGCAGAAATGCAAGAATTGAAGAAACAATTAGACGAATTGTTAGAGAAAGGATTTATACAACCTAGTTCATCGCCATGGGGAGCGCCGATACTGTTTGTTAAAAAGAAGGACGGATCAATGCGTATGTGCATTGACTACCATGAATTGAACAAAGTCACGATTAAGAATCGGTACCCACTACCGAGAATCGATGATCTGTTTGATCAACTACAAGGAGCTCGATTTTTCTCTAAAATCGATTTAAGGTCAGGATATCATCAACTAAAGGTACAGGAAGAGGACATTCCTAAGACCGCATTCAGAACAAGGTATGGACATTATGAATTTACTGTCATGCCATTTGGTTTAACCAATGCCCCAGCCGCATTTATGGACATGATGAACTGAAAATGTAATCCATATTTGGATAAATTCATAATCGTTTTCACAGATGATATTCTCATTTATTCTAAGAATAAAGAGGATCATGCAAAGCATTTGCACGCACTTTTAAGTTTATTAAGAAAGGAAAAGCTTTATGCTAAATTTTCTAAGTGCGAGTTTTGGTTAGAACAGGTACACTTTCTTGGACATTTAGTCAATCGTGAAGGAATTCATGTGGATCCCACAAAGATCGAGGCAATTACTAAATGGAAAACCCATGAGTCACCAACCGAGGTCAGAAGTTTTTTAGGATTGGCCAGTTATTATAGAAGATTTATTCAAGATTTTTCTAAAATAGCCATTCCCCTAACTAAGCTAACCTGTAAATCTGTTAAGTTTGAATGGGGATTAAAACAAGAAGAAGCATTTTGAATCCTTAAGCATAAATTAACCCATACACCCATACTAGCGTTACCAGAAGGAACTGAAGACTTTGTAGTCTGTTGTGACGCTTCCAAATTAGGTTATGGATGTGTATTAATGCAACGACAAAAGGTTATAGCATATGCATCTAGACAACTTAAGAAACATGAAGAGAATTATTCAACCCATGATTTAGAATTAGGAGCTATAATTTTTGCTCTTAATATTTGGAGACATTACCTTTATGGTAGTAAGTTTACCATATTCACTGATCATAAGAGTTTAAGATATATTTTCAAGCAAAAGGAGTTGAATATGAGACAAGGACGCTGGATGGAGATGCTTAGTGATTATGATTGTGATATCCAGTATCATGAAGGAAAAGCAAATATAGTGGCAGATGCTTTAAGCCGAAAGTATCATGAAAAGCCAAAAAGGGTACGTTCTCTTAATTTAAATCTACAAGTAGATTTAAATGATAATAAGAAAAGCACAAGAATCAGTAATCAAGGATGATGCTGAAAAATTAAAAGGTATGCTAAAAGAATTAGAACAAGGAACAGATGGAATTTTGAGATTCCATAAAAAGAGAGTACGGATACCTAAATTAGGAAACCTACGTCATCGTATATTAGAAGAAGCCCATAAGTCCAAATATACGATGCATCCAGGAAATGATAAGATGTACCAAGATTTAAGGAAAAATTTCTGGTGGATAGGAATGAAAAAGGAAATAGCAGCCTATGTTTCTAAATGTTTAACTTGTTCACAAGTCAAAGCGGAACACCAGAAACCCTCAGGATTTCTACAACAATTAGAAATGCCAGTGTGGAAATGGGAATTAATAACAATGGATTTTGTTACTAAATTACCCAAAACTAAGAAAGGAAATGATACAATCTGGGTGATTGTAGATAGGCTAACCAAATCAGCTCATTTTCTACCAATGAAAGAAACTTTCAGTATAGAACAGTTAGCTAAGTTATATGTAAATGAAATTGTTTCTTTACATGGCATTCCTTTATCAATTATTTCTGATAGGGATAGCCGATTTACCTCTCATTTTTGGTCAAGTTTCCAAAAGGCAATGGGAACCAAGTTAAATCTAAGCACGACTTTTCACGCTCAAACGGATGGACAAAGCGAAAGAACAATTCAGATGATGGAGGACATGCTTAGAGCTTGTGTAATTGACTTTGGAGGTAATTGGGATGATCACTTACCTTTAATTGAATTTTCTTATAATAATAGTTATCACACAAGTATCAATGCTGCATCATTCGAAGCACTTTATGGACGAAAGTGCCGAACCCCAGTCTGTTGGGCAGAAATTGGGGAAAACCAACTATCTGGACCTGAGATAGTGCAAGAAACAACCGACAAGATCATTCAAGTCAAGGAACGACTGAAAGCTGCACGCGATCGACAGAAGAGTTATGCTGATAACCGATGCAAACCCTTGGAATTTCAAGTAGGAGATAAAGTATTATTAAAAGTCTCTCCTTGGAAAGGAGTAGTAAGATTCATAAAAAGGGGAAAGCTAAGTCCCAGGTATGTTGGGCCTTTTGAGATTATTAGAAGAATAGGACCTGTAGCCTATCAGCTACAATTGCCAGAGGAAATGGCAGGAATACATGATGTATTTCATGTATCTAATCTCAAAAAGTGTTTAGCTAATGAATCACTAATAGTACCTCTTAAGGATATAGAGGTAAATGAACAACTCAAGTTTGTAGAAAGGCCTCTACAGATTGAAGACAGGAAAGTCAAGAATCTCAAGCATAAAAGATTAGTTCTGCTCAAAGTAAAGTGGGACTCCAAAAGAGGACCTGAGTACACATGGGAGCTTGAATCTGAAATGCAAAAGAAATATCCGCATTTGTTCCAGTAGATCTCGAGGACGAGCTCTAAAACAAGGTGGGGAGGATGTAACAACCCTCAGAAAAACCGACACCTTCATAATATTTACGATACCCTAGTATATTTTAAAATGTCCCAGTATGTCTTTATATACACCCCGTATGTGAAAACCGAGCCCGAAATACATTATAGCATTAAAAATAAAATATAAAATCTGATTTTTAAGCTGAGGCGGGCCGCGTAGGACCCACCCCAAGCTTACGCGGGTGGTATCAAGGATTAAAACTGATTTCGTTGATTTCTTTAGTTTAGGCGGGCCGCGTAAGACCCCGTTTAAATTAACGCGGGCCGCGAGTGTCCCAAATTGTGGCGCAGCCCGGTGATGACACGTGTCATCATCGTGTCGAGCCTAGTAGATGACCCGGATAAGCTACGCGTTGACCCAGATTTGACGCGGGCCGCGTAAGCCTTAGCTTACCTTTACGTGGGCCGCGTAAGGACCAGTTTCAGCACCTATATAAGAAAGCAACGGGTTTTCGTTTTCCGTCGTTCATTTCTTTCATTCTCAATCACAATTTCTGATATAGGCTTTATAAAGCGGGTATTATATCACCCTAATTAGCGAGGTTCTGCTCCATTGTAAGTATTATAACCCCAGTTTCATAGTAGATACGATGCCCGATTGATTTAGGGTTACGTAACAACTATCGTGGTTCTGCCCGACGTAGTTGTTGGAATACCGTCTCGGGGAGGGTATCATTAATATTTTCAAAGGGTTATGATACTAACCTATGTACATTTGTGTAAACTATAGATTATTCCTAGGAAACCCTTACGCGAAGTCTAAGATAGCAATGTGAGTTTATCCTCTTTTTGTTAACCTTTTTGGAATATTTTACAAAACCTTAATTGTTTTACAATGTGATTAAGCGGTGATTGAGTCTTTGTAGTTCTTCAATTACTGCCGTTATGTTGGGGTTTTGTATACAAAATGTACTACTGCGTGTAGTAAGTCGGGGATGACAGTACGTTACCATTGGACGACGAGTTAGCCAATGTGTAATATGTCCCACAAGTCAGGATTGACAGTACTGAATGAGTAATTGTGTACACATAAACAATGTGATCGCTCTCAATACTGTTTTAATTGATAAAATGTTTCTTGATTAAACTGGGATTCACTCACCAGTATTTCCCACTGACAAATGTTTTTAAAAGGCGTTTCAGGTAACACAATGTGACAGCTAATTAGTAAAAAACCAGCTAAAGAGCACCGAAGGCTTGGGAAAAATGTGGCTATAAAAGTTACCTAAAAGACGATGTTTTAAATTCAATAAAATATGGTTTATCCCTATAAATGTATTGTAATAAGAAACTTGGGTTTTACCCATGTGATTATTAATATCAATAATGGTGGTTTTACTCTGATAAACATTTCCTAACTACGGTCCAGATGTAATTTCCGCTGCAAAATTAACGAAACTGATACCACCCCCGCTGAGTTCGCGTCCGCCCGTTCCCGGGACAGATAAGGGATCGGGGGTTGCGGCAAGTAGCAAATGCGTTAAAAAATTCTTCTTCCATGATTCGGCAAAATTTTTCAAAATCAGACACTTTCAAACGAAATCTCTCAAGCGAGATACCAACTTCACACGAAAATACCAACTCAAGCGAAATACCAGCTTCACACGAAATACCCTTTCACACGAAATACCTGATTTCGTGCGAAATAACCAAACGAAATACCAGTTGATGCGAAATAAGCTAATTTCGTGTGAAATTCTCAAACGAAATTACAAACTGGTGCGAAATAAGGCTTATTTTGTGCGAAATACTGCTGATGTCATCATCTCGAGCTGTTTTTGTCAAAATTGAACAAAATTACAAACTGGTGCGAAATAAGGCTTATTTTGTGTGAAATACTGCTGATGTCATCATCTCGAGCTGTTTTTTTCAAAATTGAACAACTTTTAATCCAATTTTAAGTCTGAAACTTTCAAGGATTTGTTAAAACACTATTGCGCGTATAATATGTGAAATTCAAGACATTTTACCCGTGAAAACAAGTTTAATTTTGAAAAGAAGGTGTAGAAATCAGAATTTTGAGTTGAATTGGTAAGAACTCTTCCTCCTGAGCCCTGATACCACTTGTAGGATCGTTTGCAGACCCAAATGAGTCGATCAGAAGAGTTTTTGCTCAATATGAAAGGCGAAAACAGACGTATCAAGTCCAATTCAGCTAGAAATACACTTTAAACTGTCTATTGATTGATTTGACAAAGTTTTACAGCGAGTAGACACTTCGGCAGCACTTCGGCTCTCAAACCGGAAATCTAGAACTACAAACGAAATCACAAGGCACCTATATGTAGGCTGACTAATTTCGCATGAACATGCTCAAGCGAAATCACATTCACGCGGAATTACAATTCCGTGCGAAATTACCAAGCGAAATAACACTTTGTAATTTTATGCGAAATTACCTTTAAACCTATTTTTGACAGATTTCTCATATAACGTGCCTTGATCTATCTATACACATACAAGACTCGATACAAGACGAAGTCGACAGACGTATGCACTAACAGTTTGAGCCAGGTTTCGATTCTAGAACAAAAGCTATGTCAGATTGCGATCCCGGAACAACTTAAGGGGGAGTCTGCTAGCAAAGGGGAGTTTGAAGATGCAAGAGCCAGTTTCTGATCCTGAAAGTTTGTTAAAGATAGAACCAGGATTAAGATTCTGGGAATGAACGAGAAAAAGAGAAAATTGAAGATTAGATCAACATCCAAGGGAGAGATTAGAAGCTGATGAAAGAAGATAGAGATAGGATGCTTATACTGTCAGACACTTTGGAGAGAGTGAGAAGACTGATAAAGACTGAAGATGTGACATACCGAAGACTCAACACTGAAGAATTCGTCAACATCCAAGGGGGAGTCTGTTGGTGCATGTGTCTGTTGACTTCGTCTTGTATCGAGTCTTGTATTTAGATTGGTAGATCAAGGCACGTAATACGAGAAAAATTGAGAAACATGTAGGATAGGACATTTCGCACGAAATGGATGTTGTGGCCATTTCGCACGAAATGGCACTGGCCATTTTGTGTGAGATCATTTCGTACGAATTAGGCTGGCCTATATATATGTGCCTTGTTCAAATCATTTGTAACTTTGTGATTCCGGTGCCGAGGTGCTGCCGAAGTGTCTCCTGACCGTGTAATGCTGTGAAATCAATATACGAGACATTATAAGTGATATTGAGTGTAAATCAAGCTGATTCGACATCGATACGTCTGTTTTCGCCTTTCGTATTGATCAAGAACTCTTCTGAATGACTCGTTTGGTCGTGCAAACGATCCTACAAGCTCTCTAGTCACGTTTTCCAACATAGCGGCTATACTAGGATCCATAGTGATATGGTTCACCCCTCGAGCGGGTGCACTAGTAGTGGTATTTGAATTGCCACTTTGATACCGCTGATCAGATCGCGACTGAGATTGAGATTGGGCAAATGTACCGATCACTGTAGTATGACCTAAGGAAGTCCGGATATCGAACCACGAGACTCTATTAATCACGCTAATTATACTCTAAATAGACGCTGACAAACACGACTCAAACTTGTTTAATTATTTTGGGGAGGGGGGTTACTGAAAATCAAAGGAAATCTATT
Organism: Helianthus tuberosus; assembly: GCA_030545235.1. Taxonomy (NCBI): domain Eukaryota; kingdom Viridiplantae; phylum Streptophyta; class Magnoliopsida; order Asterales; family Asteraceae; genus Helianthus; species Helianthus tuberosus. Next base: position 70,084,046 of record CM060410.1, on the reverse strand, counting down.
AAACTAATTATTAAACTAAAACTAAGCTAATACGAATTAATGTGAAGACTTTTCTCAGACGATGACGAAGACCACCTAGACTAGAATTTTGGATTGATTTTTAGAATTTACCAATTAAGTTAATTGCATGATTTATGGAACCGGGATCTTATGATACTAAACCTATTAAGACACCAACTAAGCCCCTCAACCCTTCTAGAGGTGAAACTTATGGCACTACCTAGGCCGTTAATCCTACCGGTTATTAGACTTCCTTCTGGTTATCTAATTATTGTGTAAGTACCATAATGTTGACCTACTCTTTTCCAATTATAGATCTAGGGTAGTTTGAGTTTATTAAATTGACTTGATAGACTAATAAACCGACGGGGCAACTAAGGCACGACTTTTTCCAAAGACTGTCTAAAGCAATTCGCCGGGTAAGACATACCAATAGCCCCGCACCTTCCAGCTATAAGGACTATTAGAATACTAAAATCTAGCAAATTACTAACTATTACTTCTAGGGTTTATTGGCCAATTCACCCTAAAGGTCAAGGACACAAGGTCAAAGATCTAGCATGAACCTATTCTGTAGCAGACAACCACCTAGATTCACACGAAGCAATCGATAATTAGGAACCGAATTAAAGTACGAATACTGATGTGTGTAAAATGCAACATATAAATTACATCAAATAAGGCATAAAACTAACCCTTTTTAGTACTAATGTTGGAAAAGTGTGCTTTTGTCTTCCTTTTGTATTTTCAGGATCAAATGAGCATAAATGGACAAAAGAAGCAAAAAAAACAGCTAAATCTAAAAAAAAATACAACAAAAGGAATAAACGTGGCATGCCCGACCCCCCGACAGCATCTTCCCAAGCAAAAACAAGAGGTCAGAAGGCTGAACACGCCCCGTGCCCAGCGGACACGGGGGCGTGCCCAAGTGTCTGCAGAAAAGACAAAGTTTTAGAAGCTTCTATTTCCCAACACGGGGGGGGGGGGGGGGGGCGCGTGCCCAGCTCAACATGGCCGTGGTCAACGCTAAGATTCGCAGAATCCAAGCAAATCTTGATAGTACAGATACGCTTCTGCACACGGGGCCGTGCCCAACAGACACGGGGGCGTGGTCAACTAATACAGACAAACTGCAACTAATGAAGAAAGAGAAAGTGGATGGACATGGGGCCGTGCTCAATGGACACGGGGCGGTGTCCTGGATTCTGTACAGGCTATAAATAGAGGTGCTTGGTTCACTTCAAAGGCATCCCTTGACAAACCACCTCTCTCCCACTTCACCTACACTCCACCATCATCACAACACAAACATCCACCACCATCGTCCATCATCCGTCATAGAGTGTGTGTAGTAGTCTCAGGATACAAGATTGATAGTAAGAGTTCTTGACAATCAAAGGCCATGTTTGCCTAAGTCTCTTACATCACTTGGTGAAGACAAGCATTTAGTGTAATACTTTTTTATTTTTAATCTTTTCGCACTTTTTACTTGGTTTTGTATTAATGACTTTAATAACTAGTTTCTTATGTTGAAGGTGAAACTTCCTTATCATTTGTCCGTTGTGTCTTGGCATTATTTTACTGTCTATATAAAATAAAAGATTTACACCATTCATATCTCTACGGTCTATATAGAGATATGTTGGCTACCTGGTCGGGGGTTAAGGGAATGGTTTGGTAAGGTTCTTGCCTTGTTCAATGTATAGATCCTGCAAGGACCTGGGTCAGGCTTACTAGGACCTCCTTCAATACCCACTGGTATTGGATGGAGGGGGTGCGAATGGCTTGATCCCCTCATATGTAAACTACTATTAATATATTAACACGGCTACTTGGGATTGTATCCCTGCTGACTCAAACCACTTAGCCGAGGGTAACGTCACCTTCAAAAGAGGGGCCTACCAGATTACGCATTAATAACTTAATTAATTATCTTTCAATAATCCAACCCTTTAGGATTGTATCCTTGCTGACTCAAACTACTGGGTTGAGGGTAACGTCACCTTCAAAAGAGGGACCTGCTACTATAACTAAGATAATCTCTTAAAAAGTGCAAAAGTGCGGAAATAATTACAGGTTACACTAAAGGCGAGTCGGATCCAAGTGATTCATCTTGTCTATCTGTTTTTATTTTATTTTTCAGCATTTTTAGTTTCTATTTTCATGTTTAAAACCTTTTTTTCTAAAATTTTGATTTGATTAGACGTTGAGGATAAACCGGTATTAAAAGCTCTTGTGTCCTTGGACGACCTCGGTATCTTACCAACGCTATACTACGTTCACGATGGGTGCATTTGCCCATATGTGTGTTTAGTGTTAGTAAAATATCGTGTTTTATAAATTTAAAACTTGACTATAGTGTTAAAAAGGGCTTAAAATATACATAAAATATATTCACACCGAAACACATCAAGTTTTTGGCGCCGTTGCCGGGGACACAAGGATTTTAAGAAAGTTAAGAATCAACGGCCTAATCGTTTTTCTTATTCTTCTGTTTTTTTAGGATTTTTCTTAAATTTTCAGTTTTCTACAGAACTCAGCAGGGTCGTGCCCGTTGAACACGCCCCATGCCCAATCTTTGGTACTGGCAATCCTGTTTTAAGTCAGACAGTAGCTGAACACGGGGCCGTACCCACTGAACACACCCCCTGCCCAAGCTTCAGATACTGAAAACAGAGCCGTAAGATCCCAACGGCTGGTAATTTCTGGCGCAGTCATGAGTGATACTAATAATTTTTACTTTCGCTCTTCTTATGGTACATGGTGTCAAATATGTGATGGAAATCAGGAAGATTTAAAATGTTATTTTTTAAATTACAAGCCCCATTATATAGACCCATTATTTTCCTGTAGCCTTAAGATGGGCGAAAGTACAAAAAATCCCTATCTCTCCCTCGAATACTCTCAATCTTCTCTTCGAGATGAAATGATTCTTGAAGAATAATTTCAAATAGAAGAACTAATTCTCTAATGGATAAAAGAGCTTGAGACGGACATAACTAATTCATCTCAAGACAACGCCCAAGAAGAATTATTGAGATTGCATTCGGATAAAAACAACATCGTCGCTCCCGAAATCACCTCTAACTCTTGCGAAGACTTGAGCGATAGTCGTCCCTGTGTCGATTGTGCCGTGAAGGACTCCCCATTGACTTCCGTCGATGCATACATAGACCTGAGCGATTCGACATACACCTTCTTTAACGAGAGCCTAAATAAGGGTTGGACTTGTCTACCTACATTTAGTATAGGAATCACCCTTTCCGACAACCTCTTGCGTTCTGGTCTAAAACTAGGGCAACTAAGGTAACTCAGGCACTTCGGTGTTGTTCCATCCAGTAAGGAACCACCCGATCTGGATAAATTCCATAAAAATAGACAAAACTTCATAAACAGCTTCTAGGCACGGGGCCGTGTCCAGGTCAGCACGCCCCCGTGTCCACCAAAAGATTCTTGTCAGACTTTCGGTCAGAATACGGACAAAAAGTGTCAGAATCTCGTCTACACACGTGGCCGTGTCCAGCCGACACGGGGCCGTGTCTGGCGTGCTGGTCGTTTTCTATAAATGCAGCAAGATTCCTGCACATTTGGACCATTCCAAAGACAGAAATTTGGTGGGATCTTCACACATACCATACTAGGTATATTCTAAAGAAGGTTCTCAACAACCATCTTGTCTCTTCTACTTTTCTCCATCGCCTTCTTCTTCATTTTTCCCTCAACAACTCCATTAGAGCTTGAAATCACCATGGTTTCAAGCTTTAAATCTTGTTAAAAAATAGTTTTACAACACTGTTTTAAGTTATTTCTGCTTAAAAATGCCTCAAAAGTCAGAAACATAATTTAAAGCTCCAAGATTTCTTGTTCCAAAAATTTGCAAAGAGGTAAACACTGGGCCGTGCTCGGTGAGCACGGGGCCGTGTTCGAGGTACTGTTTCATTAAAAATGAACTCTTTTCGGTTTATTTTCGTAGAATGTCAAGCCAAAACAGTGGAGCCTCTTCAGCACATTCTAGAAACAGTCGAAGGGAACGAAGGCCTTCAATCGAAGCAACTCTTGTACGCTATGTGATGGCACTACGAGAAGCTCCTGACGAAATGACATCCGTAGAAGAGGTCCTGATCGACTGTATAAATTATCTGACGGTGGGGCTAGAAAATAGTTTCCAAGAAATCAACCTTTTGCACCAGAGGTTGAACATTCTTGTGACACCTCCCATGGAACCAATCCTTTCCCAAGAAGATTGGAACTTAGCACTTGGAATCAATAACCCCACCGGGTGGGATGACATCCTCGCGGAACCCCCTCTTGACAATTTGCAAGAAGTTCTGGTGGAAATTACACCCCCTCAAAATGATGATGCCAAGGAGCCCGCCTTTCTTCTCCACCACCATCACAACACCCACGTCCACCACCACCATCCATCATCCATCATAATGTGTGTGTAGTAGTCTCAGGATCTAAGATTGATAGTAAGAGTTCTTGACAATCAAAGGCCATGTTTGCCTAAGTCTCTTACATCACTTGGTGAAGACAAGCATTTAGTGTAATACTTTTTAGTTTTAATCTTTTCGCACTTTTTACTTGGTTTTGTATTAATGACTTTAATAACTAGTTTCTTATGTTGAAGGTGAAACTTCCTTATCCTTTGTCCGTGGTGTCTTGGCATTATTTTACTGTCTATATAAAATAAAATATTTACACCATTCATATCTCTACGGTCTATATAGAGATATGTTGGCTACCTGGTCAGGGGTTAAGTGAATGGTGTGGTAAGGTTCTTGCCTTGTTCAGTGTATAGATCCTGCAAAGACCTGGGTCAAGCTTACTAGGACCTCCTTCAATGCCCACTGGTATTGGATGGAGGGGTGCGAATGGCTTGATCCCCTCATATGTAAACTATTATTAATATATTAACCCGGCTACTTGGGATTGTATCCCTATTGACTCAAACCACTTAGCCGAGGGTAACGTCACCTTCAAAAGAGGGGCCTACCACATTACGCATTAATAACTTAATTAATTCTCTTTCAATAATCCAACCCTTTAGGACTGTATCCTTTCTGACTCAAACTACTGGGTTGAGGGTAACGTCACCTTCAAAAGAGGGGCCTACTACTATAACTAAGATAATCTCTTAAAAAGTGCAAAAGTGCGGAAATAATCAAAGGTTACACTAAAGGCGAGTCGGATCCAAGTGATTCATCTTGTTTATGTTGGTGCATGCGTCTGTCGACTTCGTCTTGTATCGAGTCTTGTTTGTACTTTGATAGATTAGGGCACATTATACGAGGAAAATAGGAGAGTTTACATATGTTTGAGCTAATTTCGTTTGAACATGTCAGTTATCACTTTCAAACGAAATCACTCCTCCTATAAATACCTTGAGTGCTAGTTCATTTGTAACGGTTCCGGTCAGTGTAACGAAGTGCTGCCGAAGTGTCCACAGGCTTGTATTTGATCTAAAATCAATATACGGACAGTTTAAAGTGTGAATCTAACTTAATTGAACTCGATACGTTTGTTTCCGCCACTCGTATTGAGATAAACTCTTCTGATCGACTCGTTCGGGTCTGAAAACGATCCTACAAGTGGTATCAGAGCTCAGGAGGAAGAGTTCATACCAATTCAGTTGCTTTTTCTAATTTCTACACCTTCTTTTCAAAATTAAACAAGTTTCCACGGTTAAAAACGTTTGATTTTCACATATCATGTGCGTAATGTTTTTTTAACAAACCCTACAAAGTTTCAGAACTAAAATCAACCATTTGCTTGACCAATTGGACCAAATTCAGATCGAAATAATGACATCATGGTGATTTCGTTTGAATGAACTTTGTGATTTCGTTTGAAGAGTGCACAAATTATGTGATTTCGTTTGAAGGGTGCACAAGTTACTTTGATTTCGTTTGAAAAGTGCACAAGTTACTTTGATTTCGTTTGAAGAGTGCACAAATCATGATTTCGTTTGAAGGAACTTGTTGATTTCGTTTGAAGAGTACACAAGTTATTTGATTTCGTTTGAAAAAGCCTGCTTATTTCGTTTGAACACGGTATCTCGTTTGAAATTTTGATTCCGTTTGAGGGATTTCGTTTGAAAGCTACAATTTCGTTTCAAGACTGCTATTCCATTTGAAGCTCCAAAAGAAATAAGGTATTTCGTTTGGGGAAAGCTATTTCGTTTAAAAGGGATCTTGTTTGTTTTTGGTATTTCGTTTGAAGCTGCCTGTTTGTGAACATTTGAAAATCAAACCATGGACAAATATTTTTACAATGCTTTTGCTAGTCCGATATCAATTACACAGAACACGATGCTTGAAAATGAAACTGGAACAACTCAAAAACCGCCTAAGCTTTTGGATATTGATGATTTTAGTGGATGGGCAGAACGATTTGGTAACTGGGTTGAAGCTTATCATTTAGATGCATGGGAACATACTGAAGTTCAATATTTTAGACCAGTTGGTAGTGATCGAGAGAAAATACCAGTTAGAGATTTGAGTGCTGAAGAGAAAAAGAAATACAAAGATGAGAAGTCGATGGTTAGTTTGTTGCAGCAGGCGATTAAAGAAGACATCTTGATTTTACTTCAACATAATGGAACTGCATATTCGATATGGACATAATTAGAAGCAAAGTTTCTTGGTAGTGATGACATGCTTAAGAACAAAAAGTCGTTGATGAAGAAGGAATTCGATGTGTTTCGAGGTTTAAGAAATGAAAGCACCAAGCAGATCATTGAAAGATACTACAATTTATTGAAAAACATGAACAGATTGAGTATCAGAAAGGATAAAGATGAGTTAATTGAAACGTTAGCTGATGCGTTGCCACATGATGAGTGGGGCACGTATCTTATGATGTTGAAAAACAAACCAGGATTTAATGATCTAACATTGAGTGATTTTATTAAACAGCTTGAAGCTCAAGAAATGGAGCAACGAAAGCTAGCGAGAATGAAGAATTATGATGGAGAGCAAGACATTGGTTTGTACTACAAAAGTGGTGTTAATGACAAAACTAAGTTTTCGCAAAAAGTTAAAACTGCTAAAATACAACGGGATCTTCTGAAAAGCCATCTCAAGGATCAAGTAACAAGATGGGATTTTCTTCATTTCCATCTTTTGATCCACATTTTTCTACAACAAAGAGTGGCAAAGTACTTCATTGCAACATTGCTTTAAACCTTGAAAATGATCAGAATTATACCGAGGAAGTTGCTAAAAGCCACACGTCTTTGTTGGTAACTGTGCTTGAATCCTATGGAGGTTTAGTTGCAGGAAGGATCGGAAATCCAATGCTAACAAAAGAAGATTACGATCAAATTGATGCTGAAGATATGGAATTGATGGATATAAAATGGTGCATGGCTAGTGTACTGAGACGAGTTGAAAAGTTTCAGCTTTAGGATTTGATAAGTCTAAAGTTACTTGTTTTCGATGTAGGGAAAAAGGGCATTTCAAGAGGGAGTGCACAAATCGTGAAGCAAGTGGAGCTCAAAATCCCTTTGGAAACAATGATTACTATCGAAAAGCGTTATATCATCAAGTTGCTTAACAGCCACATCAACAACAACAGCCACAAACAGCTCATGGTAGGAAAGAAATTGAAGACTCAAAAAGAGCATGTCTTGTTAATCAAGATAAAGGAAATGGTTTTAGTTGGGATAAATACATTCCAACAAATAGTAAAGTATGTGTGGCAGAACAAGAAGATGAAAAATTGGCAGAAGGTTTCAGTTGGGATGATTATTGCCCAGACAAAGAATTCCTGGCTAAAGGATTTGTTGCTCAGGTTATCAATGATTATACTGATGATTATTAGGCAGAAAAAGTCAGAAAACGTTTAAATGGTGAAGTTGAGAAAAAGAAAGAAGCTGTCGAAGAAGTTCAAGTGAGAGTAGTTAAAGAAGTTCCAGCATTTGAAATCAAAACAGATGATGAGGTAGTCAAGGTTGCTGAGAAGTGTATGAATTGTGACTCTCTGATAATGCAGAACAATGAATTGCTGCACAACATAAAAAGGCTGAAAGAATCATATGATACTTTGAACAGAGAGATGAATAAGTACAACGAGTCAAGTAGTGAACAAGCTGTAGCAATGAATACACTCAAAGGAGCTTACATGAGACAGCTTGACGATGTCAACTACTACACAGAGAAGTGTGCTGAGCTTGAATTGAAATTGGCAACACAAAGAATTGAAACTGAAAGAGTTAACAATTTATTAAAAAGTTACTCATGTTCTACTTTTGTTGTTGACAGGATTTACCCCATAGTGGAAAAATTGAAGACATTTGAAGAAGAGAAGACTTCGGAAGAGGAAAAATCTGTGACAAAAGAAGATGATGAAGTGAACACATCTGGTAAGAAATCAAGTGTGGTTTATAACAAATGTCCGCTTCCTGTTGAAAATGCATATTCTCCGCGAAATGCTAATTCTGAAAGAGTCAAAAAGGCAACGAACTTACAGTGGGAGTCTAAGTCGTCAGTTAATTTGCCAGAAAGTATAGATGTCACTTTCACGTCGTCCGATACTGATCATGAGTCCGAGTTAATAAAAAAGGTGGTCGATCAGGTGTTGGATAAGGATGAATCAGAGGAGTCAATGTCGGAGTCGAAATCAGAGTCCAAGTCAAAGTCCGACATGTCAAGTCAAAAAGTCAAACAGGAAAAACGGGTGTATAATAAAGAGTTTTTGTTATCAAAATCTAATTTGGATGACGAACCGATCAAAGTAACATATACTTTGAAAGATTCTGACAAATTATATTCTGATGAGGCTTTTCCAATAAGAGGTGTTAAACCAGAAATGATTAAAAAGGTTTTCGAACTAACAGAAATTAATATTTCTGAAATAAAGGATGTAAATCTTTCTGAAAAACCAAGATCTTACACCTCAAGAGTTCAACAACGATTAAACAAGAAAATGGGTTACAGTTCTGGTTATGGTTATCGAAAGAAACCAAACCATAACGGTAATTTCAAAAAGAAAGGTTTGGGTTTTATTCCATCGAAAAACTATAAAAATGAGAAAATTTATAAACCAAAAACTATTTTTGTTTCAGGAACAAGTGCTGAGAAAGAACAGAAGAGTTCATTTTGGAAACAAACGAATGAAGAATTCCTTGCAAAGAAGCAAGAAGAGATGAAGAAAAGTGTTGTTCAGAAGAAGACAGAGACAAGAACCTGTTTTCAATGTAAAACAGTTGGTCATACTGCCAGAAATTGTCCCAAGACAATACAAACAAAACAGGGAGTCTCTGGTAAACAAAAAGAAAAGGTTGTTGAGAAAACTGAACTTAAAACCAGAAAATTTACAGGTTTTGAAAATTCAATTTTTGAAGTTGGTGAATGTTCAAGGAATGTTTTAAAAAAGAAAAGAAAAACTGAAAAATCAGAAATGGGTGGTTAAGGGTTCAGGAAGTAGTTCTAGCGATGAATCTGATTTGTCAAAATCAGAGGAGCTATCTATTGGCGATGAATTTGTCTTCACAAAGACAAAGGAGCCACAGGTTGTTGAGGAAAATGAGAAATCTGTCCCGATTGTAAATGATGAAAATTTTCCATAACTAAGGGCTGAAAATTTTAAAAAGAAAGTTGGAAAGGTGGAAATTTCAAATCAATTTTATTCTGAAAAGAATAAATTTGATGTTGAAAAGGCTTTCAATGGGAATGTGAAACACATTTTTGGAAAATTGGTCGATGGTAAGGCCAAAAGTGTTAAAGAATTTTATGATTCCAAAAAGATTGTTCACAAGTCTGTTGAAAGTGAGGTTGAAAAAGAAGTGGTTACACCCAAGGATGGTCAGGCCTAGGTGTCAATATTTTTCAAAGAATAAAAACCTGACTTGCCGGAGCTCCCAAGTTGGTAATCACGGAGCATGAATCGGCATCATTTATTGGTTATGAAAAGGGTTTTTGTATAAGTGTGACTTGCCGGAACTCCCAGGTTGGTAAGTGTGGAGTAGGAATCGGCATCTTGAGAATTCAACATACATGTGGTATTGGTTGGTGAGCCATGAGGTTGAAAAAGGTTTTTTACCTACAAGTGGTAAATCAAGGACGTTAAGTTGTACTTGCATTTTCCTACAAGTGGTTGAAAAACAATATGATGAATCAAACCCCTAACCTATTAATGGTAAAATCAATCAACAAAACAAATTTTCCGGAAAAACCATTTGATTAAAACAAACTTAAGTGTTTTGAAATCAATGGGAAAATAGTTTGTTGTGAGGGGGAGTTCTGATTGCTTATGCCAAGTGGATGGCGAATTGAAGTGATTCGATATCAGTTGTCACTTTACTTGTACAGTTTATTTTCAAATTTCTTTAAATGTTTCTGAATTTTAGGGGGAGTAAGTATTTTCAGAAAATCCAAAAACATTAGAAAATTTGAAAAATCCAAAAACATGATAAAATTAAAAATGAGTTTTGTTGTCAAAGAAGAGGAAATGATAGTACATCAGTGGACGATCACGACATGCTAATGAAATGAAATGATAAAATGTGATAAACGGTCTCACTAAAGATGTGATGGTAGGCTCAGCTAGACTAGTAGATTTGCGATAACGATACAAACTTAAATGAAAAAGCCTAGTTCTACTGGGAAACATGGTCGAAAGCATAGTACTTAGTTTTGTCCTTCTTGATTGTGTGCCTACTCAGTAATCGCTGATTGTCGAAAGACAGAAAACTGGTTAAGTTTGTGAACTTTCACAACTTTGCTGAAAAGTCGCTATGATTGTGCATTTTATTTTGCAAAGATTTAAACTTGTTTTATTTCTTTATTTTGTTTAAGCATTGGACCTCCTCTGCGTATACGTGAGTATCGACCTGGATGTTATTGCGTAAACGTTCTGCTTTATTTTCTTTGGTGTTTCGTTTAAGCTTTGGATCACCTTTGCGTATACGGGAGTATCGACCTGGTGGTTAAAGCCTAAACAACTTCAACTTATTTTTATTTTTCTTATTTTGTTTAAACATTGAACTTTCTCAGCGTATCGAAAGATCGACCTGATTGTTAATGTTTAAACATTCTGAGTTGTTTTCGCACAAATCACAGTTGATAAAAGTTTAAAGGCATTACTTGAGTCAGTGTATTGCATGATGAGGGGATATGTTGAGATCGTGGGGTCCATAAGAATTTAGGTCAAAATTAATATACCTTAACGTATCGGTAAGCATTTTGAAAGTTTTTAGATTGAGTTTAAGTGGACAACAATATCGTCAATCTATGTGAATCATTTAGAATTTAAAATGTTAAAAGCTTAATGGTGTTGGTGATTGGTCTCATAAACTGATATGATCCTCTTACGCGAACTCACAAAAAAAAAATTTTGTTTGTATAAATTTCTTTACTGCATTTCATTACATTCAAAAATCCAAAAAGATTTTAGTGTGTTTTAGCAAAAATTTTAAAAAAAATACAAAAAGATTTTCGACAACTGATGTTGGAGAGCTAATTTTCAAAATTCCAAGTGCTAAACTTGATGAACAGGTTTGGGTAAGAATGAATGAAGAAGTTGTGTTTTTCAAGTGATTATCAAAGATTAAATCATTTTTTTATTAATATCTGCAAGTGGTTTCTAAATTTGCAAAATTTTAAATTTGTGAAACTTATTTTTGGGTAGAGATGTATGCAGGTTAGCCAGGTTTTGATACCTGAGTTAGATGAATGCCAGGTTTCAATCTAAGAACCTGTGGAAAGTGAATTTCAGACTGCGATCCCAGCTTAGCGAAAGGGGGAGTCTGAAGACATCAAGAGGGAGTCTGAAAATTGTAGAGACAGTTTAAGATCCTGAAGATTACGAGAAAGAGAAAAAAAATTGATTGGAAATACTTACAATTGAGAATTTTGAAGAAAGTGAGTAGACTGATAAAGACTGAAGGTTTGACAACCGAAGACTCGACACTGAAGACTCGTCAACATTCGAGGGGGAGTCTGTTGGTGCATGCGTCTGTCGACTTCGTCTTGTATCGAGTCTTGTTTGTACTTTGATAGATTAGGGCACATTATTCGAGGAAAATAGGAGAGTTTACATATGTTTGAGCTAATTTTGTTTGAACATGTCAGTTGACACTTTCAAACGAAATTAAGTTGTTTAATTGCATTTGAACATGTCAGTTGTCACTTTCAAACGAAATCACTCCTCCTATAAATACCTTGAGTGCTAGTTCATTTGTAACGGTTCCGGTCAGTGTAACGAAGTGCTTCCCAAGTGTCCACAGGCTTGTATTTGATCTAAAATCAATATACGGACAGTTTAAAGTGTGAATCTAGCTGAATTGAACTCGATACGTTTGTTTCCGCCACTCGTATTGAGATAAACTCTTCTGATCGACTCGTTCGGGTCTGAAAACGATCCTACAGTCTATCTGTTTTTATTTTTATTTTTTAGCATTTTTAGTTTCTATTTTCATGTTTAAAACTTTTTTTTTCTAAAATTTTGATTTGATTAGAAGTTGAGGATAAACCAGTATTAAAAGCTCTTGTGTCCTTGGACGACCTCCGTATCTTACCAATGCTATACTACGCTCACGATGGGTGCACTTGCCCATATGTGTGTTTAGTGTTAGTAAAATATCGTGTTTCATAAATTTAAAACTTGACTAAAGTGTTAAAAAGGCTTAAAATATACATAAAAATATATTCACATCGACACATATCACATACACACCAAATTAATAAACTAAACCTTTTACAATACACAATCAATCCATAAAAGACATGCAATTAACGAAAAAGGTTCAAACTTTATTTCAATCCATTCATCATAGTCTAGGCGGTTTAAATATTTAGCCAAGCATATTAAACAAAGAAAACAAAGCAAAGTTGTTCAAACAAGAATTCATCGTTACAAGTTTTGAAAGAGAAATTAACAAACATGGAATTAGAAAACCCGTGTAAGTCTTCAATCTTCGTTCCGAACTCGTACCAATGATTCTAGCGATAAAAAACGCTCCGATCAGCTCAAAGAATGCTCTGGAAATCGCCTCTCAAGTCCTTAATTCGTAATTATGGTTTTGTATATGATTTCTTGAGTTTTTATATGAAACCCTAATCAACAGCGAAGAATTACCGTCATTTGACCCCGTCGCGTCGCGCGACGGGTATGTGCTCTTGAGGTCGCGTGGCGCGACGACTTACTTGGACAGAAATTAATATAATAATGGTGACGGGACATGACGATGAGGATGTGTAGCCATGGCGCGACGCCACGACCCATTTTTCACATACTCCTTCGTTTTTTTTATCAGCTTCAACTCCCCAAAACTTCAGAAATTATTCTAACTTCTTTTCCACTCGTTTCCCAGCCTATAACACTTCGTTTTTCAACATTTTTTCGCACCGAAGACCTGGAAACATAAGACTTGATCAAAGTAATGAAATTATAACTAAAACAGAACTAAAAATAAAGGAAAACTATATAAACTTTACACGAACAAGAGATGTATTTTGCAATACATCAATCCACACATCCTTCGGCAAACTTGTCTTTAAAGAATCTGAATATCTCCTTTTTAACCAATGATGGTTTCACCACCCACATCCCATTCACATAAAGACCATGAATCGCATTAGAAGCCTTCCTGCAGTTGATCATCAAGTGTAAGAACTTAGAGTTTTCATCCCCTTCTTTAGCCCATCTAATCCTCGATCTCTGCTTTAAGTCCCTGTTTCTTCACTCCTCTTCACTAAGTAAAACTTTTTTACTTTCCGCTAAAACCCCTTCCTCTTCTTCCGTTAGGTCCCTCTCATCCAAAATCGCCTCAATATTTTCAATATCCAACATGGCCGAGGTTACTTCCTCGGAGTTTCTTTTCTACATCTCTTCCCTCCATGTCTTTAGTCTAATTCTAAGACAGTTTAGCTTTCTCGTCAACATCACATCAGGCGGGCCAACATCTACGGACTCCCCACCCAACACTTCCACGACCGCATCTTCAAAACCAGGAAGACCGATCCACGAATCAAACACATGGAACGGCTTAGCTCCAAAATTCAAAGAAACCGTAGATAATATAATGGGACTATAATCCGATAAAAACATGGCAAGGCCTCCAATCTAGCTTCTGGCCAGGCGTTAAAAAAATTGGGATTAACCAAAAACCTATCAAGCTTACTCAATTTCCTTCTGTTATCTGTGGAGCAAGTGAACTTCCTACCTATCATATTATAATCGATGAGCCCAGCGTTAAAAATAAAGTCATTGAAGTTGTTTGCACACGATTGATTAAAAGCACAGTTTCTTTTTTCTTCTCTACAACGAACCGCATTAAAATCTCCAGCGACAACCCAGAGAGCGTCATTCGCGGACACCACCTAAGCAAGTAAATCCCACAGATTCTTTTTGGCCGAGATACCTTGAGGAGCATAAACATTCAAAACATTAACCACTTCACTACTCCCGGACATCTTACCCCTGATGTGAAGAAAATTCCTATTTTTTGTCACACCGGTCTCAGAAAACACGGACTTATCCCACATACAGACCAGGCCACCCGATAAACCCACATCATCAACACTATGCAAACCAAAGTCCCCAGTAACCCGAAACATCTTGAACTGACACAGCCTCTTTTTTAGTCTCCTGGAGCATCAAAAAATTGATGCCATGTTTTATTTTCATCTTCTTAACCCACCCCGGCTTCTCAACACCCCCAATTCCACGGACGTTAAACGAAAGGAAATTCATTGGTCCACCCCATTATTACCTGATATGCCGAAGATGTTACTGATCAAGTTGGTACAGTTCCTGAGATCCACCCCCACCTGGGTCCAATCTCAGCACCGTTACCTAAACCGGCAGCCGAGACGACCTTCGCCGGAGTATCCTCAACCAGATTTTTGGTCGATCCGCTGTTACTCACCCTGACGTTCAAATCCAGCTCTCCAATATTTTGATGGGAGTCCGTCCTCGACTTGGAAACCTCCTTCTGTATGTGAGCCTCGTTCAATTGGGGAAGGGGAAAGTCAAAAAATTCCTCAGAGTTGTTCCCATGCCTCTTTTTTGGTCTCAGACTTGAAGGAGACTCCCCACTACCTTGGACTTTGCGAGATTGGGCTACAATAGTGGGCTTCCTCAGCCCAGAGCTCTTACCCTTATTGGATCCAATATTGAAACCTCCCTGTGGGGCCCTACTACCCGAGTTCCCTCCAGTAGGACCCACAACATTTACTTGATCGCCACCTGTCTGCTGCCCTACTGCCTTTAACAAATCCCCACCTCCAGACTTATCATCTTCCTGCATGGGAATCTCCCCCACATTATCCCCAGCAAAATGATTTTGCACGTGCACCGACTTCAACTCCCCATGCACCCTTGGCATCCCAAAACAACTCCTCGTCTCCTCTACCTCGTCTGTCCGGTTGCCAGGCGGATCACCCTGCAGTTCCGACAACTGGTACTCCGACCCCACCGCCGAATCTCCGTCATCAGAAGACACCGAGTCCACATCCTCATCGAGGCAATCGGGAATCCAATCCCCTAAATCCTCTGAAACCCAAACCCTGTAACGCTTATCTTGCGAGTTAAGAACGACTTCCTCTAATATCCTCTTCCCGTCTCCCATTAGAACCCCAAGTATTATCCAAGTTTGAACTTATGATCCCCTCTCTAGGGTGGAGGGAGTGTCACCCAAGGGGAGTGTTTAAATAATTTTCTAGCCAATAATATCATGCCATGTCAAGTTCCCACTTCACTCTCTATTTTGCACTCAATCACTGGCAATAGTCAAACACATGGAGAGTGGTAAAGAATTTAAAAAAAAAATTGTGATTGGTTGAAAGGGGTTGGGACCCACCATTAAACCCCCTCTCTCCTCCTTCCCTCCTCTTCCCGCATCGGTGTATACTCACCGCCAAAGCCTCTCTCCGCTCACCGATCCAACACCGACATCCCTTCCCCGTGCGGCAACCCCACTCCCCGATTCCCCTCCCCACTACCACTCTGACCCCCTTACATGTGTTTCTAACAAATAGGTTAGCCTCACATCAGGGTAGATGCATGATTTTACTTTTGACCCATAGGAATAAGTCCAAACGGCAGGGCCTTTGTTTTCGTTTGGTGTAACATGTGTTTTCTTGGTACTAGTTTATTACACGACATAAGAAATTAATGTATCACAATATCTAATAAATATCATTTATGATCATTTAATTTTAATTTTCTTAGAACGTCTCCTTTTTAATGTATATTTAAAAAGCACAAAATTAGCGGTTAAAAAAATAGTAGCAACCACAAGAGATACAACACACCAATGGGGTGGTGGTCCATTGGCAAAGGCAAAGCCTTTAAAACACCTAGGTTGGGAATGAGAAGGTCTTGGGTTCAAGTCCCACAGGCGACAGAGATTAAAGAAATTCACCTTTCAAAAAAAAAAAAAAAAAAAAAAAAAACCAAAGAGATACAACACAAGACAAAACGATACCTCAACAAGGGGCAAATAAAAATTACACCAAGATTCCTATTTAAAATTAGGAATGTTTGCCCTATGTTTCACCCAAAGGAAACCGGTTGCTATTTAGCCATCACCAATCTTTTAGAACATATCATAATCCTAATTTTACTCCTATAAATCACTTATATCTGTAACTTACACATTTGAACCTTCCACCTCTATAATAGAGGAAAAACACCTTACCACTAGCATGTAAGAGACATACGTTAGTTTTTGTATCTCTTGTTTAAGTAAAATGTTTAACTTGTTTACATAGTATGTTTTATATTTTTACATTACCACAAACCATATGAAAATATACTTTGCTTAAGTAAAAATATACCTGTTTAAGTAAAATATATCTAGATTAGTTTCGTGAGTAGTGAGTTCGAGTTATTCTGTCTGATCAATATGTCCATCATTACCATATGTTTTCATTAAGCGAAGAAGAAACAGTTCTATATTTACTTTCTCTCTTAAATATAAGAGTTTATAAATGGTATTAGACCACCCGTAATGGGCGTCTTTTTTTCAAAATTTTCCCCCAATCACGCCCAATTTCGTCCCATCCCCACCCCTCTCGGCGTTTTCGGGCTTGTTTGATCAACTTTTTTGTTTTGGCATGTTTTAAAACACGCTGAAGGGACGAGAATTTGACCAATAGGACCGTTGCAACGGTCATAACAACGGCTAGAAATTTATTTTTTTTCTTTTTTGACTTCTCATCTATATATATATATATATATATATAGAGTAGGGTTCCTGCGGAAAGTGTGTTTTTACTAGAAAGTCTAGGAAGCAATAAGAACGCGACATGTGGCATTGAAGGATTTTAACTAAAAGGGCAATTGTGTAATTTGAATATTATTTTAATTATGTATTATTTTATTAGGATAACTAACTATGGAAACTAAATATTCCATTTAAATCAAATTGACAGTTTCAATTTAAATGATACAAGACGCTGTGTTTCTTGACAATGTGTTTTAACAGCAAGCAGATTTCTTGACGCTGTGTTTTAACAGCAAACAGATTTCTTGACGCTGTGTTTTAACAGCAAGCAGATTGCTGGAGGATTATTGACACTGTGTTTTAACAGCAAGCAGATTTCTTGACACTGTGTTTTAACAGCAAGCAGATTGCTGGAGGATTCTTGACACTGTGTTTTAACAGCAAGCATATTTCTTGACATTGTGTTTTAACAGCAAGCAGATTGCTGGACACACTGTCAGTGTCTTCGTCTTCAACACAACCCAGTGTCTTCGTCTTCAACACACTGTCATCAATCAACATTAAAATGGTAAAACACATAAACCTAGAGCCCACTCTAACATGTCAAACATTGAGGTCCATTGACTAAAAATAAGAACCCGATTCAATGATAGATAAAAAAATTGAAACAAGTATGAAAAACAACCGATATATGACCAATCGGAGAAGAATATTTGCAGGAAAAATGGCTGGTTCTTCTTTGGTTGCGTTTAGGGAAAGAGAGAGAGAGAGAGAAAGAGGGGAAATCCCATGATTTTAGGGATTGGTTATTGATATGGCAGTTTCTTGACTAGTTTAAAACACTTCCAATTACCAAAATACCCTCACTATATTAAAAGTCTCTAATTATATAACTCAAATATTACGAAAATGCCATCCATTTGATCTAAGCCATTAAAAACACCAATCGGATGGCCCAGATCGCTTCCTAGACTTTCTAAGAAAAACACACTTTCCGCAGAACTCCTACTCTATATATATATATATATATATATATATATATATATATATACACGCACACTTCTACATTTTTACAAACCAAAACTCATACAATACTTCCATTTTACAAACAAAAACCTCTACAATCTCAAATATTAAACCATTTTTATAGAAAATGGGTTCCCCTAGTTCCTCCTCCATCGCAAGTTATTACTATAGAGAGTTTTTAGCGGATGATGGTGAATCCACCGATGAGGAGATCGAGCAAGAGGCGGTTATGAATGCTTGTCAACTAGCGGTGAGATATGTGAAGCATTATTGCCAGTCCGAACGTGAAATTAAAATAAGTGATTATATTGAACGAGACCGACGTGCGGCAAACGATCGGTTGATGAAAGATTATTTCGATGAGGCGCCAACATTTCCGAACCCAGAAGTTTTTAGGCGTTGTTTCCGAATGAGTAAGTGTTTGTTTCTACGCATCGTCGACGACTTGGAAAGCAACTTCTATTATTTTAAACAAAAAGCGGATGCGAAAGGGACACTTGGATTCACCAGTATTCAAAAGTGTACGTCGGCGCTACGAGTCCTTGCTTACGGAAACACGACCGGCATCAACGACGAGTATTTAAAAATGGCCGAGACAACAACGCGAGACACCTTGGAGCATTTTTGTCCCGGTACATTCCTATACTTTACTATAAAATTACAAGTATTTTTTTAAGCATATGGTTGTATAAGTTTGTTTTAATAAAGTTATTATAGATTTGTACGGTGCGCGTTATCTGAGAACGCCCACATGGGACGACCTTCAAAAGATTTACGAGGTACATTCTGCTGAGCATGGATTGTCTGGTATGATCGGGAGCTTGGATTGCATGCATTGGCGTTGGGATAACTACCTGACCGCATGGTGAGGTCAACACACACGGGGTGACCAAAAGGGACCTACTGTTATTCTTCAGGCGGTTGCCTCACTGGACCTTTGGGTTTGGTCGGCTTACTTTGGCGTGGTCGGGTCATGCAATGATATAAATGTTTTTGAACAATCTTCGTTGTTAGAGGACTGGATTTCTGGCAGAGCTTCAAAAGCGTCTTTTTATGCAAACGGAAACTACTACCCTCATGGATATTATTTGTGCGACGGAATTTATCCTAGGTATTCGATTGTCATGAAGACGTTTAGTGATCCTATTGGTGAAAAAAGAGCACACTTTAAAAAGGTTCAAGAGTTTTCACGAAAAGACATTGAGAGATGCTTTGGGGTTCTTAAGCAATGATGGCACTATTTGAGAAATCCTTGTCGTGAATGGACCAAACAAAAAATGAGTGATGCTATGTACGCTTGTATAATCATGCACAACATGATTTTGGAAGACGAAGGAAATGCGATATGCCAGAGTTATGTACCGGAAGCAGTTCAGGAGGAGCATCCGCAAGTGTCAATGGAAGAAAGAGTGAATAATGCACGAGAATTGCGTTACAAACCCTACCATTCTGCGTTGACGGTTGATTTGGTACAACACGCATGATCGGTTCGGTATATCCCACCTGAGGGTGAAGAAGAAACGGAGGACGAGGAAAACGAAGATGACGAGAATGACAAAAGAGAAGACGAAAATTAATGTATTTTATTTTTTTAGTATTTTTTTTAACGTTACCCCTTTTTTATTTTTTTGTGTTTAATATTGTATTTTTTTAATTTAATGAAGTATTATTAGTTTTAATTTAAAAAAAAAATCTTTAATTGTGTAGTGATTGGTTGGGGCATTATTGGGCATTATTCCATAACGCCTATTTTGTAAAAACGCACAAGGGGGGGGAGCATTGTTAGTCAAACCACTACGCATGGTCTTAGAGCATGAAATTGATTCCCCTAATGTATTGTCATCTTCTTTTATATTTTCAGAACAGTTTACGCACTTACTAATCATGCTTCTAAATCTACACATTATCAGAATCGAAACACATAAAGTATATATAAAATAGTTGGAGCAACAAAGTGAACCCTTGATCAGATGGATGTTCAAATATTGGATGTGGCATGGTGGTATCGGCGGTGATTCTAATCAAAAGTTTGATCGGGGTCAGTGGAAGTATAATATGATTAATGATGCTAATCAATGAGTGTACATTGTTATCCTAGCATTATGATTAAGTTTTCATTGGTTGGAATCTACTGATTGGACTCCGGGTTATCATTCATCTTGGAGACACGTTATAACACAAATATGGCATCCCATTCTTATAAAAATCATAGACATAATTATATTAAAATAGTTTAAGGATACAAGTTTAAAGTAGAATTCGCTACAAGAACTTAATTTTCAAATCTTGAAATTTAATCCAAGATTTTTGAAGTTGCAAAAATCTAGGTTCAAAATTACCAGAGTTTGATAACTCTAAATAAATAACACTATAAATAGACATTATTCACGAAAAGGACCATGACAGCAAAATTCATAAAACAACAATTAATGTCTTCAAAATCTGATTTCAGTAGCTATTGCCTTTACTCTAGACATCTCGATATATATTTATGTTTTAATCGATCATTTCATGAGATATATTAACAGTCTTGATGATTTTATTGATAAAGAGTAAAGAGGAACCATGGAATTATCCCTCCATTATTTAGCAAAAATATTCATTCTTATCACATATTCACTGTTCAACTTGTGCTACTTTTTGTGCCCTTTGTACTACCATTGAGTGCACAATACACCTCAAAAACTCCCCATCCCACTCTTTCCATTATAACCTCTAGTAACAATACAAATTTATACTTATCAATACCAACCACTAAACCAAGAAAAATTTGTTTGATTTATATCTAAATTACGTATATGATTACGAGTCTGTCACAACGTATGCATCCTTTATACTAGTTGAATCTATATTGCAGAAATGATTAAAATAATTAACTAATCTGCTTAAAACACAACCTATAACAATATTTAAAATCCAAAACATTATTTATTTTATATCTTTACTAGTTTAAGTACATGTGTTACACGGGTTACTCAAAGTAAACTATATTATTTAATAGTGCTGACATAAACTTTAAAATGAAAGAAACACTCTATTACTTATGTAACTGACGGGATGATTCGCCAAGGCATCGGTATATAAGTCAACTGATTAGATAATTAAAACTATTATTATATCCAACAAATAAGACTGCTTGGGTTGCACATTCCTTAGCCTACACATTCCAAAAAAAGTACATAAACTTTGGTTATGATACTTGACATTGTTTTTAGTTAAATTTCCCGCTGTGTATTTTGAGATAATGTAAAGTCTTTTGAAGTATTATATAAATATGGTCAGTGAAGCTTGATGAATAGTACTTTAGTTTCGTTTTTAGTTTCATTATAAATAGCATATTTTATTTCAGCTTAAACATGTTCTTTAGTGTTGGTGTGGTGGTAATTGTGGATGCTGGTTTAGGGTAACATCCCAGGTTCGATTCTTTAAAACCTTCTTTTTCCTCCATTTCCGCCTCTTCTTTTTTCCCCTCTCGCTTGGTATGTTGTGCCACGTGTCCGTCAGTGTACACGCGTCCGCGTATGTGATTCTCCACTGCATGTATTTGGTTTGACAACACACTTTAAGTCCTTTTCTTCTTCACTTAGCTCTGTACGACTTCCTTCCTACACAGGTATGGTTCCTTAATTTCCAGTTATCAACACTTTTGGTCACCAAAATTTCAATTGGTTTTTAAAAATTGCTTAATTGGGTTTTATTTAGGGCATGCTTTTGGTTTTAGGGTTCACTCTGGTTCTTAAATTGAGAGTTTATGAATTCCAGTATGATTTTTCTTATTTCAATTTTAGGATTTTTATTATGAGTTTAAAAGTATTTTGAAGGAAATGTTGTAAATTGATTTGCTTTTGGTTTTGATTTTATCCCCCAAAATATTTGGGGATTCATCGTAAATAATGTATTCTCATTTTGTCACAACTCCTTTCATTATTAACATATACATTCTTACTTTATCATTATTATTATGCTATTATATGTGTTTTGACACTATCATATTTATGTAGTGAAAGAAGAGGGAAATATGAAGAACTAGGAGTTTGAATAGGTTTTCTATGTACTGAAGTAAGAACTAGTTGGTTAGTTAATTGTTTCATGTTTTATTTAGCTTTGATGAATAAAAGCCTTTGCAAAGGCTGATTAGTCATAGTGGTTACATGTCTTTGAAATGTTTTAGCTTTATCTCGGTACCCACTTTTAACATTTTCGCTACTGGTTCGGTACCGGTATTTATCGGTTTTTACCGTAAAATATCGGTACCACGTTAGAATTTATCCCACTTGATATTTGGATTATTGGACTCAATACTAATTTGATTTTAAAAAAATAAAAATAATAAAATATAATTGTAATTTCTTGGGCGGCAATTGTTCATCGTGCATATTGAAACAATGCTAAACAAGCATCCAGATGGCATAGTGTCACATTTTTTTATCCCGGACTAAACAAATGGACGCCCGCAGAATATCATTAGTTTCTCCGGAGTGAATAATCATATATATGATCATCGGCTGTACTAGACACACTTATTGCTTATAGGATTTTTATAGATTGTTGACTGTAGGTTCCTAAAATGTCTTCATATTTTACAATGCCATGGAGAAAGGCCTGGTTAAAATTTTGAATCAGTGAATGAAATGCGAGAGTTATACTATATCTTCTAGATAGATCAGACTTTTTTTTATTTTAAGGCTTAAATACAACTATGTGAGACTTTTAACGTTTTCGCTACCGATTCGGTACCGGTATTTGTAAATGCACTTTGGGTGATAAGTGCAGGCTCTCAAATCTTCAAGGGTGTTTTATGCTAATTGTTATAACTTTATGTTATGGTTCGAATTTATGTTGATGTTAATGGTAAGGACTTTGTCCCTCTTCTATAGTCCAAATTTAGGCATTTGTTAGTCAGGGTTTGTATTGTATCGGGCTTTAGGCCTTTCTATGTCCTGACTTTACTAGTCAGGACTTCACATTGTATATAAACTCTTAGTGAAATGTTATACTTGGCGATTTTTTTTGGAAAGTTTGTTCTTCAAGAAACCCTAATCATTGTCACTGTGTGTGAATTGACGGCTACTATGTGTGACGTCATTCATCATTCTCATCCTTCTTGTTCTACACTTTCTTGATCAAATACCATAGAGTGGTGATTGCTAGGTGGATTCTGCACACCTGGTGATTGTTGTCTGAGTGTGATCCTTGGGTAGGAGACCTTACAAGTGATATCAGAGCAGTGTGCTCATACTACTATAGGTTTGGGTTTAGAGGTTTAGTTGAGAAATATCACATTTTGATTGGGTGTTCGGTGTTGTTTGCTGAGTTTTAAGTGTTTTTCATTAATCATTCATGTGTTTACTCATTTTGGATGATGGATTGTGATTAGAAAGGAGCTTTTTAGGATATACATTCATCTGGGTTTTTACAGAGCTTGAAGATCTTCATCAGGGGTTTTTGAAGGTTAGTAAAGATTCCCATTTTGATCCATTTTGATTTGTTCAGGGTTTTCCTTCAGTATTTTCCTTCAGAGTTTATTGTTCAGAGTTTCCCTTCAGTGTTTGTGCTTCAGGATTATTGATGAACTAGTGTGAAGTTACACTTGTGAGATATCCTGAAGCAGGTTTTCTCTTGTCCGGACTATCTTAGAAGTCAGGATTTACTTCTTTGAGAGTTCAGGCTTTAGAGGTCAGGATTTACCTTTGAAATATCAGGGTTTATATTCAGAGCTTCTACTTCAGGGTTTATCTTTCAAAGGTCAGGGTTTACACTACATTAGAAAGGTTAGCTTTCAAAGGCCAGGGTTTACTTTCTAGTATTCAGAGTTTCTTTTAGGGTGTAGTCCGAGTTTATTATCTTATATCTAATCAGAGTTTACTTCTCCTTTAAAAAAACATCCGAGTTTACAAATTTAGAAGATCCGAGTTTGTTGCATATTGATAGGTTCTGAATTTAATCTTTTAAAGTATCCGAGTTTTTATCTTCTTAGTCAGAGTTTATTTGTTTTTTTAAGGTTTCCGAATTTCCCTTTAGGTGGTCCTAGTTTCAGACTTTCTTTGTGAAATATAAAAGGTTATCTGTGTTTTCCATCAGAGTTCTTTGTGAAACATCAATCCGAGCTTTAACATTCAGAGTTTGTTTTGAAACTTTAAGGTAGTCAAAGTTTAAAAAAAATTCATCATCAGATTTAATTTAAAAAAAAATCGTTCAGGACTTACGAGTTTCTTTTTAAAATTCTTAAAGAAGATTAGAGTTTTTAAGTGAGTCCGTTTTTCCTTGTTATTTTCCGAGTTTATTGTCAGAGTCTCTTGATATAGTGTCCGAGTTTTTTTTTATTTTAGAGAGTCCAAGTTTTTTTTTTGTTTGAATATTCATTTCCTAATTTATGAAATACACCTATTCAGAGTTTAACAAGTTTTTCTTTGGATCAGAGTTTAGTGCGTTGTGAGAGTCAGTGCTTCATTCAGGTTGTGACCTGGGTTATACCACTCTGATTTTCTCTGACTTTTCACTCCGTATTTCCAAGTTTCTCTTGTTTCTCCTGACTTTGTGAACTTTTTCAAATCAAACCTACTGTTAAACTCTCTGCTCCTTTCAAAATCACTCTCTGTTTCTTTAAAATTCCTTCAAAATGGCAAACAACAATTTGATCACAATGGTGCAAAACCTCCAGCACAATGCTGAGGTAGGAAGTAACGACAAACCTCCTTTGTTGATAAACGAGCTTGATTTTCCTGAGTGGAAGGAGTGTTTCGAAAGGTATGTTAGAGCGAAATACATCAAGATCTGGTTGTACATCGTTAAAGGATGTGGAGCTACACCAGTAAGAACGTTAACGACTGATACTTATTTGGCACTCACCGACGACCAAAGAAAATTCTATGATTGTGAAGAGAAAGCAATGTCGATGATTACGATGGCGATGCCGCAATCTATACTCCATACTTTCCGTAAGAAAAGTAATTCGAAGGAGTTGTTGGATAGCATGATCGAGCGCTATGAGGGAAATGCAATGTACAAGAAACGACATCTTGAACGATTGAAGACTCAATTCGTTGTGTTTAAAGCGTTAAGAAATGAATCATTCGATGACACGGTGAATCGATTTTATCATCTGTTGAGCGAACTTGATCGTAGTCAAGAAGGAATCTACACTGAAATTGATAAAGTTGAGAAGTTTCTAAATTGTCTTCCCAGAGAATGGAATATGTACACGACATTGATTAGAGAAGGTGTTCTCTATGAGGAGCTCTCATTGGAAGAAGCCGTACAAAAACTGATGGGTTATGCTTGGAATATGGAAGATCAAGCATCTGATTTTGAGAAGATCCGAGATCCTCAGTTTTATAAAGCTTCAAAACCGACGGATAAGGGTAGTAATGGAGGAGCCGGTTTTGCCCTACATTCAGAGAATGAAGTTCCTGCAAGTGAACACGCCTTTATAAGCAACAATGTCAGTTCAAGTGGAACAACAAATTCCAATCAAGGAATGTACTCTTCTAGTGGAGCTCAGAAATCTCAAGAGACAAACTTGAACATTCCAAAGTTAGATGCAAGCAGCTTAAAGTTGATAGAAGAAAACATGAGCCTTTTGGCGTCCTTCATGACTGCCTACGAGAACTTCTTTCTTGGAAAGCTCGTTGAGCCGTCAAGTCTCGATGAGGACTTTGACCAGATAGACCAAGACGAAATGGAAGAACTTGATCTAGAACTCAATATGGCACTGTTAGTCCGAAGAGAGAAGAAATTTCTGTTGAGAACGGGTAGGAAGTTCATAGGAGGTCAGACGAAGACTCGAATGGGAGTCGACATGTCAAAGGTGAAATGTTACAACTGCAGCATCTACGGGCATTTCGCACGTGATTGTCGGAAGCCTAAAATGGAAAGATCTAACAGAGAAAACAACTCTCAAGGAAACAACTCAAGACCTTACAACAATGCAGCAACTACTTCAAACTCAAGTGCTCGTCCAAGTGGTTCTGAAAATCTTACACCTTCGAGAAACAATGCTATGGTGGCTCAACCTCTACAAAATGTGACTGAGCCTTATGAATGGGGATGTTCAGTGGAAGAAATTTCAGGAGGTATTGTTTCACAAGCCTTTATAGCTAAAATTGTCGATGAATTAGTGTGTGAAGAGGTTATCGAAGAGGCTAGCATTGAGGAACTTGCAGTTGTAGCCGAGGTTTTTGGGGAAGAGTTGGCAAATTTTGTGCCAAAGACCCCTCTGACGGTTGAACCGCAAAGTGAGTCAGAATCTGAGCGTGAGGAGGCTTCTGACTCAGAACAGTCGAAGGTGAGCGAAGTCACAAAGAAAAATGAGCTAAATTTTGATAACATTGAGAATTTGATAAGCAATAAAATTTTGGAAATTTTCAATCAAGTTCAAAATGCGAAGTCAAAACCAAAGTCACGTGGGAAACCTAAAAAGAATTTGAAAAATATCCCTAAAATTGAGTTTGTTAAAGGGGGAGATTTTATCAAAGAGGAAAAGAAAATCGAAACAGGTTCAAACTCTCAGTTTGTCAACCAAATTTTGAAAAATCCCACTAACGCCTCATCATCTTCGACTAGTCATGAGGAACGTCCATAGAATGCTGCGAAAACAGATTGTTTAGATGACAAGGGTAAATCCCATGTCCTGATCAAAAGAAACCTTTTGTTGAAAAACCGCAAAATGAAACAGTTAATTTTGAAAAGAAAAACGGTAAAAATCAGAAGGTTGAGAAAAACAAAGTGATTAAAGAAGAAGTAAAACCGGTTGTCAAAACAAATGTTAAATCACAACAAAATCAGGATCATGTGGACAAACCAGTTGTTATTAATCGTGGTGAAGGATCGAAAAGTTCATCTCAAAGACATGATACTCGTGAGAAAACCCCTCACAGGCCACAAAATCATGTTACTTTCCAAACACATGAGAATGACCGACGTTCTGGAGGTTCGAACAACAACTATGTTAGACCTCATGCAAAGAACAGATTCGTGAATGACCGAAATGCGTCACCCACCCCCCCCCCCCCAATTTCCAAATCAACGACAACATTCGGATAATCATTCACGATCATTCTCAAGACATGATAATGTTCCTAGATTTGGTAGGAATTTTGAGCCACCCAGGAATCAAAATTACGGTTACCAAAACTATGGAAGCCGAGGTTATGGAAAATCTGGTTATACCAACAGATCGTCAACTCCGTATAATCCACGATTTGCGGGGAGTCATTCCAACAATTTCCGAAATGGAAATGGAGGACACAAAGGCAATGATGGTTATTTCAAAGAGTTTTCTTATGTTGACGAATCGGGACGACCCAAGACCATCATGGCTTGGGTCCCACATTCTAACTAAATTTTCTTGTTGGGGAGTGTAGGAGCAGCTGAAGAGGACTATCTATATTTGGTATATCGATAGTGGTTGTTCTAGACACATGATAGGAAATAAAGAGTTATTGAACAATTTTAAACAAATTCATGGTGGTTATGTGAATTTTGCCGGTGAGAAGGGTGGTTACATCACCGGTGAAGGTTCTGTGTCAAATGGAAAAATTACGCTGCATAAAGTGAACTACGTTGAAGAACTGAAGCATAACTTGATGTCGGTTTCTCAAATCTGTGATAACAAGTACACGATGTTGTTCACTGATAAAGCTTACTTCGTTTTGCGTCCAGGATTTGCTGTTCCTGAAGATTGGATCGTTGTGAGGGCTCCAAGGGTGAATAACACATATGTCATGGACATGCGCCCGTTGGTTAACTCATCAGCTCCAGTGACATGTTTACTTTCAAAGGCGACTGAAGATCAATTGAATCTCTGGCATAGAAGAATGGGCCATGTGCATCTGCGAAATATGAACCACTTAGTGAAAAACAACTTAGTGTTGGGGGTTCCTTTACGTAGTTTCAATATGCGCAACAAATGTGAATCATGTGAAAAAGGAAAAATCAAACGAAAGCCTCATAAACCAAAAACTGTTAACTCAATCCAAAAACCACTTGAATTGCTTCACATGGATCTTTTCGACCCAATCCATGTTGCTAGCATTGGTGGGATGTCCTATTGCCTACTTGTCACTGACGATTTCTCACGATACTCGTGGGTATTTTTCTTAAAAACAAAGGACCAAACTGCTGGTATTTTAAGAGACTTGTTCAAACAACTTGAGAAAAATTATTCACTTCCTGTTAAGAAAATCCGAAGTGACAATGGCACTGAGTTTAAAAATCATTATATGGATGAGTTATGTCGGGAAATGGGAATAGTTCATACCCTCAATAGAACGGAGTTGCAGAATGGAAGAATCGTACCCTAATTGAGGCGGCCCGAACTATGCTTTCCGAATCTAAATTGCCAATTTTCTTCTGGGCCGAGGCGGTAAACACTGCATGTTATGTGTTAAATCATGTGCTTACGGTCAAAATAGAAGATAAAACGTGTTATGAAATGCTTAAAAACAAGAAACCGTACATATCGGGTTTTCAACCTTTTGGGATCAAGTGTGTTATCAAACGCACCAAAGATACTCCTAAAATGGGGGAAGTTAGAGAAGTTGGGTTCTTTTTGGGTTATGCCAATGGAATTCCAAACAAACACATTTATAACGTAAAGAAGCGTACAGTGGAGATCGTGTTTGTTATAACTCCTTTGAGTTACGATCCTCCACCGTTGGAATTCGGTCCTAAAATTGGTTACGATTGTGATAAATTATTTGATTCATTTGATCTTCCTAATATTTTAGAAGAAGATTCGGAGGTTGTCTACACACATCTCGTGAACAAAGATGAAGTGGATGCAAGCTGGAGAGCAAGTATTCCTACTAATGTGACTCCGAATGTTCACTCAGGAGATCCAGTCGTTGATTCTTCAATCGTAATCAAAGTTGTTGCTGAGCAGACCCCCAATTAAGCTGCTCAAACTACAAATGGTGATCTTTATGTTGATTTTTCAGCATATACAAATGTAAATACATCTTCTTGAGGTGATCAAGCGTCTAGTAGTAATGCAAACGCTAAGGGGGAGATTCAATTGAATTTGGGAAACAATCTTCAAGCTCCGGCAATCCCAGTTCCAAGAACAAATATTCATCATCCTGTTGATAATACTATTGGGAATCCAAATGCGGGAGTGCAAATGCGAAGGAGTATTTCATAGATGCAGTGTCTATTCTCTGCTATCAAGAAGGAAGAAATCTACAATCTTAGCCTACATGAATGTTTTATCTCTCATATAGAGCCGAAGAACTATCAGATTGCTCTAAAGGATAATTCTTGGTGTGAGGTGATGCAAGAAGAGTTAGCTCAGTTCGACAAGTTAAAGGTGTGGAATTTGGTCGATCTTCCAAAGGGCTAACATGCAATCAACACGAAGTGGGTTTTCAAGTGCAAGAAAGACGATAAGGGTGTTGTCGTCAGAAACAAAGCACAATTGGTTGTTCAAGGCTTCGATCAAGAGGAAGGGATTGATTATACAGAAGTTTATGCACCGGTGGCAAGAATGGAAGCCATTCGTCTGTTTCTAGCTTTTGCCGCACACATGCGTTTCAAAGTCTATCAGTTGGATGTGAAAAGCGCGTTCCTTTACAGGAAATTGCATGAAACTGTGTATGTATCCCAACCACCGGGTTTCGAAGCTCCAGGGTCTGAGAACAAAGTCTATCTGTTGGACAAAGCTCTCTACAGTCTCCATCAGGCTCCTCGAGTGTCGTACGAGACTTTATCAAGACATCTATTAGAGCACGGGTTCTCGCGTGGCGCGATCGACTCTACACTGTTCATATTGAAGAAAGGGGGAGATTTTCTGATCGTGCAAATTTACGTTGATGACATAATTTTTGGTTCTTCAAATGAAGAATTGTGTCATGAGTTCGAGGCGGTGATGAAGTTAAAATTTGAAATGAGTGCGATGGGCAAGTTATCATTCTTTCTAGGTCTTCAAGTAAGTCAAGAAAAAGCTGGGACGTACGTGCATCAGACGAAGTATGTCCATGAGATTCTCAAAAAATTTGGATAAGAAGATAGCTTACCCTATGACACACCTCTGCAGACAAATCACAAGCTTACAACCAATAAGGAGAAAGATCCTGAAGTGGATCCTACTCTATATCGAGCAATGATAGGTTCGCTAATGTATCTTACTGCTTCACGACCAGATATTATGTTTTCCGTTTGTTTGTGTGCTAGGTTCCAATCAACTCCGAAAGAGTTTCACATGAAAGCGGTCAAGCGTATCTTCAGATATCTAAAAGGGACGCCTAAGCTTGGATTATGGTATCCAGCTAAAGGTGGTCTGGATTTGCTGGCGTATGCTGACGCAGACTTCGGAGGGTGCCCGGTGAATAGAAAGTCAACCTCTGGCGGAGCACAACTTCTTAGGAACCGTCTTGTCTCTTGGCAATGCAAAAAGCAAGTTGTCGTTTCTTTATCCACGTACGAGGCCGAGTACATTGTTTCATCAAGCTGTTGTGCTCAGGTCTTGTGGATTCAGCAGCAAATGAGGGACTACGGTTTAAATTTTACTCGAACACCTATTCTTGTCGATAACAACTCTGCCATTTCCATAACTAACAATCCAGTTAATCACTCACGCACTAAGCACATAGATGTTAGGCATCACTTCATTCGCGACGGTGCTGTGAAGGGTTTAATAGAAGTGGTTAGGGTTGACACCTTGGATAATCTTGCCGACCTGTTTAAGAAGACATTCGATCGGGCAAGATTTGAAAATCTGGTTCGAATATCAGCATGATCAACCCCGAGTAAAATGCTTTTCAAAATTCGCATAGAAACTTTATTTTATGTAGAGTTCTTACCGCTTTTCAAAATTTGAAAAACTCCAAAAATATTTTACTTAGTTGTAGGATAAATTTTAAGAAAAATACAAAAACATTTGTAAAATATAAAATGAAGGCGTGTTGAGATATAAGGGAAATGATAGTACATGGAGTAGTCGTATCTGGTGCAGGATTATAGTAATATATGAAATTAACCGTTAACTGTAACAGCTTCATTATATGTTGCTTCGGTAGGTTTTACGCGTAAATAAGAACCTGTTTTGGTATATAAACATAATGAACTGCGTAACTTGTGTGGTACATCTCTCGGATATATGGTCTTGGTATCTAATGTGTGTAAAATGAAACATATAAATTACATCAAATGAGACATAAAACTAACCATTTTTTAGTACTAAAGTTGGAAAAAGTGTGCTTTTGTTTTCCTTTTGTATTTTCAGGGTTAAAAGAGCTTAAATGAACAAAAGAAGCAAAAATGCAGCTAAATCTAACATAAATACAAGAAAAGGAATAAACGTGTCATGCCCGACCCCCCGAAAGCATCTTCCCAAGCAAAAACAAGATATCAGAAGGCTGAACACGCCCCGTGCCCAGCGGACACGGGGGCGTGCCCAAGTGTCTGCAGAAAAGACAGTTGTAGAAGCCTATTTTTCCTAACACGGGGGCGTGCCCAGCTCAACACGGCCGTGGTCAACGCTAATATTTGTAGAATCCAAGCAAATCTTGATAGTACAGATACGCTTCTACACATGGGGTCGTGCCCAGCGGACACGGGGGCGTGGTCAACTAATGCAGACAAAATGCATTTAATGAAGAAAGAGAAAGTGGATGGACACGGGGCCGTGCCAAATGGACACGGGGCCGTGTCCGGGCTTCTGTGCAGGCTATAAATAGAGGTGCTTGGTTCACTTCAAAGGCATCCATTGTCAAACCACCTCTCTCCCACTTCACCCACATTCCACCACCATCACAACCCACATCCACCACCACCATCATCCATCTTAGAGTGTGTGTAGTAGTCTCGGGATCCAAGATTGATAGTAAGAGTTCTTGACAATCAAAGGCCAAGTTTACCTAAGTCTCTTACATCACTTGGTGAAGACAAGCATTTAATGTAATACTTTGGTTTTTTAATCTTTTCGCACTTTTTATTTGGTTTTGTATTAATGACTTTAATAACTAGTTTCTTATGTTGAAGGTGAAACTTCCTTATCATTTGTCCGTGGTGTCTTGGCATTATTTTACTGTCTATATAAAATAAAAGATTTACACCATTCATATCTCCACGGTCTATATGGAGATATGTTGGCTACCTGTCTGGGGGTTAAGGGAACGGTTTGGTAAGGTTCTTGCCTTGTTTAGTGTATAGATCCCGCAAGGACCTGGGTCAAGCTTACTAGGACCTCCTTCAATACCCACTGGTATTAGATGGCGGGGGTGCGAATGGCTTGATCCCCTCATATGTAAACTTCTATTAATACATTAACCCGGCTACTTGGGATTGTATCCCTGCTGACTCAAACCACTTAGCCGAGGGTAACGTTACCTTCAAAAGAGGGGCCTACCACATTACGCATTAATAACTTAATTAATTATCTTCCAATAATCCAACCCTTTAGGATTGTATCATTGCTGACTCAAACTACTGGTTTAGGGTAACGCCACCTTCAAAAGAGGGGCCTATAACTATAACTAAGATAATCTCTTAAAAAGTGCAAAAGTGCGGAAAACATCAAAGGTTACACTAAAGGCGAGTCGAATCCAAGTGATTCATCTTGTCTATCTGTTTCTATTTTATTTTTATTTTTCAGCATTATTAGTTTTTATTTTAATGTTTAAAACCTTTTTCCTAAATTTTGATTTGATTAGTCGTTGAGGATAAACCGGTACTAAAAGCTCTTGTGTCCTTGGATGACCTCGGTATCTTACCAACGCTATACTACGCTCACGATGGGTGCACTTGCCCATATGTGTGTTTAGTGTTAGTAAAATATCATGTTTTATAAATTTAAAACTTGACTAAGTGTTAAAAAGGGCTTAAAATATAACTAAAATTATATCACACTCGACACGCATCAAGCTTTTGGCGCCGCTGCCGGGGACACATGGATTTTAAGAAAGTTAGGAATCAACGGCCTAATAGTTTTTCTTATTTTTATGTGTTTTTAGGATTTTTCTTAAATTTTCAGCTTCTGCAGAGCTCAGTACAGGTTGTACCCGCTGAACACGCCTCGTGCCCAATCTTTGGTACTGGCAATCCTGTTTTAAGTCAGACAGTAGCTGAACACGGGGCCGTGCCCACTGAACACGCCCCGTGCCCAAGCTTCAAATACTGAAAACAGAGCCGTAAGATCCCGATGGCTGGTTATTTCTGACGCAATCATGAGTGATACTGATAATTTTTACTTTCACTCCTCTAATGGTGCGTGGTGTTATTTATGTGGTGGAACTCATGAAGATTTAAAATGTTATTTTTTAAATTATACACCCCACTATATAGACCCATTATTTTCCTGTAGCCTTAAGATGGGTGAAAGTAAAAATAATCCCTATCTCTCCCTCAAATGCTCTAAATCATCCCTTCTAGATGAAATGCTTCTTGAAGAATTCTTTCAGCTAGAAAAAACTAATTCTCCGATGGATAAAAGAACTTGAGATGGATATAACTAATTCATCTCAAGACGACGATCAAGAAGAATTAGTGAGACCGCATTCGAATTATAACAACATCGTTGCTCCCGAAATCACCTCTAACTCTTGCGAATATTTGAGCGATAGTCGTCCCTGTGTCGATTGTGCCGTGAAGGACTCCCCATCGACTTCCGTTGATGCATACATTGTGACAACTCGAAATTTAGAACCTTTCGTTGTATGCTTAAACGTGCGAATAGTTAAACTTATGTGATTTAATGAATGATAAGTGAACCTTTATGTGATTATGTGTTGTGTTACATGTACGCTTATGTGTATGTATGCGAGTAGGTATATGAACCGAGACAATACGAACCCGACTCGAGACCATGTGGTCTCGAGTGAACGATGAAACAATGGGCCGGATGGGCCTTACACCCCATTCAACCCAACCGAGAGCCCATTAGGGTGTGTCACTTGGAGCGGGTATATAAACTAGATAGATAGCCATGTTGTCATTTTGGACAACACACATACCCTCCAACACACACTCTCCACTCTCTCACACTAAAACCCTAAACCACAACATTACTCTCCTTCATTCTCGGATCATATCGGTGACACTAGGAGCTCTCGGATCGGCTCACACACACACACATTTGGAAGCTCTATACTCACCTTCGAAACCCATCAATCGGTTAGTGCTTTACTATGTGTTAAGGATTATGTGTGCTTGATGTTTGAATGCTTGTCTTCATACATTAATAAGTGGAAAAGGCATGATTACGGCTTTATCATATTCTCGGTTGTGAGTATGTTGGTGATAATCGGTTGAGCATGTTTTGATAGTACACATTGATGTTAAGTTAGTGTTCAAGAAATCGATGCATAAATGTTCTATGTTATGTGTTTACATTCGGTTGATGATGACTTATTGGTTATGTTGGATGAATAATGTATGCTTGAATATGAGTAAATGTTATCGGTTCCATATAGGCTTAAATCCGAGTGGCTTGGTTATGTTTAGGAGGTTTATTACTCATGAAATCGGATAAAGTACATGTGGTTAGATGAATAGGTTCAAGAGTTTGATTGTTGTTCATGATTTTGTTAGACCTAGGTTCATATGAATGATGATGAACTACTTGAATATTTGAAGAACAAGATGAACATGATGAACACATGAAGAACTTGTTGAATATCATATGAACATGTTGAATATTTGAATTCTGCTATGTTTGATCCAAAATGGTAAATTGTTAGACAAATAAACATGTTTATGAGGGTAGTACAAACTGTTTCATGAAATAGAATTCTCATTGGATAGTACACTGTTCCGAATCAGCTTATGTCCACTCGAAACCATCAGTTGCGACTCGAAACCATGCACGATGAGTCGAAATCTCCCGGTTGCGAGACAGATTGCGAGTCGCAAACACCCGGTTGCGACTCGAAACCACACATGATCAGCACACCAACCTTGTGACTCGAAACCATTGTTGCGAGTCCGGTTGCGACTCGTAACCAAGACAGCATGAACCGAAACCATGGTTGCGACTCCGGTTGCGAGTCGCAAACGCCTAGTTGCGACTCGAGACAATACGCGGATACACACTGTTTGGACTTGTTTAATTTTGGGCTTAGTGTTTGGGCCGGACCTTGGACTTTGTTTAATTTTGGGCATGCTACTGTTCGTTCAGCTTGTATGCATTACTTGCTTACTGCCATGATTAACGTGTATGCCATACGTGCACTACTTGAATACGAACCTGATTGTATGATACAACTATGATAGGACGTGAGTAGCCTCAACGTTGCTTGTTTGACTTTTCTGTGTTTTCTACCGAGCAAACCAAGGTGAGTTCACACCCTCTACAAAGCATGGGATTCCCAGGGGTCGGGAATTGGGGTTAAGGAACTGGGTTCCTCGTCCTCCTTGGGTAGGACAGCAAAGGTTCAGGAATGTAATTCCTCGTCCTCACGGACAGATAACTCGTACTAGACCAAAACTCTATCACGAAGTCCCTCATTTTTATATCGACTTAATCGCCGGGCCAATGGCGAGCGGGTCATTAGTTAGATAGCGCTATTTAGGTCTGACAAACCTCACACCGTGCCGCAGAGGACGGGCGTGAACTAATGGATCTGGGGCACGTCAATGATGATAGACATTGACAGTTTCAGGGCACATAAACATGACTACAGTCAGCAGTCGATATGGTAACGAGTCTAGTGTATACATGGGGTAGCCCCCACGGCCGAAATGCCAGATAACTAACACGGGGTAGCCCCCACGGCTGGATAGCCAGAGTAACCGGGAATAAACAAGTCACGTTTTTAACTATGGGGTAACCCCCCACGGCAGGATGCCAGCTAAGGGAAACTGTTTTCGAAACAACTTAAAACGAACACCCAACCGTGAACTCACTCAACTTGTTGTTGATTCGTTACTACATGCTTTGCAGGTCCTTTGGTTCTTAAGCTGGAGCTTGCATGGAGGAGGATCGTTGTGGGACATGGACGACTGTGTGCCATGTTAAACTATGAAACGATTTAACTTATGTTTTGATTTAAGACTTATGCTTCCGCTTGCAACTTAACCATGTTTTGTTTAAACACCAATTGTATTGGGTGGATTTTTATTACTACTCATATGCTTGTTCAATATGATTGGTGGCTGGATCCTGGTCAGTCACGCCTCCAAGCGGTAGTACTCCGCAGGTGGATTTTGGGGGTGTGACAGATTGGTATCAGAGCCATTGGTTATAGAGAACTTGGTTTTAATAAAGGGGAAAACGTTTTTGTTAAAACCAGACTATAACCTGTACAGTGCTCAACGGTCCACAACGATGCTTCACTCCACATGCAAGGCTCGACATTTTAGGTGATATGGTCTGTATATTACCTACTTGTTAGATACATGGTACATTGCTTATGGTATGCTTGGTTAGTATAACTACTGTTGCTTGAACACGTGCGTGCTTACTCTATCCTATCATCGCATTTTCGCGAACCCCTCTCACTCACGTTCTTCTTGGTATGAAGATCATGTCTGGACGCATTAACATGACACAAGCCCAGTTGACGGCTTTAATCAACGAACGAGTTGCCGCAGCACTTGCAGCTGCACACGCAGGAGGTATATCCTGCAGTCCGAACTCATTCTAGGATCTTTAGGATCCTACTCTCGTGAACCAACCTTTGTGTTAAACTCTGTCTTTTCTTTCACCTACGATAGGTCAGCATGTTCAACCACCCGTGTGCACTTTTAAGACTTTCATGGACAGCCGACCAACTACTTTTAGCGGCACTGAAGGAGCAGTAGGTCTCCTACACTGGTTTGAGAAGCTAGAATCTGTGTTCGAAATGTGCGAATGCCCTGAGGCGCGCAGGGTGAAGTACGCTACTGGTACTCTCGAGGGTTTAGCCCTCACATGGTGGAACGCTCAGGTTCAGATGCTAGGGTTGGTTGCTGCCAACGCCACCCCATGGGAAACGTTTAAGGAGATGATCAAAGAAGAATACTGCAGTCGTGATGAGATTCACAAGCTAGAAGTGGAGTTCTTCAACCTCAAGATGACGGGGTCCGAAATTGAAGCTTATGTGAAAAGGTCGAACGAACTGGCAATTCTGTGCCCTACTATGGTAGATCCTCCCATCAAACGCATCGAACTGTTTCTTCAGGGCTTAGTGCCAGAAATCCAAAGTCATGTGACTTCAGCGAACCTCGCCACCTACCAGCAAACCGTTCAGTTGGCCCACCGTCTCACGGATCAGGCGGTGGAGCAGAACAAGTTACCAAAACGCATAGGTGCTGCAACTACTACTGGTACCTCAAGTGACAACAAACGGAAATGGGATGGAACTTCAAGTAAGGGTTCGACTTCTGTTCAGTCCCAGTCTCAGCAGAGAAAGACTGAGGACTACAAGAGCCCTAATCAGCAATCGTCTGGTGGCGGATACAAAGGAAATCACCCCAAATGCAATCGCTGCAGCCTGCACCACAGCGGGCCATGCACCAGGGGCAACTGTCATCGGTGCAACAAGCCTGGTCACGCTGCAAAGGATTGCAGGAGCTTATACCCCGCCAATCAGAATCGTCATCAAGCTCAACAGAACCAGCGCCAGCAGCAGCAGCAAGGTGATAACAAAGGGTGCTTTCAGTGTGGAGCTGAAGGCCACTTCAAGAGAGACTGTCCTCAACTGAACAGGAACCAGAACAACAACAACAACAATAACAACAATCAGGGGAATGGTAACAATGGGAACAACAACAACAATGGCGCCAGGGGGCGGATGTTTGTGATCGGCCAAGGTGAAGCAAGGAATGACCCCAATGTTGTGGCGGGTAAGTTCCTTCTCGACGACTTTTATGTTTCAGTTTTATTTGATTCGGGTGCCGATACTAGCTACGTGTCACTAGAAGTTAGTCGAATGCTTAAGCGTATTCCAACCCCTTTGAACAACAAGCACACCGTAGAGCTAGCAAATGGTAAGAGCTTAGAAGCCACACACGTAGTCAAGGGTTGTAAACTTATTCTCGCTGACCAGACCTTCTCTATCGATCTCATTCCTATTGTCTTGGGTAGTTTCGACGTTGTCATTGGGATGGATTGGTTATCCCAGCACAGAGCAGAGATTCTTTGCAACGAGAAGGTTGTCCGTATTCCAGGTCCCGATGGTGAACCTCTCATGATTCATGGCGACAAGAGGAGTGCTGTTGAGAACGTCATTTCTCTCCTTAAGGCCCAAAAGTGTTTGCGAAAGGGCCACACTGCCATTTTGGCTCTCGTTACTGACACCTCAGAAAAAGAGAAGAAGATAGAAGATTTTCAAGTTGTACGCGACTATCCAGAGGTATTTCCTGAGGAATTACCTGGTCTTCCACCCCATCGCCAAGTCGAGTTTCAGATCGAATTAGCTCCTGGAGCTGCGCCTATAGCCCGTGCACCTTATCGTTTAGCCCCATCAGAATTGAAAGAACTCTCCACGCAATTACAAGAGCTCCTAGATAAGGGTTTTATTCGTCCAAGCTCATCGCCCTGGGGAGCTCCAGTATTATTTGTAAAGAAGAAAGACGGTACTTTCAGAATGTGCATCGATTACCGGGAACTCAACAAGGTGACGGTGAAGAATCGTTATCCTCTACCGCGTATCGACGACCTGTTCGACCAGCTGCAGGGATCGAGCTACTATTCAAAGATTGATTTGAGATCGGGTTATCACCAGCTGAGAGTCCGGGAAGAGGACGTCTCCAAAACAGCTTTCAGAACTCGATACGGGCACTATGAATTTTTGGTCATGCCTTTTGGAATGACAAACGCACCTGCGGTTTTCATGGACTTGATGAACCGAGTGTGCAAGCCTTACCTGGACAAGTTCGTTATAGTCTTCATCGATGACATCCTGATCTATTCCAAGAGTCGGGAGGAACACGAGCAGCATCTGCGACTTATTCTGGAACTCCTTCGAATAGAACAGCTTTACGCAAAGTTCTCGAAATGCGACTTCTGGCTTCGAGAAGTCCATTTCCTAGGCCACGTGGTAAACAAGGATGGGATTCACGTTGATCCATCCAAGGTAGACTCGATTAAGAACTGGCCTGCACCTCGTACACCAAAGGAAATTCGCCAATTTTTGGGTTTGGCGGGATACTACCGGAGATTCATAAAGGATTTTTCTAAGATTGCACAGCCCCTCACCTCATTAACACAGAAGGGCGTTGTTTATCGCTGGGGAAACGCACAAGAGTTGGCATTTCAGCACCTAAAGGATAGACTTTGTAGCGCACCTATCCTTTCCTTGCCAGAAGGCACAGACGATTTTGTGGTCTACTGCGATGCATCAATTCAGGGTCTTGGCTGCGTGTTGATGCAAAGAGATAAAGTTATAGCCTACGCCTCACGCCAACTCAAGGTTCATGAAAAGAACTACACTACGCACGATTTAGAGCTGGGAGCTGTTGTTTTTGCGCTTAAGTTATGGCGGCATTACTTGTATGGTACCAAGTGCGCCATCTACACCGACCACAGGAGCCTCGAGCATATCTTCAAGCAGAAAGAACTGAATATGCGACAACGACGATGGGTCGAGCTGCTGAATGACTACGAGTGCTCAATCAGGTATCACCCGGGCAAAGCCAATGTTGTGGCTGATGCCCTCAGTCGGAAGGACACAGCGCCTAAGCGCGTACGAGCTCTACAACTCACGATCCATTCTAGTCTGCCTTCCCAGATACGAGCTGCTCAGATAGAAGCACTGAAACCAGAAAACGTCAGGGCTGAGGCCCTACGCGGATCAAGGCAACGCTTAGAACAGAAGGAAGACGGTGCTTACTACGTAACGGGACGCATTTAGGTCCCACACTATGGCAACCTACGAGAGCTTGTGATGGATGAAGCACACAAGTCTCGCTATTCAGTACACCCTGGATCAGATAAGATGTATCACGACATCAAAACTACGTACTGGTGGCCTAGCATGAAGGCCCACATAGCAACTTACGTCAGCAAGTGTTTGACTTGTGCAAGAGTCAAGTCCGAATACCAGAAACCATCAGGCCTGCTCCAACAACCAGAGATACCTCAATGGAAATGGGAGCAAATTTCCAAGGATTTTGTTACTGGCCTACCTAGATCCCAGCGCGGGAACGATACTATTTGGGTGATCGTGGATCGACTCACAAAATCTGCACACTTCCTGGCCATCAAGGAGACGGATAAGTTCTCCACTCTTGCAGAAATATACATCAAAGAAATCGTTTCGAGGCACGGGGTGCCCACCTCCATTATCTCGGATCGAGATGCACGTTTTACTTCAGAGCTGTGGCAAGCAATGCACAAATCCTTCGGCTCACGATTAGACATGAGCACAGCGTACCATCCTCAGACGGACGGGCAGTCCGAGCGCACTATTCAAACCTTAGAAGACATGCTTCGTTCATGTGTAATCGACTTTGGCAACCGCTGGGAAAAGCACCTGCCACTTGTGGAATTCTCGTACAATAACAGCTACCACACCAGCATTGGAGCTGCTCCGTTTGAGGCATTGTACGGACGTAAATGCCGGTCTCCTCTTTGCTGGGCAGAGGTGGGAGAAAGTCAGATCACTGGCCCAGAATATGTGGTAGATACAACCGAGCAAATCGCTCAAATACGAAAACGCATGACGGCCGCTCGCGAACGTCAGAAAGTTTGCGCCGACATGGGCAGGAAACCACTTGAGCTCCAGGTTGGGGAGCGGGTACTACTCAAAGTTTCACCCTGGAAGGGTGTGGTTCGTTTTGGTAAACGCGGCAAACTAAACCCACGATACGTTGGACCTTTCGAGGTCATTGAGAAAATAGGCAGGGTGGCCTACAGACTAAACTTACCAGCAGAACTCGGTGCAGTTCACAACGTTTTTCACGTGTCGAATCTGAAGAAGTGTCCGTCAGATGAGACCCACGTAGTTCCTTTGAAGGAACTCACGATCGACGAACAGTTACGATTCGTCGAGGAACCAGTTGAAATCACGGACCGGGATGTTAAGGTCCTCAAGAGCACTAGGATACCTCTCGTTCGAGTTCGTTGGAACTCACGTCGCGGCCCAGAGTTCACCTGGGAGCGCGAAGATCAGATGAAACAAAAGTATCCCCAACTGTTCGCAAACAGTACGCCCACTACTGAGGCCGAAGCTACGGAATTTCGGGACGAAATTCCAGATCAACGGGGGGTGGATGTGACACCCCAGGAAAACCAGGAAAACCATACAACTTAACTAGCTTCCTCAGTGAGTGCTTACCAAATTTCGGGACGAAATTTCTTTCAACTTGGGGATGATGTGACAACTCGAAATTTAGAACCTTTCGTTGTATGCTTAAACGTGCGAATAGTTAAACTTATGTGATTTAATGAATGATAAGTGAACCTTTATGTGATTATGTGTTGTGTTACATGTACGCTTATGTGTATGTATGCGAGTAGGTATATGAACCGAGACAATACGAACCCGACTCGAGACCATGTGGTCTCGAGTGAACGATGAAACAATGGGCCGGATGGGCCTTACACCCCATTCAACCCAACCGAGAGCCCATTAGGGTGTGTCACTTGGAGCGGGTATATAAACTAGATAGATAGCCATGTTGTCATTTTGGACAACACACATACCCTCCAACACACACTCTCCACTCTCTCACACTAAAACCCTAAACCACAACATTACTCTCCTTCATTCTCGGATCATATCGGTGACACTAGGAGCTCTCGGATCGGCTCACACACACACACATTTGGAAGCTCTATACTCACCTTCGAAACCCATCAATCGGTTAGTGCTTTACTATGTGTTAAGGATTATGTGTGCTTGATGTTTGAATGCTTGTCTTCATACATTAATAAGTGGAAAAGGCATGATTACGGCTTTATCATATTCTCGGTTGTGAGTATGTTGGTGATAATCGGTTGAGCATGTTTTGATAGTACACATTGATGTTAAGTTAGTGTTCAAGAAATCGATGCATAAATGTTCTATGTTATGTGTTTACATTCGGTTGATGATGACTTATTGGTTATGTTGGATGAATAATGTATGCTTGAATATGAGTAAATGTTATCGGTTCCATATAGGCTTAAATCCGAGTGGCTTGGTTATGTTTAGGAGGTTTATTACTCATGAAATCGGATAAAGTACATGTGGTTAGATGAATAGGTTCAAGAGTTTGATTGTTGTTCATGATTTTGTTAGACCTAGGTTCATATGAATGATGATGAACTACTTGAATATTTGAAGAACAAGATGAACATGATGAACACATGAAGAACTTGTTGAATATCATATGAACATGTTGAATATTTGAATTCTGCTATGTTTGATCCAAAATGGTAAATTGTTAGACAAATAAACATGTTTATGAGGGTAGTACAAACTGTTTCATGAAATAGAATTCTCATTGGATAGTACACTGTTCCGAATCAGCTTATGTCCACTCGAAACCATCAGTTGCGACTCGAAACCATGCACGATGAGTCGAAATCTCCCGGTTGCGAGACAGATTGCGAGTCGCAAACACCCGGTTGCGACTCGAAACCACACATGATCAGCACACCAACCTTGTGACTCGAAACCATTGTTGCGAGTCCGGTTGCGACTCGTAACCAAGACAGCATGAACCGAAACCATGGTTGCGACTCCGGTTGCGAGTCGCAAACGCCTAGTTGCGACTCGAGACAATACGCGGATACACACTGTTTGGACTTGTTTAATTTTGGGCTTAGTGTTTGGGCCGGACCTTGGACTTTGTTTAATTTTGGGCATGCTACTGTTCGTTCAGCTTGTATGCATTACTTGCTTACTGCCATGATTAACGTGTATGCCATACGTGCACTACTTGAATACGAACCTGATTGTATGATACAACTATGATAGGACGTGAGTAGCCTCAACGTTGCTTGTTTGACTTTTCTGTGTTTTCTACCGAGCAAACCAAGGTGAGTTCACACCCTCTACAAAGCATGGGATTCCCAGGGGTCGGGAATTGGGGTTAAGGAACTGGGTTCCTCGTCCTCCTTGGGTAGGACAGCAAAGGTTCAGGAATGTAATTCCTCGTCCTCACGGACAGATAACTCGTACTAGACCAAAACTCTATCACGAAGTCCCTCATTTTTATATCGACTTAATCGCCGGGCCAATGGCGAGCGGGTCATTAGTTAGATAGCGCTATTTAGGTCTGACAAACCTCACACCGTGCCGCAGAGGACGGGCGTGAACTAATGGATCTGGGGCACGTCAATGATGATAGACATTGACAGTTTCAGGGCACATAAACATGACTACAGTCAGCAGTCGATATGGTAACGAGTCTAGTGTATACATGGGGTAGCCCCCACGGCCGAAATGCCAGATAACTAACACGGGGTAGCCC
Source organism: Helianthus tuberosus (assembly GCA_030545235.1). Lineage (NCBI taxonomy): Eukaryota > Viridiplantae > Streptophyta > Magnoliopsida > Asterales > Asteraceae > Helianthus > Helianthus tuberosus. The sequence goes on along the minus strand of CM060410.1, from coordinate 70,040,533 downwards.
CCACGGCTGGATAGCCAGAGTAACCGGGAATAAACAAGTCACGTTTTTAACTATGGGGTAACCCCCCACGGCAGGATGCCAGCTAAGGGAAACTGTTTTCGAAACAACTTAAAACGAACACCCAACCGTGAACTCACTCAACTTGTTGTTGATTCGTTACTACATGCTTTGCAGGTCCTTAAGTTCTTAAGCTGGAGCTTGCATGGAGGAGGATCGTTGTGGGACATGGACGACTGTGTGCCATGTTAAACTATGAAACGATTTAACTTATGTTTTGATTTAAGACTTATGCTTCCGCTTGCAACTTAACCATGTTTTGTTTAAACACCAATTGTATTGGGTGGATTTTTATTACTACTCATATGCTTGTTCAATATGATTGGTGGCTGGATCCTGGTCAGTCACGCCTCCAAGCGGTAGTACTCCGCAGGTGGATTTTGGGGGTGTGACATACATAGACATGAGAGATTCGACATACACCTTCTTTAACGAGAGCTCGGATAAGAGTTGGACTTGTCCACCTACATTTAGCATAGGAATCACCCTTTTCGATAACCTCTTGCGTTCTCGTCTAAAACTAGGGCAATTTAGGTATCTCATGCACTTCGGTGTTGTTCCGTCCAGTAAGGAACCACCCGATCTGGATAAATTCCTTAAAAATAGACAAAACTTCAAAAACAGCTTCTAGACACGGGGCCGTGTCCAGGTCAGCACGCCCCCGTGTCCACCAAAAGATTCTCGTCTGACTTTCGGTTAGAATACGGACAAAAAGTGTAAGAATCTTGTCTTCACACGGGTTCGTGTCCAGCCGACACGGGGCCGTGTCCAGCATGATGTCGATTTCTATAAATGCAGCAAGATTCCTACACATTTGGACCATTCCAAAGACAGAGATTTGGTGGGATCTTCACACATACCATACTAGGTATATTCTAAAGAAGGTTCTCAACAACCATCTTGTCTTTTCTACTTTTGTCCATTGCCTTCTTCTTCATTTTTCCCTCAACAGCTCCATTAGAGCTTGAAATCACCATGGTTTCAAGCTTTATTGTGATATTTGTTAGATTTTTATTCTAGGAATCTTGTTAAAATAAGTTTTACAACACTGTTTTAAGTTATTTATGCTTAAAAATGCCTCAAAAGTCAGAAAAATAATTTAAAGCTCCAAGATTCCTTGTTCCAAAAATCTGCAGAGAGGTGAACACGGGGCCGTGCTCAGTGAGCACGGGGCCGTGTTCGAGGTACTGTTTCATTAAAATGAACCCTTTTCGGTTTATTTTCGTAGAATGTCAAGCCAAAACATTGGAACCTCTTCAGCACATTCAGGAAACAGTCAAAGGGAACGGAGGCCTTCAATCGAAGCAACTCTTGTACGCTATGTAATGGCACTACGAGAAGCTCTCGACGAAATGACATCCGTAGAAGAGGTCCTAATCGACCGTATAAATTATCTGACGGTGGGGCTGGAAAATAGTTTCCAAGAAATCAACCTCTTGCACCAAAGGTTGAACATTCTTGTGACACCTCCCATGGAACCAATCCTTCCCCAAGAAGATTAGAACTTAGCACTTGGAGTCAATAACCCACCGGGTGGGATGACATCCCCGCGGAACGTCCTCTTGACAATTTGCAAGAAGTTCCGGTGGAAGTTACACCCCCTCAAAACGATGATGCCAATGAGCCCGCCTTTCTTCTCCCTAGGGAGATAGAAGAACGGCTCAACAACGTGTGAGGGACCATACCCGAAAGTGAAGTTCTTCCAAAGCCTCATTCAACCGAAAAAAATTATCTTTGTCTGAAATTTTGCTCTTAAAATAAACTATAGGCTAGGACTTCTTTGCGGTTTTAGATTTCTTGTGTTTCTTGACCGACTTATCTAAGTTTTGGTTTATGCTTTTATTATTAGGAACTTATTGTAATCTTCTCTTTAATGGATGATGGTTTTCAAATTATTTGGCGTTTGGATGATCTTGTAATGGGTAAAACACACTCAGGATGGTGAAGGATACTAAGGGAAGCTTGAACCAACACCCAGTGCACAAAAACAGAGCCTCCTGACATTTTTCTTCATTACAGCAAGTTCAGCATGGGCCGTGCTCAGCCAACACGCCCCGTGCTCAAGGATCTGCAGAAAAACGCCCAGTTCAGTTAACTGGACATGGGGCGTGTTCGCTGAACAAACCCCCGTGCCCAGCCTTCTGTTACTTTCTGTTACTGGCAATCTGAACACGGGGTCGTGCCCGGACACCACGGCCCGTGTCCAGATGCCTAGTAGCATGAATTTTTGTTTTTAACACACCTTTTTACACATTCAATCAACCTAAAAAGTTATTTTTCGGACACATTGAGGACAATGTGTAATTTAAGTGTGGGGGGATGCTAAAACCTTAAATTTTGCAAGTCCTAATTAAAAGCCTTACACAAAACTCTATTAGAACCGCTAAACACCCCAAATTTTTTCAAAAACTTTTCATTTTTTGACTTGTCGTGGTTTAATTTGGGAATATCAAGTTTGTTGGTGCATATGTCTGTCGACTTCGTCTTGTATCGAGTCTTGTAATAGGTTTGATAGATCAGGGCACGGTTTACGAGAAAAACGAGAAAAATGTAGTATGTGGCCATTTCGCACGAAATGGAACTTGTCCATTTCGTACGAAATGGAACTGGCCATTTCGCTTGAGCCATTTCGTGCGGAATGGCTTGCCTATAAATAGGTGCCTTGTTCAAATCATTTGTAACGTTTTGATTCCGGTAGCGAAGCTCTGCCGAGGTGTCTCCAGCGTTGTAAAACGATCTGATATCAATACAAGAGACAATTAAAGTGAAACTAAGTGCAATTCAGCTGAAATTACTCCGATACGTCTGTTTCCGCCTTTCGTATTGGACGAGATCTCTTCTGAATGACTCGTTTGGTCGTGCAAACGATCCTACAAGTGGTATCAGAGCTCAGGAGGAAGAGTTCTTACCATTTCGGCTGAAAATTTCTGATTTCTACTCACTTTCTTCACATTTTTCAAAATTAACCAAGTTTTCACAGATAAAATGGCTTGATTTTCACATATAACGTGCGAAACACTGTTTTAACAAATCCTTGAAAGAATCAGACCTTAAATCGGCGTAAAACTTGTTCAATTTTAGCAAAAAACGTTCGAAAGTGTGACGTCAGCACCTTTTCGCACGAATTGGATATCAGATTGTTTGACTGTGCTTCCATTTCGCACGAAATGGGCCTTCTGTTAGTGCATTACATCTGTCGACTTCGTCTTGGATCGAGTCTTAGTCTTAGAGTGTTAGATCAGGGCACGTTTTACGAGAAAATAGGATAGCATATAGGTTTAACCTGGTAGGTCCGCTTATGTGTACATGTAGGTCAGCTTATGTGTCAGGTCCGCTTATATGTCAGGTCCGCTTATGTGTCAGGTCCGCTTATTTGTACATGTACCTTGGAGGGAACCTCATCACCTATAAATAGGTGCACATAAGCGAACCACAGTGTGAAGATCTTGTAACTCGTACCGAAGTGCTGCCGGATCGAGATTTGGATGTAAACTGTTATAAATCAATACAGAAAGGTGTTTAAAGAGATTTGCTAGCTGTTTCTACGTTGATTACTTGTTTTCCGCACCTGTAATTGACGAAAACTCCTCTGAACGACTCATTCGGGTCGAAACACGATCCTACAAGTGGTATCAGAGCTTCAGGAGGAGGAGTTTTGCAGAGAATAGCTAGAATTCATCAAATTTTCTTACTTCTACACCTTCTTTCTTCAGTTCAGAAATTTTCACCAGTCAAAATTAGTTCACAATTTCAAGGATTGTGCGTAATAGGATATAGACAAACCCTGGAAAGTTTGGTGTTAAAATTCGCATTAAAAATAGGTCAAATGAACTTCCGAATAGGTTCCGCTCTAAGTAGCACTGGAACGGGTACGGGATCGGGGTACGGGGACGATACGGGAACGAGGAACGGCAAAATTCAAAATTCCAAGATACGGGTACGGCAATAAAAAATATAAAAAAATAAAAATACATTAAACAAATTCCAAAAATACTACATCTTCCAAAGGTAATTAATTATCAATAATCAAATCATTTTCAAATTCCGGTTCATCTAGTGAGAGATCGGCAATCGATAGAGAATTAGAGATGATGAGACTTGAGAGTTTAGAGATTAGAGAAGCCGAATATGATAGGTCTATTTATTTAATGGCCGGTTGTGGAATTTGAAAGGGTAAAAACCCTAAAATAAATGAAAACGGGTTGGATACTTCTACCAGATACGTCCCCGACATTGGAAACGTTTAGAAAATGTCCCCGACGAGTACCCATGGTGTTTCCGTCCCCGACAAGTACCCGAGACGGGTACGGCCACATAAATGGAGTCCCCGTGCTACGTAGGTTCCGCTTTTTCAGACATTTAGTAGTTCCGCTTATTTGACAAGCTCAAGTCCGCTCATTTGTCACTATTATCAGTAGTTCCGCTCATCTGGTCAACCTGGTCCGCTTTTAGTGACAAAGTTCATTAGGTTCGCTTATTAGGTCATGTTTGTTGTAGATCCGCTCTAGAGGTCCGCTCATAGGAACATAATTGTAGTAGGTTCGCTCTAGAGATCCGCTCCTAGTTACACATTTGTTGGAGTTCCGCTCAAGAGGTCCGCTCGTAGTTACAGTTATTTGAGATCCGCTTTTGTGGTTCGCTCATTGTGACTTTGTAGAGGTTCGCTTGTGTGGTTCGTTTGTTGTGTCATCGACAGGGTTTCGCTCTTGTGTCAACCAACCTTGAAAGTCTTTGTCAGTCATCGAACAGGATAATCACGTGATTTGTTGTCAGTAATTGGAAAAGAAAATCACGAGTTAGTGTGTCAGTTGATAACATGTGTGATTCAAGTAACAGGTGTTGATATTGTCTGTTTGTGGCAAATGGGTTACACGTGAACGTCTGATTCAGTTATGATTTTTTCAAAAAGTCTTACATGTTCATGTGATCATTAATTTGGTCATTCATTTAAGATTTGGGAGGTCCAATGAGAATTTAGAGATCAAAAGTGTTTGTCTGATATGTAATCGGAATTAATTAGTGCAGTCCATGTGTCTACATAGGTGATCGGCCCAATCATCATTTAAAGAGTTCTACAATTGAGATAAAATTGGTTTGATATGCATGTGATCAATTAATGCTGGTTGGTTTAGTGGAATTAACGACCCAATCACCTGATTGAAGTGGTGGATAGTTACTTTGACTTAAAATACTTACACATCATAAGTCAGAGGTGCATGTGATGTTGTATTAATTGTTGTCGGGTCATGTGAAAAGGTTGTTAAAGTCTTTTACAGCGGTTCAATCAGATTTCAAATTATATATCACACTTAAAGTAGTGTCGGTTTGGTACACTTATTGGCCCAAGTAATCAGAATTAAGTAAACATGAATATGAGGCCCAATCAAAGTGTTGTTTAATTCAAAGGAATCTCAGCCCAAAGATAATCCGTTGAGTGTTGTAATTCTCGGCCCAAAGTGTACTTGTTGACCCAATATTAAACAAAGGTTCAAAAGAGTTGTATAGTTTGATCAAATTCAATCAGCTCATTCAATCAGTTTGCACGATTTGGATTTTAGTCAGTCCGCGAGTCTTTGACATGAGTCTTAAATTGTTTTCATCAAAAATTTCACGAATTCAGTTCATTTAAACTGATTGTTTGTTTGTTTGTTTGTTCGTCAGGTATATTTTTACAAGGTGATACAGCTCATTTGAGAATCCGAAACATGGACGAGGATTTTTACAACGCATTCGCTACTCCGGTTACCTCAATCACTGTTGCACAGAACACAATGCTCGAAAACGAAACAGGAACAATGCAAAAACCGCCTAAGCTCTTGAACATCGAGGAATATAAGGGTTGGGAAGGACGGTTCGAAAACTGGGTGCAAGCCAACTACTTGGATGCGTGGGAATGTGTCGAGACAAAGTACATTCGACCAATGAATGATGATGAAGAAGTGGTTCCGATTAAAGATCTAAGCGCCGATGCTAGAAAGAAATACAAAGATGAGAAAATGATGCTGAGTCTTCTACAACAAGCTGTGAAAGAAGACATCTTGGTGTTATTACAACATAATGGAACTTCATACTCGATTTGGAAAGCTTTAAGATCAAAGTTTGTTGGTAGTCAAGAAATGATAAAGAACAAGAAGTCACTTCTGAAGAAAGAGTTCGATTTGTTTCGTGGTTTGAAGAATGAAAGCACAAGGCAGATTATTGAAAGATATTGCAATCTGCTAGCAAACATGAAGAGATTGAGCATTGAGAAAGACAATGAAGAGTTGATCGAAAAGCTTGCTGATTCATTGCCACACGAGACTTGGGGAACATATCTCATGATGCTTAGAAACAAGAAAGGTTTTAGCAGTTTGACACTCAGCAAGTTCATTGAGAAGTTAGAAGCTCAAGAGATGGAGCAACGAAAGATTATTCGAATGAAAGATTTTGATGGTGAACAGGACATTGGGTTGTACTACAAAGAAGGGGTGAATGAGAAATCTACAAATTTATCTCCAAAAATAGAAACTGCTTACAATGCCAAGAATTCTTCTGAAAGTTCATCAAAAGGATCAAACAGCAACACGAGTTTCTCATCATTTCCATCTTTTGATCCAAATGTTTCAACAACAAGAAATGGCAAAAAGCTTCAATGCAACATTGTGTTGAACATTGAAAATGATCAGGAATATTCTGAAGAGTTAGCAAAAAGCCATATGTCTTTATTGGGAACTGTTCTTGAATCTTATGGTAGTTTTGTTGCAGGTCGAATTGGGAATCCAATGTTGACAAAAGAAGATTACGACCAGATCGATGCTGAAGAGATGGAGCTGATGGACATAAAATGGTGCTTGGCCAGCGTGTTGAGGAGAGCTGAGAAATTCAAGCAAATCACTGGAAGAGATGATCTTCGTGAGGCTGGTACTTCTACTTTAGGTTTTGACAAATCTAAAGTCACTTGTTTTCGTTGCAGGGAAAAAGGACACTTCAAGAGGGAGTGCAAAAACCGTGAAGCAAGTGGAGCTCAGAATCCGTTCAACAACAACAATGATTACTATCGAAAGGCCATCTACCATCAAGTTGCTCAACAACATCAACATCAAGCACAAACTGCACATGGAATGCACATTATTGAAGACTCTGGAAAGAGAGCTTGTGCGGTTAATCAAGATTCTTCAAAGAGAGCTGATGGTAGTGCATTGATAATAGATCGAGATGATGAAAAGTTACCTGAAGGGTTTAGTTGGGAAAATTTCACATGGGATAATTATGTTCCAGATCAAACTCAGGCTCATAAAGCTTTTGTAGCCCGAGTTGAAGAAGATAGTGATGATGATCGTGAGTATTGGGCGAGAAAATTCAATGCTGATATGAAATTGATTGCTGAGAGTGATAGTGAAGATGAAAAAGTCAAGAAGAAAAAGAAAAGGATAAAGACACCAGTTAGCAGTGATGACGAAGAAATTCCAGTAATCAAAAGGAAAGTAAAGGTTGAAGTTGCAAAGTTCAAAGTTGATGAAGAAGTTGATGCAAAGAAGATTCCAGTAAAGTGTGAAAACTATGAAGCTGTTAAGAAGCAGAACAGTACACTGATCTATAACTTGAATAGTTTGAAGGAATCTTACGATGTACTGAACAAAGAAATGAACCAATACAATCAAACAAGTGAAGAACAAGCAACAGCGATGAAAACACTTCAAGGAGCTTTTATGACGAAACAAAAAGTGGTGAACAACTACATCGAGAAGTGTGCAGTTCTTGAACAGAAGCTAGAGTTACAAAGAATTGAGACTGAAAGAGTAAATCGATTGTTGAAAAGTTACTCATGTACTTCTTACGTCATTGACAGGATTTAACCAACTGTTGAAGGTATGCAGGCATTTGAAGAGGATGAAGTAACTGAAGAAAAGAATGATGAAAAAGTGGCTGAAGAAAAGACTCCAGAAAAGAAGAACAAGAAGAAGAGTGACACAAAGAAAAACACTGACAAGAAAGATTCTGGTAAGAAACAAGATGTTGGTTACAACAAGTGTCCACCCCCGCTTGAAAATGGAAATTCTCCAAGAAATCCAAATTCAGAAAGAGTCGAAAAGGCAACAAATTTACAGTGGGAGTCAGAGTTGTCAGTTAACTTGCCAGAAAATATTGATGTGACGTTTACTTCATCTGACACTGATCATGAGTCCGAGTTAATAAAGAAAGTCGTCGATCAGGTGTTGGATAAAGATGAAACAGAGGAGTCAAAGTCGGAGTCTATGTCGGAGTCAAAGTCTGAGTCCAGCAATCCGAGTCAATCCGACAAATAGGGCAAAAGGGTTTATAATAAAGAATTCCTGTTATCAAAATCTAATTTGAGAGAAGAAACATTCAAAGTTGCTTATACATTGAATGATTCTGACAAATTATATTCTGATGAGAAATTTCCAATAAGAGGTGTCAAAACTGAATTGATCAAAAAAGTTTTCAAACTTACAGAAATTAATATTTCTGAAATAAAAGATTTAAATCTTAATGGTAAACAAAAACTTACACCTCAAGAGTACAACAAAGATTAAACAAGAAAAAAGGTTACAGTTCTAGTTCTGGTTCTGGTTTTCACAAGAAATCAAACCCTAACCGTAATTTCAAAAAGAAAGGTCTTGGATTTATTCCAATAGAAAAACAGAAAAAATGAAAAATATGTTCGTGATTTTAAAGCAAAGATGACATTTGTTTCAGGTACATCAGCAGAAGAAGAAGAAAAGAAAGAATTCTGGAGACAGTCAAACAGTGAGTTCCTTGCAAAGAAGCAAGATGACATGAAGAAGATGGCTGATCAGATGAAAGATACGAGAACCTGTTTCCAATGCAACACTGTTGGACATATTGCCAGAGATTGTTCTAAGGCAATATCATCAAAACAGGGAGTTTCTCGTAAACAAAAAGAGAAAGAGGTTGTGTTTGAATCACCAATTGACCAAACCAAATTATTCAAAAATTCTATTTTTGGAATTGGTGAAAGTTCAAACAGATTTTACAAGAAGAAAGCAAATCTTGACACTCAGAAATGGGTTGTTAAGAAGTCTGGAGGTAATTCTAGCGATGATTCTGATAGGTCAAAATCAGAGGAGCTATCTTCTGGCGATGAATCTGATTCCATAAAATCATAGGAGCCACAGGTTGTTTCAAAAAGTGAAAAATCAGTTCTGACTGTGGATGATGATAATTTTCCACCACTTCGGGCTGAAAATTTTAAGAAGAAAATTGGTAAAGTTGAGATATCAAACCAATTTTATGATGATAACAAGGTTTTTTATGTTGAAAAAGCCTTTAACCCCACTGTGAAACACATTTTTGGTAAAATGATTGATCGAAAAGTCAAAGGGGTTAAAGAGTTTTACGAGAAGAAAATGCAGAAAGATAAAGTTGAACCATCCCTGGTTTGTGACTGGGATGGTACATACTATGAACAGTAAGTCTGTGGACTTGCCGGAGCTCCCAGGTTTGTAAGCGTGGAGCAGGAATCGGCATCTATCTTTCTTAGTTGGATTTTTCGTACAAGTGGTAAATCAGGGACATTAATTTGTACTTGATTTTCTACAAGTGGCTGAAGACAATATGATGAACCACATCCCCAACTTTACAAGTGGTAAAAACAAACTTATTTTCCGGAAAAATCATTTTGATTAAAACAAACTTAAGTGTTTTGAAATCTTAATGAGAAAATGGTTTGTTGTGAGGGGGAGTTCTGATTGTTTATGCCAAGTGAATGGCGAATTGAGGTGATTCGATATTAGTTGTCACGTTATTGTACAGTTTGTTTTCAAATTTCCTAAAATGTGTTTGCGTTTTAGGGGGAGTAGAAAATTATTTCAGAAAATCCAAAAACATTTGAAAATTTGAAAAAGTCAAAAACATGATAAAATGAAAAATGAGTTTTGTTGTCAAGAAGAGGAAATGATAGTACATCAGTGGACGATCACAGCATGCTAAAGAATTGGAAAGTTAAAAAGTGATAAACGGTCTCACTGATGATGTGTCAGTAGGTTTTTGCACATTTAGTAGATTGTGACGAGATATAAAACTAAATTCAAAACTTGCTTATATCGTGGGGAAACATCTCTCGAATATATGGGTAACCCCCGAAATCTTGTTTGAAAGGTTCCTTTTTCTGATATACTAGGTCTTTATACTCAGTGATATCTGGGGTATTATTTCGGGACTTCTGCTGAATGGAAGTTCTGACCTAGTCCTCCAATAATACTTTCCACAATGCTTGAAACATAGCATCGCCCTCAGTAAATTGATGAAACAATAAAATTGATAGTCATTGCTGTTGTAATCAAAAGATCCTCTAAAGGGGACATACCGTAAAGTCGAAGCTGATATCTCTCTGCGTATACGGAAGTATCGACCTGAGATCCCTCAGCCCTCGCATTACCTAATTTATGTACAAATATCATTTGTGTCATAATTACCTGTAAGACTGAATATTGGGATCTGGATACGGGAGTATATTCTGAGGTGGGACACGCGATTGAGTTTAAGTTCTTAAGACATTAATATCATATCTCGAAGCAGTTGAACTTTGTGTGAAAATTTAAGTGGATCAGTATACTGACAATCTAAGTGAATCGTTTAGAGCTTAAAATGTTTGAAGCTTAACGATGTTGGTGATTTGTCTCATTAACTGATATGATCCTCTTACGCAAACTCACAAAAATATTGTCTGTAAATATTTCTTCTCTATATTTCTTTCTATTCAAAAATCCAAAAAGATTTTCAGTGTGTTTTAGCATAATTTTTGAAAAATACAAAAAGATTTTTGACAACTGGTGTAGGAGAGCTGATTTTCAAAATTCCAAGTGCTAAACATGATGAACAGTTGGTTTGGGAGATTGTGTTTGTTTTGATAAGAAAAATGATACTGTTTCAAGTGGTTTATCAGTATGAAATTATTTGATTTGTTCGTGATCTTCAAGTGGTGTCTATATGCTTAAATGTTTATCATAAAACTTATGTTTGTGGTAGAGTGTTATGCAGGAAATGTCAACATTTGAGGGGGAGTGCATGTTGATAATGATGAACTTAAAGATGTCAACATAAAAGAGAAAGAAATGAAGATAGAGAGAGAGAAGCCCAGAGACTGATCAAGACTGAAGGTGCGAAGACACGACATTATCAAAGACTCGATGAACGACTCGTCAACATCTGAGGGGGAGTTTGTTAGTGCATTACATCTGTCGACTTCGTCTTGGATCGAGTCTTAGTCTTAGAGTGTTAGATCAGGGCACGTTTTACGAGAAAATAGGATAGCATATAGGTTTAACCTGGTAGGTCCGCTTATGTGTACATGTAGGTCAGCTTATGTGTCAGGTCCGCTTATATGTCAGGTCCGCTTATATGTCAGGCCCGCTTATGTGTCAGGTCCGCTTATTTGTACATGTACCTTGGAGGGAACCTCATCACCTATAAATAGGTGCACATAAGCGAACCACAGTGTGAAGATCTTGTAACTCGTACCGAAGTGCTGCCGGATCGAGATTTGGATGTAAACTGTTATAAATCAATACAGAAAGGTGTTTAAAGAGATTTGCTAGCTGTTTCTACGTTGATTACTTGTTTTCCGCACCTGTAATTGACGAAAACTCCTCTGAACGACTCATTCGGGTCGAAACACGATCCTACAATATCTAGCTGAAAGAGATGCTGAAAGGGCTCGAATGGCAAAGAAGAAGGTTAAAAAACAAGATGATAGTGATGATGATTATTGGGCAGATAAAATGAAAGAGCATTTAAAATTTCTAGCCGAGAGAGATAAAGAAAGAATGAAAGATAAGAATGATGAAGAAGAGGTCCGTGTGATAAAGCAGAAAGAAATTCCAGCTTTCGAGATTAAAAGGAAGGTGATGCAATAAAGGTGACTGAAAATTGTTAAAACTGTGAGACTATGAAAAAGCACAACAATGAGTTGATTCACAACATTAACAGATTGAAAGAATCATATGATGTTTTAAACAAAGCCATGAATCAGTACAACGAGTCAAGTAGTGAACAAGCTACAGCCATGAAGACACTCAATGGAGCATACATGATAAAGCAGGAAATGGTCAATTATTACATTGATATGTGTGCTGAGCTTGAACAGAAATTGGAAACTCAGAGAATAGAAACTGAAATAGTAAACAAGTTGTTGAAAAGTTACTCATGTTCTTCTTATGTGATTGATAGGATTTACCCCACAGTGGAAGGCATGAAGGCATTTGAAGAAGAAATATCTGAAGTGAAGAAGTTCGTAACAAAAGAGGATACTGAAGTGAAGAATTCTGGTAAGAAACAAAGTTTTGGCTATAACAAGTGTCCACCCCCGCTTGAAAATGGATATTCTTCACGAAATCCAAATTCAAAAAGAGTCAAAAAGGCAACCAACTTACAGTGGGAATCTGAGCCTTCAGATAACTTGCCAGACAACATTGATGTTACTTTTACATCATCCGACACTGATCACGAGTCAGAGTTAATAAAGAAAGTGGTCGATCAGGTGCTGGAAAAAGATGAAACGGAGGAGTCAAAGTCAGAGTCCAACACGTCAAGTCCATCAGTCAAAAAGGACAAACGGGTTTACAATAAAGATTTTCTGTTATCACAAAATAATTTGAATGACGAAATATTCAAAGTAGCATATACTTTGAATGATTCTGACAAATTATATTCTGATGAAGAATTTCCAATAAGAGGTGTTAAAACTGAAATGATTAAAAAAGTTTTCAAACTAACAGAAATCAATATTTCTGAAATAAAAGATGTAAATCTTTCTGAAAAACCTACAACTTACACCTCAAGAGTTCAACAAAGGTTAAACAAGAAAAAGGGTTACAGTTTTGGTTCAGGTTATCTAAAGAAACCAAACCATAACGGTAATTTCAAAAAGAAGGGATTAGGTTTTATTCCACCAAAAAATCATAAAAATGAGAAAACTTATAAACCAAAAACTGTTTTTGTTTCAGGAACATCATCTGAAGAAGAAAAAGAGCATTTGTTCAGGAAGCAGACAAACAAAGAATTCCTTGCTAAGAAGCAAGAGGAAATGAAGAAGGAAGTTGCTCAGAAGAAGGAGACAAGAACCTGTTTTCAATGCAAAACAGTTGGTCATATTGCCAGGAATTGTCCAAAGGCAATCCAAACAAAACAGGGGGTCTCTGAAAAACTGAAAGAAAAGATGGTTGAAAATGAACCACCAACCAAACAATTTAAAGTTTTCAAAAATTCAAAATTTGAGGTTGGTGAATGTTCAAAAAGTTTTTACAAAAGAAAAGTGAATCTTAACAATCAAAAGTGGGTTGTTAAGAAATCTGATGATAGTTCTAGCAATGATTCTGATTTATCAAAATCAGAGGAGCTATTTTCTGGCGATGAATCTTACTTGTCAAAGTCAGAGGAGCCACAAGTTAAGTTAAAAAGGGAAAATTCAGTGCCGCCATTGGATGATGCAAACTTTCCACCATTGCGGGCTGAAAATTTAAAATCAAAAATTGGAAAAGTTGAAATTTCAAATCAATTCTTTTCTAAAAAGAAAGAATTTGATGTTAAAAAAACCTTTAACCCCACAGTTAAAAATATTTTTGGAAAAATGGTTGACAAGAAGGTCAAAGGGGTAAAGGAATTTTATGAAAAGAAAACAAAGAAACCAGATGAAGATGGGTCATCCCAGGTTAGTAACTGGGATAGAACCTATCACGACTAAAAATCTGGACTTGCCGGAGCTCCCAAGTTGGTAAACGTGGAGCATGAATTGGCATCTTTCTCAAAATTAAAAAAATGATAAGTGAACCTTCAAGTGGTTGAAGAAGGGGTTTTCACCTACAAGTGGTTAGTCAAGGTCAATAAGTTGAACTTGATTTAACTTTCATTCAAATGACCGATAGAACAATGTGATGAGTTTATCCCCGATCTTACAAGTGATAAAATCAACAAAACTTATTTTACAGAAAAATCATTTTGATTAAAACAAACTTAAGTGTTTTGAAATCATAATGGGAAAATAGTTTGTTTCCAGGGGGAGTTCTGATTGTTTATGCCAAGTGGATGGCGATTTGAAGCAGTTCACAACAGTTGTCACTTTATTTGTACAGTTTGTTTTCAAATTTTCTTTGAAAATAAAAAATTGAAACATATTTTTGATTTTAGGGGGAGTAAAAATTTTAGAAATTTTGAAAATTTGAAAAATCCAAAAACATGATAAAATCTAAAAAGCCAAAAAACATGAAAAAAATGAAAACGAGTTTTGTTGTGAAAAAGAGGAAATGATAGTACATCAGTAGACGATCACAGTACGCTAAAGAAATGGAAACTTAAAATGTGATAAACGGTCTCACTAAAGATGTGAAGATAGGCTCAGCTAGACTAGTAGATTTGCGATAACGATACAAACTTAAATGAAAAAGCCTAGTTCTAGTGGGAAACGCGGTTGAAAGCATAGTACTTAGTTTTATCCTTCGTGACTGTGTACCTACTCAGTAATCGCTGAATGCTAAAAGAGCATAAAAACCGGTCAGTTTGTGAACTTTCACAACTTGCTGAAAAAAGTCACTGTGATTATGCATTTCATTTTGCAAAGATTTAAACTTGTTTGATTTCTTTATTTTGTTTAAGCATTGGACATCCTCTACGTATACGTGAGTATCGAACTGGATGCTAGTGCCTAAACATTCTACTTTATTTTTCTTGGTGTTTCGTTTAAATCTTGGATCACCTCTGCGTATATGTGAATATCGAACTGGTGGTTAAGATCTAAACATTTTCAATTTGTTTTTATTTCTTATTTTGTTTAAACATTGGACTTTCTCTGCGTATCGAAAGATTGACCTGATTGTTAATGTTTAAACATTCTGCGTTGTTTTTGCACATATCACAGTTGTTGAAACATTAAAGGCATTACTTGAGTCAGTGTATTACATGATGAGGGGATATGATGAGATCGTGGGGTCCATAAGAAGTTAGTGCAAAATTAATATATCTTTAACGTATCAGTAGGCATTTCGAAAGTTTTTAGATTGAGTTTAAGAGGACAACAATATCGTCAATCTATGTGAATCGTTTAGAACTTAAAGTGTTTATAGCTCAATGGTGCTGGTGATTTGTCATAAACTGATATGATCCTCTTACACAATCTCACAAAAATATTCTCTGTAAATATTTCTTTACTGCTTTTAGTTAAAAACAAAAACCCAAAAAGTTTTTCAGTGTGTTTTAGCATAAAATTTTAAAAAAATTCAAAAAGATTTTCGACAACTGATGTTGAAAAGCTGATTTTCAAAATTCCGAGTGCTAAACATGACGAACAAAAGGGTTGGGAGAGTTTGTTCAGAAAGAAGAAAAAGTCATTCTTACAAGTGGTTATTCGAGATTTTAAATGTTAAATCATTTTAGATGATATCTACATATGATGTTTTGAGTTTAATTTTTTCAAGTGATTAGTAGAGTTTAAAATTGTTAAATCTTAAAATTGTGAAACTTACCTTGTGGTAGAGTTTTTGCAGGCAGAAGCAGCCAGGATACGAATCCTGATAGATATGCGAAAGCCAAGTTTCGATTCCTGTGGACTTTCAGCATGAGGATATACAGAGTGTGAGCCAGGTCACGATCCTAGAACGAGAATTCCAGACTGCGATCCCAGCTTATCGATAGGGGGAGTCTGAAGATGCAAGAGCCAGTTTCTGATTCTAGATCAACATTTAAGGGGGAGTTTGAATGGTTGAGAGCCAGATTTGAATCCTGATGTTCATGCAAGCTGCTGATGCTGAAGAACTTAAGGAATCAAGAGATCTGATCAAGAGAAGATAGAGACAGGTTGAGATTCTGGAGGAGAGAAAAAAATTGATTGAGGATGCTTACAATGGAGAATATTTTGGAGAGAGCTCGAAGACTGATAAAGACTGAAGATGTGACATACCGAAGACTCGACACTGAAGACTTCGTCAACATCCAAGGGGGAGTTTGTTGGCGCATATGTCTGTCGACTTCGTCTTGTATCGAGTCTTGTAATAGGTTTGATAGATCAGGGCACGGTTTATGAGAAAAACGAGAAAAATCTAGTATGTGGCCATTTCGCACGAAATGGAACTTGTCCATTTCGTACGAAATGGAACTGGCCATTTCGCTTGAGCCATTTCGTGCGGAATGGCTTGCCTATAAATAGGTGCCTTGTTCAAATCATTTTTAACGTTTCGATTCCGGTAGCGAAGCTCTGCCGAGGTGTATCCAGCATTGTAAAACGATCTGATATCAATACAAGAGACAATTAAAGTGAAACTAAGTGCAAATCAGCTGAAATTACTCCGATACGTCTGTTTCTGCCTTTCGTATTGGACGAGATCTCTTCTGAACGACTTGTTTGGTCGTGCAAACGATCTTACAAAGTTCTAAGAAGGTTATATTTTTACGAATTTACAACCGATAGCATCGTGATAAAAAGAACCAACATAAGAAAATTATGAAACGGCATGACAAATCTAGTTAAAATTTGATTATATATACTTGATCACATTAGAAACCCATTCCCACGAAAAAAAAGTGAGTTTTGAGCCTTTATTGAGCATACAAATACACATCTTTAGATTAAATGCTCATCTTTCTTTTCTTGTGTGAATAGCCGCTTGGTTTCTTACGACTCTAGAACTTGCCATGACGATACATTCCCGGTCCTTATCAACTTAAACCAAAGTAAGTAAATGATGGAGGCATTAGGACTAACCCTTCTTCTTTTCAACACCATTATTTTTCATTTTTTTACCACCTACCCAAAATCCCCCTAGTTAACCCCTTTGAGCCTAAACCTTTTCATTTCTAAACCCACAAAACAAACACCCTTTACCCACCAAAACCCTTTTTCATTTTAAACCATTTATTTTAGTAAAAAGTTCGGTCTTCATGTGAAATTCAAAATAAAAATGATGATGATGAAGTCTAGCAATAAACAAACAAGTTCCTCAAAATAAACTTTGTTTGAAAAATGCTTCGTGTGAATAAAAAGTCACAAAAACAAAAAGTTTTACGAAAACCGACGCTTTTTACGCCTTTCGCCCTTTTCTACTAACCACTAACCCAAAACCACCTACCTTTAAACCAAGCCTAACCCTTCCCCAAAGTCCTCTTGATATTTACAAAAGTTTATAGTTAAAAAGTAGGAGGATTGATTGCTTGGCAATCATATGGTAGAAGTAAGTTCCATGCCGTTCTCGAGTGTTTCACAAAAATACATCTTCGGCCGAGTGTTGAGTGATCTCCCGTGAGGTATGTGAACTTGTATATATAAATGGAATTTTAAAGAGGCATGTTATGCCCAAATAAGTAATTTATCTTATAAAATGTTCTAAATAAATCATAACGAATAGGATTGTAAATAACATAAAAATAAAAACTAATAAAGATCTTGGAATCCCGACACTCAAAGACAAGCCCAAAACTTCTCTTCTACCCATTCCATTTGGGTGTGTAAGCCACATTATAAAGAGTTTTGCTTGAAGACAAGCAAAGATTCAAGTGTGGGGGTATTTGATGTGTATAAAATGCAACATATAAATTACATCAAATGAGGCATAAAACTAACCCTTTTTTAGTACTAATGTTGGAAAAAGTGTGCTTTTGTCTTCCTTTTGTATTTTCAGGGTTAAAAGAGCTTAAATGAATAAAAGAAGCAAAAATGAAGCTAAATCTAACATAAATACAAGAAAAGGAATAAACGTGGCATGCCCGACCCCCCGACAACATCTTCCCAAGCAAAAACAAGATATCAGAAGGCTGAACACGCCCCGTGCCCAGCGACACGGGGGCGTGCCCAAGTGTCTGCAGAAAAGACAAAGTTGTAGAAGCTTCTATTTCCTAACACGGGGGCGTGCCCAGCTCAACACGGCCGTGGTCAACGATAAGATTCGCAGAATCCAAGCAAATCTTGATAGTACAGATACGCTTCTTCACACGGGGCCGTGCCCAGCGGACACGGGGGCGTGGTCAACAAATGCAGACAAAATGCATTTAATGAAGAAAGAGAAAGTTGATGGACACGGGGCCGTGCCCAATGGACACGGGGCCATGTCCGGGCTTCTGTGCAGGCTATAAATAGAGGTGCTTGGTTCACTTCAAAGGCATCCCTTGCCAAACCACCTCTCTCCCACTTTGTCACACCCCAACCAATGGCGGAAACATCGGGATGAGACGAAGTGTGAAGATTGCTAGAGACATCATAATGCTATTTGTGACAATACTTAATAAACCGATTTCATTTCATAATTCATTTGTCTACATTATAAGGAAATCAAATAACATCAAGTTCAAGGGAAATACAATACAACATAATCAAAATTGATACAACGATTAAACCCAACGTCTATATGTGTATCTAGGCATCAACGCTACTTCATTTCATAGCATCATCATCCTCAACCTGTAACATGTTTAAAATAAAGTTCAATGCAAAAGCAAAGGCGAATATACAAGTTTAAGCATAAGTATAAAAGTTTAAAACGAATCCACATGGCAACTTTGTTTATGCAAGATCTAACATGGCATGCAATATTTCTAGCCAACCCTCTGTTTACGCAAGCGGCCCTTTCCATAGCACATGTCATCATTTCGTTGCGATGAAAAGACCATAAGTTTATAATTCAACATGACCCAAGTTTAAAGGGGGCGGTGCGTTACTCCTATAGCGCTATACATGTCAAATGGAGGCTCGTGAAATCTAATGACTAAAACATATCACATAAGTATGGTCCACGTAAGCATCAAGTATCATAACATAGCATTCATGTATAAGGATTGTTTTCGTGCATTGCATAAAGAATAAGTTTAATTGTGTTTTAAATAAAGTAACATGTTACACCCCAAAAAGTGGTAAACATAAAAAGGGGGTTGCGAGTATACTCTCAATATTGCATATGTTTTCCGATTATCCAATGTGGCGAAGTTGATGATGTTAGAAGGTTGAATGTGTAAGGGTTAAAGTTCAAATATGTTTAGAGTCGAGATTCGGTATTTAAAACAACATAAAAATAAGATATGAGAATACCATGTGAAAATAATCATTTAGTACATATGATGCTTGTTCTTGACACTAGGAAACTCTAAGGAGTTTAAATGTTTTCATGGAACAAGGTTCCATTAGAATCGTGACAAGTTATCATAGTCTAGGATGATGTAATCTAGTACCTTGACATATGAACACTAGTTCATCATCAAAGATTCGATTATTTGAATAATATGGTTATGTATTGTATAGGTTATATAGATATGTTAATAAGTCCAAATGTTCAAGTTTTTCAAGCATGAGGTAGAAGATTATATCTTCATTTAGGTACCTCAAAATGTGTCATAGAAATCATGTAGGAGGTAGGAAGAACAAGCTTCCATTTAGGCACCTCGTATGTGTTCACCACTACACTTGTTGTAAGGAAAAACAAGGAGGGTTATGAACTAAGATTAGTACATGAATGTAAACAATCTAAGCTATGAGAAATCATCAAATCATGTGGGGATTTTATGTTGGAAAAACCCAAGTTGTTCCATAATCACTCCTACATCAAACTTGAAGCTTGAACATGACTTGTGGGTCAAAAACCCTAAACAAAACAGAAAGTATTTGAGGATTATCCTCTGATTTTGTATGTCTCAACCTTGTTTTTAAGCCTAACTAACCATAGGGGTGGTTATAAGCATAAGGACTTAGGTTTGAGCGAGTTAAACTCATGTTTAAGCAAAGATTAATGAAAACAAATTTAAACAGTAGACTTTGAAGCCTTTTTTCCGGAGTTCCAGGGGCTTGTTTGCTGTGAACCACCCCTAGAATCGAAGCTAAGGTCAAGCCAAGCATTCTGGAAAAAGAATGGACCAAAACAGATAAGAAATGAAGAAGTTATGCCCATTTTCGTAAAGCTCGATGAATCTGTCCGAACCTGAACTTTCAGTAACGATTTTAGGGAGTTTGAGAGAGTTTTGAGAGTGAGATTAGAGTTTGTAAAGTGGAAAAGTGGCTGGGATTAGAGTGGTATTTATAGGGAAGGATTAGGGTTTAAGTTGGTTGGTATTAAATAGGATTAGTTGGTGGTTTAACACTAGAAAAAAATAATTAAAAACAGCCATGAAGCTGTTCGAACAAGGCTGTAAACAGCCATTTACCCTTTTTCTTTTGTTGTTTGTGAGGCATCTTAGGTTAGTATATGTATATTTTATTTTATGTTTAAGTTAAATAACATATGCTAACCATTAAAATTCATTGCAACATAATTGGGTGGTTAAATATTAAAACAAAATATTGATTCTGCCCTTGGAAGAACTTCGATTGGGAGTTGTTCCTAGCCACCATCTTTCCTTTTTTTTATTTGAGTGACATAATAGATTAGATATTGTGATGTTAAATTAATTACTCAAGTGACTAACCATTTAATCAAATATGACATTATGAGGTTAGGTGGGAGGTGATTAAAATACATCAATACTCATACCAACTCAGTTCATCGGAACTGCTTTTTCATTTTTAAACATTTTATTTTTTATTAATACACACAATGCATATTAATACTATTAATGATAGTCATTAAAGAAAAAAATGGATCAAAGTAGAACCAACCATGCTTAGCTAGGTATTTCGACTGATCATAAGGCCACCTCAAAGCCTTTCCAAATTTTGGCACTATACCTTATAATAATATGTATATATAATAAGGTAATTTACTAATCATAATTTATATATTAATGTTTAATATATATATATATATATATATATATATATATATAATACGAAATTAAGTAATAAGTTTGTAAAAAGTATAGGTTGTGTATTTTGAATGTAGAATCAAGTGTTGGTATAATTTAACGTCTAGAGCTATGTATTTCTTTACGAGACGCATGCATATGTATCGAATGAGTGTATGTATCAAATGTATAAACGGATTTAATTGCACAAGCACGAATAAATAAACAAGGTATAATGTGTATGAAATACTAAATTTTATTACGATCGAATTTATGAATTACGAAAACGGAAGTGAAATACGAATATGATACGGAGGTAAGTTTCCAAAAGTAGGTACATGAATAATCTTTCCAATTAAAGTAAGTTTCAAAAAAAGCGTGGCGTTACAGTCTCCCCTCCTTTAGGAAATTTCGTCCCGAAATTTAGGACGAGGAAGACTTTAAAAAAGCATTTTGGTTGAAACTATTTACTAAAAAAATCAAGATTTGGGGATTCTAGGTGTGTCGAAAATGTACTAAATCGTTGAGGAATGACAGGGTAGGTTTGTAAAAGAGTTTGTTTGCCCAAGATGACTTGGGGCATTAAGCATAAGTAAAACTTGCATGCGTGTATAGGCAAAGTGAGCTTAAACAAGTTTGAATAACTCGAATGGAGAGGTATTTTAAAACATGTTTCCCAAGAAGGAATTTTTTTTTTTGTACAATACAGTTTGTATTTTGATGAAAAGTGTGGCCGTACAATAGGTTGCATGAAAAGTTTTATCGGTTTTAAAGAGCACCCATAACATGTTTGTAGAAAATTTGTTTATTGAGGGGAAACAAGAAGGTTAGTAAATAATTGTAAATAAGGTTTGTATAAAAGTCAAAAGGAAAATTAGGGGTCATAGAGATATGAGACTGAAAGATCGATCTAGTAGATGAAAGCGAGCATAAGAATGGTATGAGTATTGGATAACGAAAACGTTGGTTAAGAATGAGGTCCCGTCATGGATAATCGGATATTGTGTGTTTAGCAATGCGTTTGTGATTTGTTAAAGTTTGCATTTTAGGTCAAAAATAGGTCTGCAAAACACCGAATTTTTCACGGCACGTTTTACGAAAGTTCGGTAACATGGTGAAAACACTTATATATAGGAAGTACCAGCGGCTTATCCTCCATGTTTTGACCATGCTACATCCGTTTCGTTATTAGTGTCATGTTACGTTCCATGTCTTACCATACACAGTAGTACACTCTATGATTCTCATGCGTCTATCACTATAATCCCGTGTGCACCCGCGATTATTTTGATCGTCGCATGATCCGCATCGCTTGTACTAATTGTGTATGGATCAGGGTATACATAATTTAAAATATAAGGACGTGTACGTATAAGAATGTAGTGTAATAGCAAGTCCATGCGTAAGTATGTATAGGACCCACGTAAGCGAATCCCTCGGATTACGCTCGCGTGCGGGTACGAATGTATGAATCATGAGTATGAATGAAATTATGAGCATAAGCATAGATATAAGTATGAATATGCACGTAAGTATGAGTATAAACATAAAACGTATGAGCAGTATGAGTATAAGTATAAGCATAAAATGTGTTGTCATGAGTATGAGTGTAGGTACGAATAATAAAATTTGTGTATATAGTATGTGTTGGAACATAACAGGTTTGAGCGTATAAAAAAAACATTCCAAAAGGTTGAGTATGTAAATACGAACGATATAAATGAAATTGTCGTGAGATATCGACTAAAACGTGTATGATGATATGCATGTATAGTTGTTTAAACGAAACATTGAGTTCATCAAATCAAAATTAGATTGAGCTTGGTTTGAAAGAATATAGTTTGCATATGTAAGAGGATATAAAGTACTCATTGGTTAAGCATAATGTATTTTGTAATGTATAGAAATGCTACTTTTGTTTTAATAGAGTTTACGTAATCCGAAGATGGTCGGTCCCCATGAAGTCTTCTTGCCCACGTGTTTTGTAACTTAATGTAGGAAAAGGTTTTCGATAAAAAGTAAGTTCGTTTCATTAAACAAGAAATTATGAATTTAGGAGGTTCTTGTAAAAACGAGGATTCTTAGAAAAGATATTTAGCAAATGGAATTAGTGATTGTTAAAAGTTCTATCAAATGATTTGTTGATGTTGAAAAGAGTTTTTGGTAAAACGATCATATAACATCTATAAGATTTTATAAGTAATTGAGAAAGGTTGGTTGGATTTTGATTAAGAGTAGAAGTCCCTAGCATGATGGTATAATGTGAACGTGTTTTAGTTACTAAATCAGATGGGAAGTTCACGGGCAAGAGATTCATTGGACCGATTAAATTGATAGATAGCATTTCGTAAGGTTTGGAAATTCGTGTAGTAAAACGTTTAAGACATGATTACGAATCTCGTATATATGAGTTAAGTGAAAGTAGGTTGTAGGATAAGAAGTACGTTTGATAAAACAATGTATTTTGAATTTAATATAGGTAGGTATTTCGATAAATGATAAGAGATTTAGGTATAAAACATGATCGGATTTGCATAATAGGATATTTTGAGGTAAAGTTTTGGTAACGATCACCTAGGTAAGGGTATCACCCCTAACTCGTCGGTGAGGTCGTTTTAAGAGAAGAAGGAGTGGAGCAAATCGTCAAGGTAAGGAAATCACTCCTATCTCGATGATATGCCTCCATTTTGGTGTTACAAAGAATGTAAACAAAATTGAGTGACGTTTTGAAATCATGAATATGTATAAATGTATGAAAAAGATTTAACATGTTGTGTGTGTGTGTGAGGAGTAAGTATCGAAAGTAAATTCGAATTTGAAAGATTTCATCGTATAAATAAATAGTAAAACACATGTTTGATTAAAATTTGGGATGGTTCCAAAACGGAACCTTGACTAACCAAAGTGGTCGAAAAGTCTTTCGAATTTGAGGAGCATGCTTTGGCCTAATAGGTGAAATACTCTCGCCGACAAGTCGGTTAACGGTATTTACCCTTCCGGTTACTACATGTCCCCAATTCAATTGAAATTTCGAGACTTGGCGGGATTAATGAAAATCAAGGAGTGGAACTAGTCGACAAGGTGCGGGTTTCACCCCTAACTTGGCAATTTAGTATCCTAAGTGTGGTTGGTACTCGTCGGGTCAAAATTTGATTTCAACACTTTGACGAGGGTCCACTAGAATTTGAAATTTGAATTTCTCCATCAAGGTGAGGATTTCACTCCTAACTTGATGGTGAATTTCGTGTAAAAAGAAAAAGTAGATGGATTGAGGGTTGTTCACCAAATTGTGGGTTTCACGCCTATTTTGGTGAAGTCATCTCGTTTGTGTATTACGAGTGTTTGTGGAATTAGAATAGTCGAGTAAAATGTATGAGGAAAAGCGTATGTTGAAGATTTAACAAACAAGTATAAACATGTCAAGAATGACACATAAAGAATGACGTATTAAAACAAATATTAACACGTAATAAAACATGTATTTAACACATAAGAATAGCATGTCAAGTATGATACATAAGGATAAAAATGACATATACGTTTAAAAGGCTCAAAGAGAACAAATAAGGAACACATAAAGTGGCATGCATGTAGTTTCAAACAAAACATAAGAATAAGGCTCTAAAACTATAGACTAGTTAAAAGCATTCCCACTTTTCCTAATTCCCTATAGTTATGGCTCTGATACCAATCTGTCACACCCCAACCAATGGCGGAAACATCGGGATGAGACGAAGTGTGAAGATTGCTAGAGACATCATAACGCTATTTGTGACAATATTTAATAAACCGATTTCATTTCATAATTCATTTGTCTACATTACAAGGAAATCAAATAACATCAAGTTCAAGGGAAATACAATACAACATAATCAAAATTGATACAACGATTAAACCTAACGTCTATATGTTTATCTAGGCATCAACGCTACTTCATTTCATAGCATCATCATCCTCAACCTGTAACATGTTTAAAATAAAGTTCAATGCAAAAGCAAAGACGAGTATACAAGTTTAAGCATAAGTATAAGTATAAAAGTTTAAAACGAATCCACATGGCAACTTTGTTTATACAAGATCTAACATGGCATGCAATATTTCTAGCCAACCCTCTGTTTACGCAAGCGGCCCTTTCCATAGCACATGTCATCATTTCGTTGCTATGAAAAGACCATAAGTTTATAATTCAACATGACCCAAGTTTAAAGGGGGCGGTGCGTTACTCCTATAGCGCTATGCATGTAAAATGGAGGCTCGTGAAAGCTAATGACTAAAACATATCACATAAGTATGGTCCACGTAAGCATCAAGTATCATAACATAGCATTCATGTATAAGGATTGTTTTCGTGCATTGCATAAAGAATAAGTTTAAGTGTGTTTTAAATAAAGTAACATGTTACACCCCAAAAAGTGGTAAACATAAAAAGGGGGTTGTGAGTATACTCACAATATTGCATATGATTTCCGATTATCCAATGTGGCGAAGTTGATGATGTTAGAAGGTTGAATGTGTAAGGGTTAAAGTTCAAGTATGTTTAGAGTAGAGATTCGGTATTTAAAACAACATAAAAATAAGATATGAGAATAACATGTGAAAATAATCATTTAGTACATATGATGCTTGTTCTTGACACTAGGAAACTCTAAGGAGTTTAAATGTTTTCATGGAACAAGGTTCCATTAGAATCGTGACAAGTTATCATAGTCTAGGATGATGTAATTGTAGGAACTAGGTTCACTTTTTATTAAAATATATTACAAAATAAATAAATAAAATAATAACGAGACTCTCGTTATTTGTGGGAAATTCGACTAGTACAATACCGGTGACAAAATCTAAATAAACGAATATAAAATACAATGTAATTGTACCAATCTTGATTCAAGCAAGCGTCTTTTTAAACTTCAACCGCGCCTTCCAGATCGAAACTCCACTGCAAGACAAGCAAAAAATCGTTGACAGTTTTGGTTGAGGCACGTGTTCAACACGCTTCCCTTAAAACAGATTCCGCGCCTCCTCTCAGACGGTCTGTCTCCCAGGGTACAACAACCGGAACAGTATGTGTACTGCCGGAGATGGCACTCACGCCCAAGATCACACCGGGTATCAGGGTGTTTAGAATTGTTGATGGAAATATGAAGTTGTAAATAATTTAGAGAATGCTCTTCTCTAAAATCTCATAAGATGTAGAGATTGCTCTTGAGTATCTTTTTCTTATTTTCAAATGAATAAACAATATTCATTTTATAAAGAGATACATCAAGACTCATTCATGTTTGTCATAAACAAGGTCATTAATCTTGTAATAACAAGAGTTTAAACTCTAAATTAATGGATATTAAGTGGTAGTAAAAACGAAACTGCCATTCAACTTATGGCACCAGTGGAAACCGTCTAACATTAACTCTCTAGTAAGTAGACTGGTTTGACTGGTCTAGTGCGCATGCAGGCGCGCCTTAGTTGAGCCTACACTACGCTTCCGCGGAGACACACCTTTTTGCACCACGCGCTAATAGGATGCCACTACGCATACCAGGACGCCACCTGATTATGTGCCATCCATACTCGCGAGCCACACGGATGACACTACGCATACCAGGACGCCACTTGGTCATGCGCCATCCAAACTCGTGCGCCACTTGCAGTCTTCGCCATAGCTACTGACGTGCGCCATGCGCCATGCCAAGGCATCCGCCTACGCCACCCAAGGGTGCGCCATAAGTGGACCCGCCATGTATCTGACCACGCGCTCATGGGTAAAAATACAAAGGCGGTGTGCGAAGTTCAAAGCGCACCACATTGGGCTTATAGCCCACATCACGCGCGCATATGTGCAGGTGCGGTGCACCCTTTGGTCCCCACTAGTGTTTGCCTTCAAGGAGTGCTCCTCCTTATATACCACTTTAAGTTTTGTCATTCCACCTATGTGGGACAAGGTGACAAATCTCAATCCATTTTTCTCATCTTTGTTTGTTCCAAACATACAACTTCAAGCTTCGATATCTCATTCATCTTAGCTCTATTTGGACATAGTTTGAACACAAACTCATAAATAATTATTTATACAACACATATATAAATATTATTGATGTCCAAAATATTTAGTGAAAAACTCATTTTCACTAAAATTTCCAACAATCCCCCACATGAATGGAGATCGATTAAACACACAAAATTCCCCGATGAAACCTCGACAGTCGAGTATTGCAGGATAGGTAGGTTTTGCCTTTGAACCTTCCTTTGTGAAGCATACTTAGCCTACTAGGGTTTTGTAGACGTGATGTCCTTGAACAACCCCCCATTTGTGTAAACGACAATATACATTCACACAATACTTTCCCTAGCCGGGCCATCCCCTCACTATCGTGTCCTATAATGGTCATGGAGCACTTTCCTGGTTCTGCGGGAGCTCTAGGAATTATGCCCTAATTCCATTCGAAGCGACCACACTTCTCTCCAACATAGGTGATTTCCCTTTAAATCATTAAAAGCATTATGGTTTACTATGATTTACACAAATCATAAAACATATATTATGCTTAACCTCACAACAATGTCACTGAATATTATAGGAATGGACTAGGACGTATTTAAACACCCTTTTATAGTTTTAGGGGGATATATGAAACATATAAACTAGCTTATATATAAACATATATATTAGCTACGCCCCCACAGTGACTAATCTTCGGTTCATGATTAAGTTGGCCTATTGAACCTAGATCTTGGGATCTCCAGTCAACTAGGTTAGGTTTCCCTCATGTCCCTTTTTCCATGGCTTTAGTCCCATTCCACAACCTGATCTCTTATCAACCCACTGGTTGTTGGATCCAAAATTATCTTTGACTTCGCTAAGTCACCAACGATAATTTAAACTGAGATCAGTTGTTCTAACGTGTTTCTTGACTCGCTAGTCACTTTTGCCTTTAGTCGATTCATAAGACTTATAACTCGTGATCTCAACCTGGATCCAGTTATGTACCTTGTCTTTAGAATGACATGAAACTCAATTCATGGCTAGACACGTTTTCGCCATGCCTTTGGTGTGTCATGACTGACATCTTACTAGATTTGAATCTAACCAATTGGCATTCGAGTCCAATCTACTCGATTGACTCCATATAACCATTGTGTACTCCACTTGGTCATGCGTTTGCAATATATGCAAGTCACCCCCACATTTAAGTGTAATTGGATAGCATCCAAAATGGGGTGATGAAAGGTTCTCCCTTTCATTTTGAGAAAACTTCTCAACTACCATTTCCACATTCAAATGCAAGTCACCCCCACATTTAAGTGTAATTGGATAACATCCAAATAGGGTGATGAAAGGTTTTCCCTTTCATTTCGAGTTTGAGAAAACTTCTCAACTACCATTTCCACATACCCTAAAGGGTTTGTTTCTTAAATGGCATCCTCCCCCCACATTGCTTGCATTTTAATGAAGTTATATTTATAGTTTTGTTTAGCACAAAATTCGTTCTTGTGTCATCACATATTTTGAATGTTTAAAGTTAATTTAATCTCCGTCGAGCATATAAATTAACAAGTATTAGTCTAGCATGCTTTAGACCACAATACTCTAGCATGTGAACAGAAGATGCATCATTCTGATTCTTCACAGCCTTAAGAGATAACGCACTATCTCTTCCGAACATTCGTTTCTTAGTTTAGACACAATAATGAAATTTTATTTCACCATTCCAAAACCAACGGTTTTAGGAAGGTCTTAAAACCATAGTATAACTCGTTTGCCTTTTTATCTCCAAGGCTTCACCATTGACTTCCTAAGGACTTAAACATAAGTCTTAATCCAAGTCACTTTGATGAAAAATCGTTGTATAAAATCACTTGAGTCTTGAGATATAGCCAATTAGATTGACTCTCAACAACAAAGCATTCACGTATGCCTATAGTGATATATACATTCACGTTGTTGTTTCATTAAAACCATGTATCGGGATACTCTCCCAAATTGAGGACCAAGCCTCCACATAGTTTAAACAACATTGATGGTTCTAGAAGCACCTACAAGTCCATCACTATTGTAAATTTCCGTTAATAAATTTGCTAAATTTATTAAAACCATTTACAATAATAACATATATTTCTTTCATATGTTATATTCTTTGAAAACTTACATGTTCATTTCCATGTTGATGCTCTCAACATTAGATGACATATCTCGTTTTCGTGTATTCCATCTCAAACCATACACCACGTTTCTCACGACGCCGTTATGCATTTGATGTTTGATTTGTGACTTATTACATAAGTCATGATCACAACCCGCTCGTTGTGTTTGTGTAAATTACTTTTTACACTTTGTATCAAAATGTGTATCCTTTTGACAACTTATTAGTAGTCCAAAATAACGGATACACCAATGATATCTAAACATCAAAGGCCAAAGTGTTATTATCTTCAACACTTTTTTTTTTACCGAAATACACGCAATTATTTCGTTCGGTGTCATGTTTTGAGGTACTCCCTCATCTTGGAACTCTAAACCTGAATAATCACAAGTTGTCCAAAAATATAAAGTTGTTTACAATTAACTACTCGCAAGTAGTTAAGCAACTTATTATGTCTATAACAACCTCGAGTTGTTTTTCATAAAATAGTCTCTCCAAGACTATTATATGGTTCAAGACGTTATACTTCTCGTGGAAGTATCGAATCACTTATACTTCGCAAAGACATGTTTTATTCGTTCAAAACATTTCTCGTTTTGCAAGTGTTTTAATATTAAACTATATATTTATGTTTTGATTACAAATCAAGACAATAAACCTTATAATAGTTTAGTAAATAAAACAATTTCAAACTCGCTCGTTTGAAAATAAAACGAATACACATCGTTTTAATAAATGGTTTATCATATTCAAACCATTTCTAACCGCTGTTAGATAATAACGATTACCAATCATTAAAATGAGTGGTTTGTATGATAACCAATTCTAATATGCTAATTAGAATTTAAATGTTTAACAAACATTCAAAATATTCGGTTTTGTAAAGTAAACCGCTTCTAACGCGCTCGTTAGAAATAAAACAAATACATTTATTCTCATAAGCCACTTTTGGTTTATTTAAATGATCGTTTTCTAACACGCTCGTTAGAAATAACAATAAACCTTTTCTAACACGCTTGTTAGAAAATATGTATAAAACGATTACAAATCATCTTAAATAGTTTATCATAGTTAACCCGGTTCTAACCCGCTCGTTAGAAATTAACGATTGCACATCGTTAAATTAGTTGGTTATAAGATAAACTAATCTAATATGCCCATTAGAAAATTAGACGATTATTTATTGCCAAAAGCGGTTTATGGTTTATATAAAATAAACGTTTTCTAACACGCTTGTTAGAAATAAACAATTGACAAAGTCGTTAAATCGTTTCTAACACGCTCGTTAGAAAATAAACAACTATCAAACTCTTTAAATCGTTTCTAACACGCTCGTTAGAAATAATCGATTACAAAATTTGTTTCGAAGTTTATAAAAAAAAATATAAACTATTTCTAATACGCTCATTAGAAATAAACAAATAAAATTCGTTTAAACGTATGTGGAATAAAATCCGTTTCTAACTTGCTCGTTAGAAATTTAATAGTTTAGACGAAACCGTTACAATGTTTATTATCCAAAATAATTGTCTCCAACACGCTCGTCGGTAATTATTTGAAATAATAATATTTTCTAACACGCTCGTTAGAAAATCTAAACGTATATTTTCTAGCATGCTCGTTAGAAAATCTAATCGTCTTTTAACAAGTTAGTTTTACACAATCATCGTATCTAACACGCTCATTAGATATAAAGGATGATATTAAAACCTATTATTCTATAAAATTCTAACACGCTCGTTAGAGATATAAAAAGTTTTAATCTTGTTATTCTTTCAACAACGTTTCTAACACGCTCGTTAGAAAATATTAAAACTATTTATTTTATAAAATAATTACTTTCTAATATGCTCATTAGAAAATAAATATATACCAAGACTTTTAAAACCAACATTAACCTCACAATGATGGTTACTAAAAGCTTATTAAAAAATAAATTAAACGTTACAAACATTTAATTTGTAAGGGGTTACAAAATAAAATTTTCTAATACGCTCATTAGAAAATTTAATATTTCAAAAACCTATTGAAATACATATTATTTTGTATATGTTCGGTTTTATCAAAACACGAACAAAACCATGAACTCCAAAACTTGAATCAAAACGTTCGTTTTGCAACCCGGTATTCGGATTAAAGATTGTACTCCAATCATAAAAATCCGACACGTTGTACTAAATGAATATTTCCCAAAAAATATTTTAAAGATTTTAACAAAAACCTCATTAAATATTTTAACTTTCGTGAACCTAAATCCTCGTAGAGAAGGGATTTAAGATTGTAGCAACAATCTTCACGAAAGTCTGTTTTAAGATTGTAGGAACTAGGTTCACTTTTTATTAAAATATATTACAAAATAAATAAAAAAAAATAATAACGAGACTCTCGTTATTTGTGGGAAATTCTACTAGTACAATACCGGTGACAAAATCTAAATAAACGAATATAAAATACAATGTAATTGTACCAATCTTGATTCAAGCAAGCGTCTTTTTAAACTTCAACCGCGCCTTCCAGATCGAAACTCCACTGCAAGACAAGCAAAACATCGTTGACAGTTTTGGTTGAGGCACGTGTTCAACACGCTTCCCTTAAAACAGATTCCGCGCCTCCTCTCAGACGGTCTGTCTCCCAGGGTACAACAACCGGAACAGTATGTGTACTGCCGGAGATGGCACTCACGCCCAAGATCACACCGGGTATCAGGGTGTTTAGAATTGTTGATGGAAATATGAAGTTGTAAATAATTTAGAGAATGCTCTTCTCTAAAATCTCATAAGATGTAGAGATTGCTCTTGAGTATCTTTTTCTTATTTTCAAATGAATAAACAATATTCATTTTATAAAGAGATACATCAAGACTCATTCATGTTTGTCATAAACAAGGTCATTAATCTTGTAATAACAAGAGTTTAAACTCTAAATTAATGGATATTAAGTGGTAGTAAAAACGAAACTGCCATTCAACTTATGGCACCAGTGGAAACCGTCTAACATTAACTCTCTAGTAAGTAGACTGGTTTGACTGGTCTAGTGCGCATGCAGGCGCGCCTTAGTTGAGCCTACACTACGCTTCCGCGGAGACACACCTTTTTGCACCACGCGCTAATAGGATGCCACTACGCATACCAGGACGCCACCTGATTATGTGCCATCCATACTCGCGAGCCACACGGATGACACTACGCATACCAGGACGCCACCTGGTCATGCGCCATCCAAACTCGTGCGCCACTTGCAGTCTTCGCCATAGCTAATGACGTGCACCATGCGCCATGCCAAGGCATCCGCCTACGACACCCAAGGGTGCGCCATAAGTGGACCCGCCATGTATCTGACCACGCGCTCATGGGTAAAAATACAAAGGCGGTGTGCGAAGTTCAAAGCGCACCACATTGGGCTTATAGCCCACATCACGCGCGCATATGTGCAGGTGCGGTGCACCCTTTGGTCCCCACTAGTGTTTGCCTTCAAGGAGTGCTCCTCCTTATATACCACTTTAAGTTTTGTCATTCCACCTATGTGGGACAAGGTGACAAATCTCAATCCATTTTTCTCATCTTTGTTTGTTCCAAACATACAACTTCAAGCTTTGATATCTCATTCATCTTAGCTCTATTTGGACATAGTTTGAACACAAACTCATAAATAATTATTTATACAACACATATATAAATATTATTGATGTCCAAAATATTTAGTGAAAAACTCATTTTCACTAAAATTTCCAACAGTAATCTAGTACCTTGACATATGAACACTAGTTCATCATCAAAGATTCGATTATTTGAATAATATGGTTATGTATTGTATAGGTTATATAGATATGTTAATAAGTCCAAATGTTCAAGTTTTTCAAGCATGAGGTAGAAGATTATATCTTCATTTACGTACCTCAAAATGTGTCATAGAATTCATGTAGGAGGTAGGAAGAACAAGCTTCCATTTAGGCACCTCGTATGTGTTCACCACTACACTTGTTGTAAGGACAAACAAGGAGGGTCATGAACTAAGATTAGTACATGAATGTAAACAATCTAAGCTATGAGAAATCATCAAATCATGTGGGGATTTTATGTTGGAAAACCCAAGTTGTTCCATAATCACTCCTACATCAAACTTGAAGCTTGAACATGACTTGTGGGTCAAAAACCCTAAACAAAACAGAAAGTATTTGAGGATTATCCTCTGATTTTGTATGTCTCAACCTTGTTTTTAAGCCTAACTAACCATAGGGGTGGTTATAAGCATAAGGACTTAGGTTTGAGCGAGTTAAACTCATGTTTAAGCAAAGATTAAAGAAAACAAATTTAAACAGTAGACTTTGAAGCATTTTTGCCGGAGTTCCAGGTGCTTGTTTGCTGTGAAACACCCCTAGAATCGAAGCTAAGGTCAAGCCAAGCATTCTGGAAAAAGAATGGACCAAAACGGATAAGAAATGAAGAAGTTATGCCCATTTTCATAAAGCTCGATGAATCTATCCGAACCTGAACTTTCAGCAACGATTTTAGGGAGTTTGAGAGAGTTTTGAGAGTGAGATTAGAGTTTGTAAAGTGGAAAAGTGGCTGGGATTAGAGTGGTATATATAGGGAAGGATTAGGGTTTAAGTTGGTTGGTATTAAATAGGATTAGTTGGTGGTTTAACACTAGAAAAAAATAATTAAAAACAGCCATGAAGCTGTTCGGACAAGGCTGTAAACAGCCATTTACCCTTTTTCTTTTGTTGTTTGTGAGGCATCTTAGGTTAGTATATGTATATTTTATTTTATGTTTAAGTTAAATAACATATGCTAACCATTAAAATTCATTGCAACATAATTGGGTGGTTAAATATTAAAACAAAATATTGATTCTGCCCTTGGCAGAACTTCGATTGGGAGTTGTTCCTAGCCACCATCTTTCATTTTTTTTTTATTTGAGTGACATAATAGATTAGATATTGTGATGTTAAATTAATTACTCAAGTGACTAACCATTTAATCAAATATGACATTATGAGGTTAGGTGGGAGGTGATTAAAATACATCAATACTCATACCAACTCAGTTCATCGGAACTGTTTGTCATTTTTAAACATTTTATTTTTTATTAATACACACAATGCATATTAATACTATTAATGATAGTCATTAAAGAAAAAAAATGGATCAAAGTAGAACCAACCATGCTTAGCTAGGTATTTCGACTGATCATAAGGCCACCTCAAAGCCTTTCCAAATTTTGGCACTATACCTTATAATAATATGTATATATAATAAGGTAATTTACTAATCATAATTTATATATTAATGTTTAATATATATATATATATATATATATATATATATAAAATACGAAATTAAGTAATAAGTTTGTAAAAAGTATAGGTTGTGTATTTTGAATGTAGAATCAAGTGTTGGTATAATTTAACGTCTAGAGCTATGTATTTCTTTACGAGACGCATGCATATGTATCGAATGAGTGTATGTATCAAATGTATAAACGGATTTAATTGCACAAGCACGAATAAATAAACAAGGTATAATGTGTATGAAATACTAAATTTTATTACGATCGAATTTATGAATTACGAAAACGGAAGTGAAATACGAATATGATACGGAGGTAAGTTTCCAAAAGTAGGTACATGAATAATCTTTCCAATTAAAGTAAGTTTAAAAAAAAAAAGCGAGGCGTTACACACTTCACCCACACTCCACCACCATCACAACCCACATCCACCACCATCATCCATCATCCATCTTAGAGTGTGTGTAGTAGTCTCGGGATCCAAGATTAATAGTAAGAGTTCTTGACAATCAAAGGCCATGTTTGCCTAAGTCTCTTACATCACTTTGTGAAGACAAGCATTCAGTGTAATACTTTTGTTTTTTAATCTTTTCGCACTTTTTATTTGGTTTTGTATTAATGACTTTAATAACTAGTTTCTTATGTTGAATGTGAAACTTCCTTATCATTTGTCTGTGGTGTCTTGGCGTTATTTTAATGTCTATATAAAATAAAAGATTTACACAATTCATATCTCCACGGTCTATATGGAGATATGTTGGCTACCTGGTCGGGGGTTAAGGGAATGGTTTGGTAAGGTTCTTGCCTTGTTCAGTGTATAGATCCTGCAAGGACCTGGGTCAAGGTTACTAGGACCTCCTTCACTACCCACTGGTATTGGATAGCGGGGGTTCGAATGGCTTGATCCCCTCATACGTAAACTACAATTAATACATTAACCCGGCTACTTGGGATTGTATCCCTGCTGACTCAAACCACTTAGCCGAGGGTAACGTCACCTTCAAAAAAGGGGCCTACCACATTACGCATTAATAACTGAATTAATTATCTTCCAGTAATCCAACCCTTTAGGATTTTATCCTTGCTGACTCAAACTATTGGGTTGAGGGTAACGTCACCTTCAAAAGAGGGGCCTATTACTATAACTAAGATAATCTCTTAAAAAGTGCAAAAGTGCGGAAAACATCAAAGGTTACACTAAAGGCGAGTCGGATCCAAGTGATTCATCTTGTCTATCTGTTTCTATTTTATTTTTATTTTTCGGAATTTTTTGTTTTATTTTAATGTTTAAAATATTTTTCCTAAATTTTGATTTGATTAGACGTTGAGGATAAACTGGTACTAAAAGCACTTGTGTCCTTGGACGACCTCGATATCTTACAAACGCTATACTACGCTCACGATGGGTGCACTTGCCCATATGTGTGTTTAGTGTTAGTAAAATATCATGTTTTATAAATTTAAAACTTAACTAAGTGTTAAAAAGGGCTTAAAATATAACTAAAATTATATCACACTCGACACGCATCACTACCGTAATTTCGTTTGATAGGTTGCCAAACTTCTGAGATACTAGGTCTTTATGTTTGTTAAATCTCTGGGGTATTATACTTGGTCTTCTGATATTGCGTGAACAATGGCCTAGACCTCGTATAATGCTTTGCTAAGCGCTTTGTTTGTGCGCAAACCCCCCTTGGTGGATTTCTTTTCTGCCACAACAATCATCACCGAATGATCTATTCAAAATTGTCATCACCGGATGTGCAAACTACTATTCTATGTTACCACCGGGTACATAGCAAAAAAAATGCTAAGTAATGTAGAAAAAGATACCAAACGATGGTACACCACCTTTAAAGTCGAGCCTTCATCTCTTTTTCTGTGCGGTGGCACTAATGGTGTGTGCAAGGTGTGTTATGTTTTTTATTGATATTTTAAGCCCATTTTACACATTAGTCAAGTTTTAAATTTATAAAACACGATATTCTACTAACACTAAACACACACATGGGCAAGTGCAACCATCGTGAGCGTAGTATAGCGTTGGTAAGATACCGAGGTTGTCCAAGGACACTGATGCCCGTGTGGTGTTATAGATTTTTATATATATATTTTTAGCCCTTTTTACACGTTAGTCAAGTTTTAAATTTATAAAACACGATATTTTACTAACACCTAACACACATATGGGCAAGTGCACCCATCGTGAGCGTAGTATAGCGTTGGTAAGATACCGAGGTCGTCCAAGGACACAAGAGCTTTTAATACTGGTTTATCCTCAACGTCTAATCAAATCAAAAGTTTAGAAAAATGTTTTAAACTAGAAAATAAAAACTAAAAATGCTGAAAAATAAAAATAAAAGTAAAAACAGATAGACAAGATGAATCACTTGGATCCGACTCGTGTTTAGTATAACCTTTGATTATTTCCGCACTTTTGCACTTTTTAAGAGATTATCTTAGTTATTGTAGTAGGCCCCTCTTTTGAAGGTGACGTTACCCTCAACCCAGTATTTTGAGTCAACAAGGATACAATCCTAAGGGGTTGGATTATTGAAAGATAATTAATTAAGTTATTAATGCATAATGTGGTAGGCCCCTCTTTTGAAGGTGACGTTACCCTCGGCTAAGTAGTCTGAGTCAGCAGGGATACAGTCCTAAGTAGTCGGGTTAAAGTTTTAATAGTAGCTTACATATGAGGGGATCAAAGAGTTTGGATCCCCGCCTTCCAATCCGGTGGGTATTGAAGGAGGTCCTACTAAATTTGTCCCAGGTCCTTGCAGGATCTATACACTGAACAAGGCAAGACTCTTACCAAACCATTCCTTTAACCCTCGACCAGGTAGCCAACATATCTCCATATAGACCGTGGAAATATGAATGGTGAAAATCTTTTATTTTATATAGACAGTAAAATAATGCCAAGACACCACGGACAAATGATAAGGAAGATTCACCTTCAACATAAGAAACTAGTTATTAAAGTCATTAATACATAACCAAATAAAAAGTGAGAAAAGATTAAAAATAAAAAGTATTACACTAGACACTTTGTCTTCACCAAGTGATGTAAGAGACTTAGGCAAACATGGCCTTTGATTGTCAAGAACTCTTACGATCAATCTTGGATCCCGAGACTACTCACACACTCTATGATGGATGATGGTAGTGGTGGATGATGGTGTTATGATGGTGGTGATGGGTGGGTGAAGTGTGAGAGAGGTGGTTTGCCAAGGGATGGTTTGCAAATGAGCCAAGCACCCTTATTTATAGCCTGAATAGAAGCTCGGGCATGGCCCCGTGTCCATTGGGCACGGCCCCGTGTCCATCCTCCTTCTCTTTCTTCATTAATTGCAATTTGTCTGCATTAGTTGACCACGCCCCCGTGTCCGCTGGGCACTACCCCGTGTGCAGAAGCGTATCTGTACTATTAAGATTTTCCAAGATTTTGCGAATCTTAGAGTTGACCACGGCCCCATGTCCGCTGGGCACACCCCCGTGGTGGGTGATAGATGCTTCTACAACTTTGTCTTTTCTGCAGACACTTGGGCACGCCCCCGTGCACACTGAGCATGGGGCGTGTTTAGCCTTCTGTCTTCTTGTTTTTGCTTGGGAATATGCTGTCGGGGGGTCGGGCATGCCACGTTTATTCCTTTTCTTGTATTTATGTTAGATTTAGCTGCCTTTTTGCTTCTTTTGTTCATTTGAGCTCATTTAATCCTGAAAATACAAAAGGAAGACAAAAACACACTTTTTCCAACATTAGTACTACAAAAGGTTAGTTTTACGCCACAATTGATGTAATTTATATGTTGGATTTTGCACACATCAAATATCCCCACACTTGAATCTTTGCTTATCCTCAAGCAAAACTCTTTATAATGTGGCTTTACACTCCCAAATGGAATGGGTTTTTTGGGCTTGTCATAGAGTGTCGGGATTTCCAAGATTCTTTATTAGGTTTTATTTTTATTTATTTACAATCCTATTCGTCAAGATTTATTTAAAAGATTACATAAGATAATTACTTATTAGGGCATAATATGTCTTTTTAAAATTCCATTTATATACAAGTTCACATACCTCACGGGGGATCACTCAACACTCGGCCGAAGATGTATTTTAGTGAATCACTCGAGAGCGGCGTGGAACTTATTCCTGCCATAAGCTTGCCAAGCAATCAATCCTCCTCCTTTTTAACTATCCACCTTTGTAAATATCAAGAGGACTTTTGGGTGAAGGGTTAGACTTGGGTTAAGGGTAAGTGGTTGGGTTAGTGGTTAGTAAAAGGGCGAAAGACGTAAAAAGCGTCGGTTTTCGTAAGACTTTTTATTTTTTGTAACTTTTTATTTTGATGAAGCACTTCTTCAAACAAAGTTATTTTTGATAAACTTGTTTGTTTATTTCTTTTTTGCTTCATCATCATCATTTTTTTTTTGATAAGGAAGTCATAAGAAAAACCGAGCTTGTTACTAAAACAAAGGGTTAAAAAAAAGGTTTTGATGGGTAAAAGGGTGTTTCTTTTGGGTTAAGAAATGAAAAGGTTTAGGCTCAAAGGGGTTAACTAGGGGGATTTTGGGTAGGTGGTAAAAAAAAGAAAATAATGGTGTAGAAATAAAAAGGGCTAGTCCTAATGCCTCCATCATTTACTTACTCGGGTTTAAGTTGGTAAGGACCGGGAATGTATCGTCGTGGCAAGTTCTAGAGTCGTAAGAACCAAGCGGCTATTCACACAAGAAACGAAAAATGAGCATTTAGTTTAAAGATATGTATTTGTATGCTCAATAAAGGCTCAAAACTCACTTTTTGTGGGATGAGACGAAGTGTGAAGATTGCTAGAGACATCATAACGCTATTTGTGACAATACTTAATAAACCGATTTCATTTCATAATTCATTTGTCTACATTACAAGGAAATCAAATAACATCAAGTTCAAGGGAAATACAATACAACATAATCAAAATTGATACAACGATTAAACCCAACGTCTATATGTGTATCTAGGCATCAACGCTACTTCATTTCATAGCATCATCATCCTCAACCTGTAACATGTTTAAAATAAAGTTCAATGCAAAAGCAAAGGCGAGTATACAAGTTTAAGCATAAGTATAAGTATAAAAGTTTAAAACGAATCCACATGGCAACTTTGTTTATGCAAGATCTAACATGGCATGCAATATTTCTAGCCAACCCTCTGTTTACGCAAGCGGCCCTTTCCATAGCACATGTCATCATTTCGTTGCGATGAAAAGACCATAAGTTTATAATTCAACATGACCCAAGTTTAAAGGGGGCGGTGCGTTACTCCTATAGCGCTATACATGTCAAATGGAGGCTCGTGAAATCTAATGACTAAAACATATCACATAAGTATGGTCCACGTAAGCATCAAGTATCATAACATAGCATTCATGTATAAGGATTGTTTTCGTGCATTGCATAAAGAATAAGTTTAATTGTGTTTTAAATAAAGTAACATGTTACACCCCAAAAAGTGGTAAACATAAAAAGGGGGTTGCGAGTATACTCTCAATATTGCATATGTTTTCCGATTATCCAATGTGGCGAAGTTGATGATGTTAGAAGGTTGAATGTGTAAGGGTTAAAGTTCAAGTATGTTTAGAGTCGAGATTCGGTATTTAAAACAACATAAAAATAAGATATGAGAATACCATGTGAAAATAATCATTTAGTACATATGATGCTTGTTCTTGACACTAGGAAACTCTAAGGAGTTTAAATGTTTTCATGGAACAAGGTTCCATTAGAATCGTGACAAGTTATCATAGTCTAGGATGTTGTAATCTAGTACCTTGACATATGAACACTAGTTCATCATCAAAGATTCGATTATTTGAATAATATGGTTATGTATTGTATAGGTTATATAGATATGTTAATAAGTCCAAATGTTCAAGTTTTTCAAGCATGAGGTAGAAGATTATATCTTCATTTAGGTACCTCAAAATGTGTCATAGAAATCATGTAGGAGGTAGGAAGAACAAGCTTCCATTTAGGCACCTCGTATGTGTTCACCACTACACTTGTTGTAAGGACAAACAAGGAGGGTTATGAACTAAGATTAGTACATGAATGTAAACAATCTAAGCTATGAGAAATCATCAAATCATGTGGGGATTTTATGTTGGAAAAACCCAAGTTGTTCCATAATCACTCCTACATCAAACTTGAAGCTTGAACATGACTTGTGGGTCAAAAACCCTAAACAAAATAGAAAGTATTTGAGTATTATCCTCTGATTTTGTATGTCTCAACCTTGTTTTTAAGCCTAACTAACCATAGGGGTGGTTATAAGCATAAGGACTTAGGTTTGAGCGAGTTAAACTCATGTTTAAGCAAATATTAATGAAAACAAATTTAAACAGTAGACTTTGAAGCCTTTTTTCCGGAGTTCCAGGGGATTGTTTGCTGTGAACCACCCCTAGAATCGAAGCTAAGGTCAAGCCAAGCATTCTGGAAAAAGAATGGACCAAAACGGATAAGAAATGAAGAAGTTATGCCCATTTTCGTAAAGCTCGATGAATCTGTCCGAACCTGAACTTTCAGCAACGATTTTAGGGAGTTTGAGAGAGTTTTGAGAGTGAGATTAGAGTTTGTAAAGTGGAAAAGTGGCTGGGATTAGAGTGGTATTTATAGGTAAGGATTAGGGTTTAAGTTGGTTGGTATTAAATAGGATTAGTTGGTGGTTTAACACTAGAAAAAAATAATTAAAAACAGCCATGAAGCTGTTCGAACAAGGCTGTAAACAACCATTTACCCTTTTTCTTTTGTTGTTTGTGAGGCATCTTAGGTTAGTATATGTATATTTTATTTTATGTTTAAGTTAAATAACATATGCTAACCATTAAAATTCATTGCAACATAATTGGGTGGTTAAATATTAAAACAAAATATTGATTCTGCTCTTGGAAGAACTTCGATTGGGAGTTGTTCCTAGCCACCATCTTTCCTTTTTTTTATTTGAGTGACATAATAGATTAGATATTGTGATTTGAAATTAATTACTCAAGTGACTAACCATTTAATCAAATATGACATTATGAGGTTAGGTGGGAGGTGATTAAAATACATCAATACTCATACCAACTCAGTTCATCGGAACTGTTTTTTCATTTTTAAACATTTTATTTTTTATTAATACACACAATGCATATTAATACTATTAATGATAGTCATTAAAGAAAAAAAATGGATCAAAGTAGAACCAACCATGCTTAGCTAGGTATTTCGACTGATCATAAGGCCACCTCAAAGCCTTTCCAAATTTTGGCACTATACCTTATAATAATATGTATATATAATAAGGTAATTTACTAATCATAATTTATATATTAATGTTTAATATATATATATATATATATATATATATATATATATAATACGAAATGAAGTAATAAGTTTGTAAAAAGTATAGGTTGTGTATTTTGAATGTAGAATCAAGTGTTGGTATAATTAAACGTCTAGAGCTATGTATTTCTTTACGAGACGCATGCATATGTATCGAATGAGTGTATGTATCAAATGTATAAACGGATTTACTTGCACAAGCACGAATAAATAAACAAGGTATAATGTGTATGAAATACTAAATTTTATTACGATCGAATTTATGAATTACGAAAACGGAAGTGAAATACGAATATGATACGGAGGTAAGTTTCCAAAAGTAGGTACATGAATAATCTTTCCAATTAAAGTAAGTTTCAAAAAAAGCGAGGCGTTACAGTCTCCCCTCCTTTAGGAAATTTCGTCCCGAAATTTAGGACGAGGAAGACTTTAAAAAAGCATTTTGGTTGAAACTATTTACTAAAAAAATCAAGATTTGGGGATTCTAGGTGTGTCGAAAATGTACTAAATCGTTGAGGAATGACAGGGTAGGTTTGTAAAAGAGTTTGTTTGCCCAAGATGACTTGGGGCATTAAGCATAAGTAAAACTTGCATGCGTGTATAGGCAAAGTGAGCTTAAACAAGTTTGAATAACTCGAATGGAGAGGTATTTTAAAACATGTTTCCCAAGAAGGAATTTTTTTTTTGTACAATACAGTTTGTATTTTGATGAAAAGTGTGGCCGTACAATAGGTTGCATGAAAAGTTTTATCGGTTTTAAAGAGCACCCATAACATGTTTGTAGAAAATTTGTTTATTGAGGGGAAACAAGAAGGTTAGTAAATAATTGTAAATAAGGTTTGTATAAAAGTCAAAAGGAAAATTAGGGGTCATAGAGATATGAGACTGAAAGATCGATCTAGTAGATGAAGGTGAGCATAAGAATAGTATGAGTATTGGATAACGAAAACGTTGGTTAAGAATGAGGTCCCGTCATGGATAATCGGATATTGTGTGTTTAGCAATGCGTTTGTGAGTTGTTAAAGTTTGCATTTTAGGTCTAAAATAGGTCTGCAAAACACCGAATTTTTCACGGCACGTTTTACGAAAGTTCGGTAACATGGTGAAAACACTTATATATAGGAAGTACCAGCGGCGTATCCACCATGTTTTGACCATGCTACATCCGTTTCGTTATTAGTGTCATGTTACGTTCCATGTCTTACCATACACAGTAGTACACTCTATGATTCTCATGCGTCTATCACTATAATCCCGTGTGCACCCGGGATTATTTTATCGTCGCATGATCCGCATCGCTTGTACTAATTGTGTATGGATCAGGGTATACATAATTTAAAATATAAGGACGTGTACGTATAAGAATGTAGTATAATAGCAAGTCCATGCGTAAGTATGTATGGGACCCACGTAAGCGAATCCCTCGGATTACGCTCGCGTGCGGGTACGAATGTATGAATCATGAGTATGAATGAAATTATGAGCATAAGCATAGATATAAGTATGAATATGCACGTAAGTATGAGTATAAACATAAAACGTATGAGCAGTATGAGTATAAGTATAAGCATAAAATGTGTTGTCATGAGTATGAGTGTAGGTACGAATAATAAAATTTGTGTATATAGTATGTGTTGGAACATAACAAGTTTGAGCGTATAAAAAAAACATTCCAAAAGGTTGGGTATGTAAATACGAACGATATAAATGAAATTGTCGTGAGATATCGACTAAAACGTGTATGATGATATGCATGTATAGTTGTTTAAACGAAACATTGAGTTCATCGAATCAAAATTAGATTGAGCTTGGTTTGAAAGAATATAGTTTGCATATGTAAGAGGATATAAAGTACTCATTGGTTAAGCATAATGTATTTTGTAATGTATAGAAATGCTACTTTTGTTTTAATAGAGTTTACGTAATCCGAAGATGGTCGGTCCCCATGAAGTCTTCTTGCCCACGTGTTTTGTAACTTAATGTAGGAAAAGGTTTTCGATAAAAAGTAAGTTCGTTTCATTAAACAAGAAATTATGAATTTAGGAGGTTCTTGTAAAAACGAGGATTCTTAGAAAAGAAATTTAGCAAATGGAATTAGTGATTGTTAAAAGTTCTATCAAATGATTTGTTGATGTTGAAAAGAGTTTTTGGTAAAACGATCATATAACATCTATAAGATT
Source organism: Helianthus tuberosus (assembly GCA_030545235.1). NCBI lineage: Eukaryota > Viridiplantae > Streptophyta > Magnoliopsida > Asterales > Asteraceae > Helianthus > Helianthus tuberosus. The sequence continues at coordinate 69,996,790 of CM060410.1, read as the reverse complement.
TTATAAGTAATTGAGAAAGGTTGGTTGGATTTTGATTAAGAGTAGAAGTCCCTAGCATGATGGTATAATGTGAACGTGTTTTAGTTACTAAATCGGATGGGAAGTTCATGGGCAAGAGATTCATTGGACCGATTAAATTGATAGATAGCATTTCGTAAGGTTTGGAAATTCGTGTAGTAAAACGTTTAAGACATGATTACGAATCTCGTATATATGAGTTAAGTGAAAGTAGGTTGTAGGATAAGAAGTACGTTTGATAAAACAATGTATTTTGAATTTAATATAGGTAGGTATTTCGATAAATGATAAGCGATTTAGGTATAAAACATGATCGGATTTGCATAATAGGATATTTTGAGGTAAAGTTTTGGTAACGATCACCTAGGTAAGGGTATCACCCCTAACTCGTCGGTGAGGTCGTTTTAAGAGAAGAAGGAGTGGAGCAAATCGTCAAGGTAAGGAAATCACTCCTATCTCGATGATATGCCTCCATTTTGGTGTTACAAAGAATGTAAACAAAATTGAGTGACGTTTTGAAATCATGAATATGTATAAATGTATGAAAAAGATTTAACATGTTGTGTGTGTGTGTGAGGAGTAAGTATCGAAAGTAAATTCGAATTTGAAAGATTTCATCGTATAAATAAATAGTAAAACACATGTTTGATTAAAATTTGGGATGGTTCCAAAACGGAACCTTGACTAACCAAAGTGGTCAAAAAGTCTTTCGAATTTGAGGAGCATGCTTTGGCCTAATAGGTGAAATACTCTCGACGACAAGTCGGTTAACGGTATTTACCCTTCCGGTTACTACATGTCCCCAATTCAATTGAAATTTCGAGACTTGGCGGGATTAATGAAAATCAAGGAGTGGAACTAGTCGACAAGGTGCGGGTTTCACCCCTAACTTGGCGATTTAGTATCCTAAGTGTGGTTGGTACTCGTCGGGTCAAAATTTGATTTCAACACTTTGACGAGGGTCCACTAGAATTTGAAATTTGAATTTCTCCATCAAGGTGAGGATTTCACTCCTAACTTGATGGTGAATTTCGTGTAAAAAGAAAAAGTAGATGGATTGAGGGTTGTTCACCAAATTGTGGGTTTCACGCCTATTTTGGTGAAGTCATCTCGTTTGTGTATTACGAGTGTTTGTGGAATTAGAATAGTCGAGTAAAATGTATGAGGAAAAGCGTATGTTGAAGATTTAACAAACAAGTATAAACATGTCAAGAATGACACATAAAGAATGACGTATTAAAACAAATATTAACACGTAATAAAACATGTATTTAACACATAAGAATAGCATGTCAAGTATGATACATAAGGATAAAAATGACATATACGTTTAAAAGGCTCAAAGAGAACAAATAAGGAACACATAAAGTGGCATGCATGTAGTTTCAAACAAAACATAAGAATAAGGCTCTAAAACTATAGACTAGGTAAAAGCATTCCCACTTTTCCTAATTCCCTATAGTTATGGCTCTGATACCAATCTGTCACACCCCAACCAATGGCGGAAACATCGGGATGAGACGAAGTGTGAAGATTGCTAGAGACATCATAACGCTATTTGTGACAATATTTAATAAACCGATTTCATTTCATAATTCATTTGTCTACATTACAAGGAAATCAAATAACATCAAGTTCAAGGGAAATACAATATAACATAATCAAAATTGATAAAACGATTAAACCTAACGTCTATATGTGTATCTAGGCATCAACGCTACTTCATTTCATAGCATCATCATCCTCAACCTGTAACATGTTTAAAATAAAGTTCAATGCAAAAGCAAAGACGAGTATACAAGTTTAAGCATAAGTATAAGTATAAAAGTATAAAACGAATCCACATGGCAACTTTGTTTATACAAGATCTAACATGGCATGCAATATTTCTAGCCAACCCTCTGTTTACGCAAGCGGCCCTTTCCATAGCACATGTCATCATTTCGTTGCTATGAAAAGACCATAAGTTTATAATTCAACATGACCCAAGTTTAAAGGGGGCGGTGTGTTACTCCTATAGCGCTATGCATGTCAAATGGAGGCTCGTGAAAGCTAATGACTAAAACATATCACATAAGTATGGTCCACGTAAGCATCAAGTATCATAACATAGCATTCATGTATAAGGATTGTTTTCGTGCATTGCATAAAGAATAAGTTTAAGTGTGTTTTAAATAAAGTAACATGTTACTCCCCAAAAAGTGGTAAACATAAAAAGGGGGTTGTGAGTATACTCACAATATTGCATATGCTTTCCGATTATCCAATGTGGCGAAGTTGATGATGTTAGAAGGTTGAATGTGTAAGGGTTAAAGTTCAAGTATGTTTAGAGTCGAGATTCGGTATTTAAAACAACATAAAAATAAGATATGAGAATAACATGTGAAAATAATCATTTAGTACATATGATGCTTGTTCTTGACACTAGGAAACTCTAAGGAGTTTAAATGTTTTCATGGAACAAGGTTCCATTAGAATCGTGACAAGTTATCACAGTCTAGGATGATGTAATCTAGTACCTTGACATATGAACACTAGTTCATCATCAAAGATTCGATTATTTGAATAATATGGTTATGTATTGTATAGGTTATATAGATATGTTAATAAGTCCAAATGTTCAAGTTTTTCAAGCATGAGGTAGAAGATTATATCTTCATTTAGGTACCTCAAAATGTGTCATAGAATTCATGTAGGAGGTAGGAAGAACAAGCTTCCATTTAGGCACCTCGTATGTGTTCACCACTACACTTGTTGTAAGGACAAACAAGGAGGGTTATGAACTAAGATTAGTACATGAATGTAAACAATCTAAGCTATGAGAAATCATCAAATCATGTGGGGATTCTATGTTGGAAAACCCAAGTTGTTCCATAATCACTCCTACATCAAACTTGAAGCTTGAACATGACTTGTGGGTCAAAAACCCTAAACAAAACAGAAAGTATTTGAGGATTATCCTCTGATTTTGTATGTCTCAACCTTGTTTTTAAGCCTAACTAACCATAGGGATGGTTATAAGCATAAGGACTTAGGTTTGAGCGAGTTAAACTCATGTTTAAGCAAAGATTAATGAAAACAAATTTAAACAGTAGACTTTGAAGCCTTTTTGCCGGAGTTCCAGGTGCTTGTTTGCTGTGAAACACCCCTAGAATCGAAGCTAAGGTCAAGCCAAGCATTCTGGAAAAAGAATGGACCAAAACGGATAAGAAATGAAGAAGTTATGCCCATTTTCGTAATGCTCGATGAATCTGTCCGAACCTGAACTTTCAGCAACGATTTTAGGGAGTTTGAGAAAGTTTTGAGAGTGACAATAGAGTTTGTAAAGTGGAAAAGTGGCTGGGATTAGAGTGGTATTTATAGGGAAGGATTAGGGTTTAATTTGGTTGGTATTAAATAGGATTAGTTGGTGGTTTAACACTAGAAAAAAATAATTAAAAACAGCCATGAAGCTGTTCGAACAAGGCTGTAAACAACCATTTATGTAACACCTGTGTCACTTCACGGCCATCAAACAAATACCAAACCAATGAAATATTTTATTTCATACTTGGGATTTGTAAAAATATGTGTATCGTTTACACATATCAACTCTTGTTCAATTTCAAACCCTAAATCGCTTTCTGGAAGGTTATACGCGCGCCGATGCGTAAATATAACCAGTTTAATGCAACGAACACTCCGTAATAGTGAAATAGGCTTAACATACCTTAAATAACCTATACATAACTTAGATATAAGTTTTGGAAGGTTTGGTGTGGTGAAATCAAGTTAAATCGCTTACAGGGACTAAAGTTGACAAACTGCGAAAGTATGCCAATTTGAACTGTAACAGACATTCCGGAACATGACCATAAGTTAAACATACCATAAATATCCTTTACATAGCTTAGAAATAGGCTTTGAGGGGTTCGGTGTGCTAAAATAAACTTTTGTGTCATTCAGGGACTAAAAGTGCCAAAAAGTGCACAAGTTTGCATTTTCGCGCATAACTTACGTTCTGAATACATCTGGACATCCAAAAATTTATGTAAGCATGACTACATTATATTTTAGTGTTCTCCTTAAGAAAAATCCATTCGTCGCGTCATTTGGATCGTTTTTCGCGCTTATGCGCATTCCGTCGTAATTAAGCGAACATCGCGTTCGTACGACCAAACGAACCATCATCCGGCATATTTTTGAGCATGTTTTGAGTTCCCTATACTTTAACTTCATTTTAGAGCCTTGAAATGAGGTTAACGGGGTTCAAACGCTTCGAAAAAGGCCTTAAACACGTGCAGGGACCATTGCTGCCAAATTATGAAACTTTCTGATTCAGGTTGAGTGCTAGCGTAGCGCGACGCCTGAGGGGCTACCTGTCGCGCTACGCGACTGACTTGCTGATCAGATTCAATGTTTCTAATTGCAAGTTGCAACCAATTAATCCTTAACCACATGTTTTAAGTGATGTGTCACTAAGTTAAGGAGCATTTGTGGCACCATAACATTCCGACAAGTGTACGCACGAGATTCGATCACGTTATTCAAGAAACGATCCTAACGGTTACCCGAAAACTATATATACCCATCCACCCCCATTGCATTTCTTACAAGAATTCCAATTTTGAGAGCTCTAAGTTGAAACCGTTGTTTCATACCTGAGTTCTTGGATCGGGATTAGCATTCGGGGACCCTTCGTAAGTATTCTTTCGTTCTTTTTCCTTATTTTATTGCTTTTCGAGTCCGAAAGTCAAACTTTGTTTGACTTTCAGCGTTGACCAGTGATGGTCAATGCGAAGTTCGTTTGAACTTCGCAACGTGAGTGTAATCACGTTGGTCTTAGTCCCTTGGGACTATGCCCACTGATTACCACGTTGTTTAGGGTCGTAGGGTAGGCGATCTAATAAATCGCCTATACCTTCGAACCCGACCCAGTTTGGTCGATCATTAGGATCCGACCAAATACATTAGGTGACCTTAGTGTAGGGAATAACCTTCCGAGGTTATACCCTATGGTCACATCGTTTAAGTAGTTGTATGATAGGTAGTTTATATGCCTTAGGTAAATTACCAGAATACCCTTTTCATGTATAAGTGGTAATTAAGCATATGTAACCTAAACTTTTGTCACGTAACTGATTATGTAACATGTTTAGGCATATAATACTTGTCATAGGACTAGTTAGGCGGTCCGAACGCGTTTCACGCGAACGACGCGTTAAAGTAGCATAAGCTACCTAAACGGGTCGTAATGGGTCGTAGACACTCAGGTTAAGTTTCATTTAGTATGTAGGCTTTGTTAAACCAAATGACACGAGTCTCTACACTCGTTTGGTTTACAAACCCTAATGCTACCCAGTCTTCCGATTTAGGTCCGGTTTATTAATATAGTTACCTATATTAGGTGCCGTTTGATATTCCGAGATCTCTAGCATTACTTGGTGATTATCTATAGACATCTGAGCAATCTCAGGCGAGTACATTATTCCCCTATTTTACTGTTTTCCAAACTGTTTTGGGGTGAAGCATGTGTACCTATCTGTTACTTTCATGTTTTCCAAAAGTATAATTGATTATACATGTTATTACTTATCTATTGACCAATTGAATGACTATCTATGATTTAAACATTGTTTTCTCAAAGAACATAAAATAAATTGTTGAATTGTACTTATTTTATGTTCACCAGACCGATTGTTAGTATGATATAGCGCTATAGGATTTGACACCCCATTCCTGTTGGCATGGAATGTCTGAAACCAATTTATTGCTCCATCCAAATAGGAATTGCCTTTGTGGTATTTCTATAGTCTCAAAGGTGTATCTTGATGCACCAGGTCTGATTGAATTCTCAAATCACACTATTAAAGTATATTTTAATATACTCTCATGTGTGGTATTGTACAAACCAACATATATTTTGTTAACCATCCAAAGCATATTTTAATATGTTATTTACTAAACAAAAACATAGTTTAATATGTTATTTATCACACCCAAAGCATATTTTGATATGTTATCTATAAATCCGAAGTATACTTGTACTATACTATCTAAATCTATTCTTTTGAACAACGAAGGTATATTTAATGTACTATCTATCTATCGATTTGGTTTAGTTTGATTAAGTGATTAAGTAACGATGCGTGTGTAATGTGATACAAGCATGGTGGATACGCCGCTGGTACTTCCTATATATAAGTGCTTGTATGGTATTACATACTGTAACGTTATTTGAATCATTTCAGTTTGAAATATATAACATTTATACAAATAACATACTTTTCACAAGGCATTGTGTTACAAACAACATATCTTATACAAACTCATGTTACATGGTTATTCATTAAATCATGCATTATTCTCTTATTTATACATATCATCAGAACTTATCATTGTTTTTCAAATAATTTACCAAAACAAATGTTTATGGGTTAAGAGTCATGGCTACGAGGTTTTACAAATTATAAACAGCTTGATTTGAGTTGGTTAATTAAGTTGCAATATTATACTCTTTTCAAAACAAGGTTTTTAAATAAAGTATTGCAACGTCTAAACTAGCCATGATTTCGACACTCCTACAAAACCAATGTATTCGCCAGCATTTCTTTGCTGACCTCGTTTTTACACATGTTTCAGGTACTGCTTTGCAATGATTGTTGATACATGCTACATTTAGGATGGACTCGTGCCTTAGCGACTTAAAACGAGACAATAACTAGTTAACTTATGTTATGTACCCTTTATTTCTTGTTTAAACAATGTAAACTCTCATAATTGATTATTAAAACGAAACTCTAATTGCTATGGATTTGAAACGATTAATTCTGTTACAACACTCCCCGACATTTCCGCCACGTTTTGTATGTTCCACGTGGTCGGGGTGTGACAGAAAAGATGGTATCAGAGCCAATGGTTATAGGGAATTAGATTATTAGTAATGCTTTGACCTAGTCTATAACCTTCTTAGGACCCAAACGCGAGTTTACTTGCGTTTAGTCATAAAACAATACCGTCACCTATCCTTAGGCGACTACCACAACAAGAACATAATTTTTCGAAACCGCTTTGAAAACTAATCATCTGTTCTAGGATGATTAATTACTAAGTTTTGAACCCTCTATTGTAAGGTTTTGAACCCCTTTGAATTTTCAAAAAAATCTCGTCAAGGTTTTGGGTTTTAAATAATGTGAACATATGCAAACTGGAAGGGTGAATGCCTGTATTCTGGGTTTTCTGTCTAGGCAAGCACTTCGTATACATCTCATCAGACGCGAGACCAGTTGTGCTTACCTGGGAATTCTTGGGATGAGTGTTCACTTATAGGCAAGCATGTCTTCGCGATACATTATTTTTGACCTATTTACTTTGACTAGTCACCATCTCATTTGTTTGCCTTTGGTAACAAACAAATGGTCACAATCTTCATGTGTTGTTATTTTCTTTTGACTACCTTCGGCTTGTTTCCTCCTATGTCTTCCATTTTCTTCATTATACCTTTTCATTTCAACAAGACTCGAATGTCCGGACCAGGTGCTACAATTGCCCAACAAATAGGCGTCGTACTCCAGAAGACCGTTGATTTAGCTATTACCATGACTCGTCTCAAGGATGAAGCCGTATAAGGGAACTGCTCCTTGGCGCAATCAATGTCACTGGCATCATCTGAATCAAATACCCTGTTTCAAATGTACCCACGGTGGACGATGGAGACATTTGGTTAACATGTGCCGCTTTGCAATCCAAAGCAAAGCTGATGCAAATCCTGCTGCTGCTCAACCTTCAAACTCTGCTTCATATGTCGCTTGGCATATCTAGCGTCTCAACCTCATGAATTTTCTACCTTGTGTATCGACTTAAACACGCCTAGTGCAAGGTGTCGAATCACCTTTCGTTACACAAATTCCAAAATCCATGAAGGATCTTTCTATCCTTATAATCAGATCCTTGTGGATGAATATCACTCAAATCGGAGCCCTTAATTGAATTCTTTGTATGATTCAATATGTACATTACGATTCAATAAGGACAAAGCCGAATTCTTATTAAGATCTTTCTATCTTCATAGATAGATTCTTGAAAATGATTAAAGTACCAAATGAAATCCACGGATTGGATTCCTGGTGTGCTTTAATTATCCATGCTCAAAGACAACAAATTAAAGAATCAAGTTAACTAATTTTTGTGCTTATGTGTTTTCTTATGTGTTCTGTGTTTTATGTGATCCATCCAAATCCTCGTAGAATCTTCCATATCTCATATGAAGGATTCGTAGTAGGATATTCCAAAAAGGTACTATCTTAAATCCTTAATGGACTTCTACGTTGTAGTTAAGTCCCTTGGGTTTTAAAGTACTATTCTAAAACTGGACCTCTTGAATGGTCTGGTTAAACAGACTGATTTTGAAAATCTGATCAAAAATATCATGTGATGATATAAATACAAAGATCCCTTAAGTGGTCTATTTAAGGAGATCGTACGACGGTCTAGTTAAGAAGATCATGAGTTGATCTAGTTAAAAAGATCGTTCGTTGATTTAGTTAAAAAGATCCTTTGGTGATCTAGTCAAGTCGCTTCATGTTTATTCAATTGATTTTTCCTCTATGCATTATGAAATGGACTGTGCGGACTGTGCAAGAGATTACGTAATTATGGAGGCCTACATAATTATGGAATTCAGTGCACAGAAACCACAAGAAGTTTTGTCATGTGTTAAGACCTAAAGTGACAAGAATAATGATACGGGAGAAGTCTCGGACTTTGACCGATGTCATTTATTCTCACACTTCTCAATTCTGGTCTCAATCACACACACAGTTTCAAATGATAAGTCTTCATAAGAAACGTTCTTCTGTCCGTGGTTCAAAAATTCCATGTTTTACTGCTACAAGGAATTCACTTTGAGGGTTAACAAATTCGCTAAGAATCCTAACATGGCCCAGAGTTTTACTTAAGGGTTCAATGGAACTATTAGAAGGCGAAACGGTCACAGCTGTCTTCACAAGTTTCCTCTAGAATTAAATTTCGGGACGAAATTTCCTAAAGTAGGGGAGACTGTAACACCTGTGTCACTTCACGGCCATCAAACAAATACCAAACCAATGAAATATTTTATTTCATACTTGGGATTTGTAAAAATATGTGTATCGTTTACACATATCAACTCTTGTTCAATTTCAAACCCTAAATCGCTTTCTGGAAGGTTATACGCGCGCCGATGCGTAAATATAACCAGTTTAATGCAACGAACACTCCGGAATAGTGAAATAGGCTTAACATACCTTAAATAACCTATACATAACTTAGATATAAGTTTTGGAAGGTTTGGTGTGGTGAAATCAAGTTAAATCGCTTACAGGGACTAAAGTTGACAAACTGCGAAAGTATGCCAATTTGAACTGTAACAGACATTCCGGAACATGACCATAAGTTAAACATACCATAAATATCCTTTACATAGCTTAGAAATAGGCTTTGAGGGGTTCGGTGTGCTAAAATAAACTTTTGTGTCATTCAGGGACTAAAAGTGCCAAAAAGTGCACAAGTTTGCATTTTCGCGCATAACTTACGTTCTGAATACATCTGGACATCCAAAAATTTATGTAAGCATGACTACATTATATTTTAGTGTTCGCCTTAAGAAAAATCCATTCGTCGCGTCATTTGGATCGTTTTTCGCGCTTATGCGCATTCCGTCGTAATTAAGCGAACATCGCGTTCGTACGACCAAACGAACCATCATCCGGCATATTTTTGAGCATGTTTTGAGTTCCCTATACTTTAACTTCATTTTAGAGCCTTGAAATGAGGTTAACGGGGTTCAAACGCTTCGAAAAAGGCCTTAAACACGTGCAGGGACCATTGCTGCCAAATTATGAAACTTTCTGATTCAGGTTGAGTGCTAGCGTAGCGCGACGCCTGAGGGGCTACCTGTCGCGCTACGCGACTGACTTGCTGATCAGATTCAATGTTTCTAATTGCAAGTTGCAACCAATTAATCCTTAACCACATGTTTTAAGTGATGTGTCACTAAGTTAAGGAGCATTTGTGGCACCATAACATTCCGACAAGTGTACGCACGAGATTCGATCACGTTATTCAAGAAACGATCCTAACGGTTACCCGAAAACTATATATACCCATCCACCCCCATTGCATTTCTTACAAGAATTCCAATTTTGAGAGCTCTAAGTTGAAACCGTTGTTTCATACCTGAGTTCTTGGATCGGGATTAGCATTCGGGGACCCTTCGTAAGTATTCTTTCGTTCTTTTTCCTTATTTTATTGCTTTTCGAGTCCGAAAGTCAAACTTTGTTTGACTTTCAGCGTTGACCAGTGATGGTCAATGCGAAGTTCGTTTGAACTTCGCAACGTGAGTGTAATCACGTTGGTCTTAGTCCCTTGGGACTATGCCCACTGATTACCACGTTGTTTAGGGTCGTAGGGTAGGCGATCTAATAAATCGCCTATACCTTCGAACCCGACCCAGTTTGGTCGATCATTAGGATCCGACCAAATACATTAGGTGACCTTAGTGTAGGGAATAACCTTCCGAGGTTATACCCTATGGTCACATCGTTTAAGTAGTTGTATGATAGGTAGTTTATATGCCTTAGGTAAATTACCAGAATACCCTTTTCATGTATAAGTGGTAATTAAGCATATGTAACCTAAACTTTTGTCACGTAACTGATTATGTAACATGTTTAGGCATATAATACTTGTCATAGGACTAGTTAGGCGGTCCGAACGCGTTTCACGCGAACGACGCGTTAAAGTAGCATAAGCTACCTAAACGGGTCGTAATGGGTCGTAGACACTCAGGTTAAGTTTCATTTAGTATGTAGGCTTTGTTAAACCAAATGACACGAGTCTCTACACTCGTTTGGTTTACAAACCCTAATGCTACCCAGTCTTCCGATTTAGGTCCGGTTTATTAATATAGTTACCTATATTAGGTGCCGTTTGATATTCCGAGATCTCTAGCATTACTTGGTGATTATCTATAGACATCTGAGCAATCTCAGGCGAGTACATTATTCCCCTATTTTACTGTTTTCCAAACTGTTTTGGGGTGAAGCATGTGTACCTATCTGTTACTTTCATGTTTTCCAAAAGTATAATTGATTATACATGTTATTACTTATCTATTGACCAATTGAATGACTATCTATGATTTAAACATTGTTTTCTCAAAGAACATAAAATAAATTGTTGAATTGTACTTATTTTATGTTCACCAGACCGATTGTTAGTATGATATAGCGCTATAGGATTTGACACCCCATTCCTGTTGGCATGGAATGTCTGAAACCAATTTATTGCTCCATCCAAATAGGAATTGCCTTTGTGGTATTTCTATAGTCTCAAAGGTGTATCTTGATGCACCAGGTCTGATTGAATTCTCAAATCACACTATTAAAGTATATTTTGATATACTCTCATGTGTGGTATTGTACAAACCAACATATATTTTGTTAACCATCCAAAGCATATTTTAATATGTTATTTACTAAACAAAAACATAGTTTAATATGTTATTTATCACACCCAAAGCATATTTTGATATGTTATCTATAAATCCGAAGTATACTTGTACTATACTATCTAAATCTATTCTTTTGAACAACGAAGGTATATTTAATGTACTATCTATCTATCGATTTGGTTTAGTTTGATTAAGTGATTAAGTAACGATGCGTGTGTAATGTGATACAAGCATGGTGGATACGCCGCTGGTACTTCCTATATATAAGTGCTTGTATGGTATTACATACTGTAACGTTATTTGAATCATTTCAGTTTGAAATATATAACATTTATACAAATAACATACTTTTCACAAGGCATTGTGTTACAAACAACATATCTTATACAAACTCATGTTACATGGTTATTCATTAAATCATGCATTATTCTCTTATTTATACATATCATCAGAACTTATCATTGTTTTTCAAATAATTTACCAAAACAAATGTTTATGGGTTAAGAGTCATGGCTACGAGGTTTTACAAATTATAAACAGCTTGCTTTGAGTTGGTTAATTAAGTTGCAATATTATACTCTTTTCAAAACAAGGTTTTTAAATAAAGTATTGCAACGTCTAAACTAGCCATGATTTCGACACTCCTACAAAACCAATGTATTCGCCAGCATTTCTTTGCTGACCTCGTTTTTACACATGTTTCAGGTACTGCTTTGCAATGATTGTTGATACATGCTACATTTAGGATGGACTCGTGCCTTAGCGACTTAAAACGAGACAATAACTAGTTAACTTATGTTATGTACCCTTTATTTCTTGTTTAAACAATGTAAACTCTCATAATTGATTATTAAAACGAAACTCTAATTGCTATGGATTTGAAACGATTAATTCTGTTACAACACTCCCCGACATTTCCGCCACGTTTTGTATGTTCCACGTGGTCGGGGTGTGACAATTTACCCTTTTTCTTTTGTTGTTTGTGAGGCATCTTAGGTTAGTATATGTATATTTATTTTATGTTTAAGTTAAATAACATATGCTAACCTTTAAAATTCATTGCAACATAATTGGGTGGTTAAATATTAAAACAAAATATTGATTCTGCCCTTGGCAGAACTTCGATTGGGAGTTGTTCCTAGCCACCATCTTTCCTTTTTTTTTTTATTTGAGTGACATAATAGATTAGATATTGTGATGTTAAATTAATTACTCAAGTGACTAACCATTTAATCAAATATGACATTATGAGGTTAGGTGGGAGGTGATTAAAATACATCAATACTCATACTAACTCAGTTCATCGGAACTGTTTGTCATTTTTAAACATTTTATTTTTTATTAATACACACAATGCATATTAATACTATTAATGATAGTCATTAAAGAAAAAAAATGGATCAAAGTAGAACCAACCATGCTTAGCTAGGTATTTCGACTAATCATAAGGCCACCTCAAAGCCTTTCCAAATTTTGGCACTATACCTTATAATAATATGTATATATAATAAGGTAATTTACTAATCATAATTTATATATTAATGTTTAATATATATATATAAAATACGAAATTAAGTAATAAGTTTGTAAAAAGTATAGGTTGTGTATTTTGAATGTAGAATCAAGTGTTGGTATAATTTAACGTCTAGAGCTATGTATTTCTTTACGAGACGCATGCATATGTATCGAATGAGTGTATGTATCAAATGTATAAACGGATTTAATTGCACAAGCACGAATAAATAAACAAGGTATAATGTGTATGAAATACTAAATTTTATTACGATTGAATTTATGAATTACGAAAACGGAAGTGAAATACGAATATGATACGGAGGTAAGTTTCCAAAAGTAGGTACATGAATAATCTTTCCAATTAAAGTAAGTTTAAAAAAAAGCGAGGCGTTACACACTTCACCCACACTCCACCACCATCACAACCCACATCCACCACCATCATCCATCATCCATCTTAGAGTGTGTGTAGTAGTCTCGGGATCCAAGATTAATAGTAAGAGTTCTTGACAATCAAGGGCCATGTTTGCCTAAGTCTCTTACATCACTTTGTGAAGACAAGCATTCAGTGTAATACTTTTGTTTTTTAATCTTTTCGCACTTTTTATTTGGTTTTGTATTAATGACTTTAATAACTAGTTTCTTATGTTGAATGTGAAACTTCCTTATCATTTGTCTGTGGTGTCTTGGCGTTATTTTAATGTCTATATAAAATAAAAGATTTACAGAATTCATATCTCCACGGTCTATATAGAGATATGTTGGCTACCTGGTCGGGGGTTAAGGGAATGGTTTGGTAAGGTTCTTGCCTTGTTCAGTGTATAGATCCTGCAAGGACCTGGGTCAAGGTTACTAGGACCTCCTTCACTACCCACTGGTATTGGATAGCGGGGGTTCGAATGGCTTGATCCCCTCATACGTAAACTACTATTAATACATTAACCCGGCTACTTGGGATTGTATCCCTGCTGACTCAAACCACTTAGCCGAGGGTAACGTCACCTTCAAAAAAAGGGCCTACCACATTACGCATTAATAACTGAATTAATTATCTTCCAGTAATCCAACCCTTTAGGATTTTATCCTTGCTGACTCAAACTATTGGGTTGAGGGTAACGTCACCTTCAAAAGAGGGGCCTATAACTATAACTAAGATAATCTCTTAAAAAGTGCAAAAGTGCGGAAAACATCAAAGGTTACACTAAAGGCGAGTCGGATCCAAGTGATTCATCTTGTCTATCTGTTTCTATTTTATTTTTATTTTTCGTAATTTTTTGTTTTATTTTAATGTTTAAAATCTTTTTCCTAAATTTTGATTTGATTAGACGTTGAGGATAAACCGGTACTAAAAGCACTTGTGTCCTTGGACGACCTCGATATCTTACCAACGCTATACTACGCTCACGATGGGTGCACTTGCCCATATGTGTGTTTAGTGTTAGTAAAATATCATGTTTTATAAATTTAAAACTTAACTAAGTGTTAAAAAGGGCTTAAAATATAACTAAAATTATATCACACTCGACACGCATCAGTACCGTAATTTCGTTTGATAGGTTGCCAAACTTCTGAGATACTAGGTCTTTATGTTTGTTAAATCTCTGGGGTATTATACTTGGTCTTCTGATATTGCGTGAACAATGGCCTAGACCTCGTATAATGCTTTGCTAAGCGCTTTGTTTGTGCGCAAACCCCCCTTGGTGGATTTCTTTTCTGCCACAACAATCATCTCCGAATGATCTATTCAAAATTGTCATCACCGGATGTGCAAACTACTATTCTATGTTACCACCGGGTACATAGCAAAAAAAAATGCGAAGTAATGTAGAAAAAGATACGTACACCACCTTTAAAGTCGAGCCTTCATCTCTTTTTCTGTGCGGTGGCACTAATGGTGTGTGCAAGGTGTGTTATGTTTTTTATTGATATTTTAAGCCCATTTTACACATTAGTCAAGTTTTAAATTTATAAAACACGATATTCTACTAACACTAAACACACACATGGGCAAGTGCAACCATCGTGAGCGTAGTATAGCGTTGGTAAGATACCGAGGTTGTCCAAGGACACTGATGCGCGTGTGGTGTTATAGATTTTTATATATATATTTTTAGCCCTTTTTACACGTTAGTCAAGTTTTAAATTTATAAAACACGATATTTTACTAACACCTAACACACATATGGGCAAGTGCACCCATCGTGAGCGTAGTATAGCGTTGGTAAGATACCGAGGTCGTCCAAGGACACAAGAGCTTTTAATACTGGTTTATCCTCAACGTCTAATCAAATCAAAAGTTTAGAAAAATGTTTTAAACTAGAAAATAAAAACTAAAAATGCTGAAAAATAAAAATAAAAGTAATAACAGATAGACAAGATGAATCACTTGGATCCGACTCGTGTTTAGTGTAACCTTTGATTATTTCCGTACTTTTGCACTTTTTAAGAGATTATCTTAGTTATTGTAGTAGGCCCCTCTTTTGAAGGTGACGTTACCCTCAACCCAGTATTTTGAGTCAACAAGGATACAATCCTAAAGGGTTGGATTATTGAAAGATAATTAATTAAGTTATTAATGCATAATGTGGTAGGCCCCTCTTTTGAAGGTGACGTTACCCTCGGCTAAGTAGTCTGAGTCAGCAGGGATACAGTCCTAAGTAGTCGGGTTAAAGTTTTAATAGTAGCTTACATATGAGGGGATCAAAGAGTTTGGACCCCCGCCTTCCAATCCAGTGGGTATTGAAGGAGGTCCTACTAAATTTGTCCCAGGTCCTTGCAGGATCTATACACTGAACAAGGCAAGACTCTTACCAAACCATTCCTTTAACCCTCGACCAGGTAGCCAACATATCTCCATATAGACCGTGGAAATATGAATGGTGAAAATCTTTTATTTTATATAGACAGTAAAATAATGCCAAGACACCACGGACAAATGATAAGGAAGATTCACCTTCAACATAAGAAACTAGTTATTAAAGTCATTAATACATAACCAAATAAAAAGTGAGAAAAGATTAAAAATAAAAAGTATTACACTAGACACTTTGTCTTCACCAAATGATGTAAGAGACTTAGGCAAACATGGCCTTTGATTGTCAAGAACTCTTACGATCAATCTTGGATCCCGAGACTACTCACACACTCTATGATGGATGATGGTGGTGGTGGATGATGGTGTTATGATGGTGGTGGTGGGTGGGTGAAGTGTGAGAGAGGTGGTTTGCCAAGGGATGGTTTGCAAATGAGCCAAGCACCCTTATTTATAGCCTGAACAGAAGCTCGGGCATGGCCCCGTGTCCATTGGGCACGGCCCCGTGTCCATCCTCCTTCTCTTTCTTCATTAATTGCAATTTGTCTGCATTAGTTGACCACGCCCCCGTGTCCGCTGGGCACGACCCCGTGTGCAGAAGCGTATCTGTACTATTAAGATTTTCCAAGATTTTGCGAATCTTAGAGTTGACCACGGCCCCATGTCCGCTGGGCACACCCCCGTGGTGGGTGATAGAAGCTTCTACAACTTTGTCTTTTCTGCAGACACTTGGGCACGCCCCCGTGCACACTGAGCATGGGGCGTGTTTAGCCTTCTGTCTTCTTGTTTTTGCTTGGGAATATGCTGTCGGGGGGTCGGGCATGCCACGTTTATTCCTTTTCTTGTATTTATGTTAGATTTAGCTGCCTTTTTGCTTCTTTTGTTCATTTGAGCTCATTTAATCCTGAAAATACAAAAGGAAGACAAAAACACACTTTTTCCAACATTAGTACTACAAAAGGTTAGTTTTACGCCACAATTGATGTAATTTATATGTTGGATTTTGCACACATCAAATATCCCCACACTTGAATCTTTGCTTATCCTCAAGCAAAACTCTTTATAATGTGGCTTTACACTCCCAAATGGAATGGGTTTTTTGGGCTTGTCATAGAGTGTCGGGATTTCCAAGATTCTTTATTAGGTTTTATTTTTATTTATTTACAATCCTATTCGTCAAGATTTATTTAAAAGATTACATAAGATAATTACTTATTAGGGCATAATATGCCTTTTTAAAATTCCATTTATATACAAGTTCACATACCTCACGGGGGATCACTCAACACTCGGCCGAAGATGTATTTTAGTGAATCACTCGAGAGCGGCGTGGAACTTATTCCTGCCATAAGCTTGCCAAGCAATCAATCCTCCTCCTTTTTAACTATACACCTTTGTAAATATCAAGAGGACTTTTGGGTGAAGGGTTAGGCTTGGGTTAAGGGTAGGTGGTTGGGTTAGTGGTTAGTAAAAGGGGGAAAGACGTAAAAAGCGTCGGTTTTCGTAAGACTTTTTATTTTTTGTAACTTTTTATTTTGATGAAGCACTACTTCAAACAAAGTTATTTTTGATAAACTTGTTTGTTTATTTCTTTTTTGCTTCATCATCATCATTTTTTTTTTATAAGGAAGTCATAAGAAAAACCGAGCTTGTTACTAAAACAAAGGGTTAAAAAAAAGGGTTTTGGTGGGTAAAAGGGTGTTTCTTTTGGGTTAAGAAATGAAAAGGTTTAGGCTCAAAGGGGGGGATTTTGGGTAGGTGGTAAAAAAAAGAAAATAATGGTGTAGAAATAAAAAGGGTTAGTCCTAATGCCTCCATCATTTACTTACTCGGGTTTAAGTTGGTAAGGACCGGGAATGTATCGTCGTGGCAAGTTCTAGAGTCGTAAGAACCAAGCGGCTATTCACACAAGAAACGAAAAATGAGCATTTAGTTCTAGAGTTGTGGGAATGGGTTTTTATGTGATCAAGTATATATAATCAAATTTTAACTAAACTTGTCATGTCGTTTCATAATTCTCTTATGTTGGTTCTTTTTATCACGACACTATCGGTTGTAAATTTGTAAAAATATAACCTTTTTAGAACTTGAAATTCCCAAATTAAACCTAGACAAGTAAAAAAAATGAATTTTTTTTTTGAAAAAAAATTTGGGGTGATTACCGGTTCCAATAGGGTTTTGTGTAAGGCTTGTAATTAGGACTTGCAAGATTCAAGGTTTTAGCATCCCCCCCCCCCACTTAAATTACACATTGTCATCAATGTGTCCCAAAAATAAGTTTTTAGGTTGATTGAATGTGTAAAAAGGTGTGAAAAAGCAAACATTTATGTTACTGGGCGTCTGGACACGCCCCCGTGTCGGATGAACACGACCTAGTGGTCAGAATGCCAGTAACGATAACTTACAGAAGGTGGACACCGGGGCGTGTCGGCTGAGCACAACACCGTGTCTGGCAAAAATCTGCAGAATTTTTACAAACAGCAGGTCTGGGGCAATGGGCACGGGGGCATATCGGCTGGACACGACCCCGTGTAGACAATCTGCAAAGGTGAAAAACAGGTTTCTGGCTTCGGTTTTCCTGTCCCGGCTTTAGTAGCACTAATATTTAGTGCTCTAAGCCTCGTATGTACCTGTTTTATCAATAAACACTACACCAAACCATAGCAAGCATCCTAAATTACCATTGTTCAAACATTCATACCACAAAGTTAAAAAGAAAAAAAATGCAGAAAGTAAAAAGTGTTAGAGGAAAGTAAATTGTTCAACACACGGCACGCAGGCCGAAAATTGTTCATGAGAAAAGGGGGAAAACCTGTGAGACCACCAACCAGCTGCTCCTACTTCTACTCCTCCCGCCTAGTCCATGTCCTCGTCTTCATCATCATCTCCTCCTCCGTGCCCCGCCATGTACTCCCGGATGTTCCCGATGTCATCCTGTATGTCGGAGATGTTTCTCTCAATTGCTCCGACCCGGGTGTACGTGTTGCTCGCCATGTTATAGGTGTTCCTGGTGCACATGATATTTTCCTGCAATAAGTCATATAAGCTTTGAAAATTAGCAAAACCGCCTCCTTGTGAGGAGGATTCGCCCGGATCACCATGGGGCTGGTAGTGGTATTGAGGAGGTGGTTGAAAGTGTGGAGCGTGAAGGACGAGTGCCTCTTGCATGTTGCATGCATGCCCCTGGACTCTTTGGAAGCTAACCGTCCGGTCTTCGGCTTCATAAATCAAGTTTATGGAGCGGCAGATGTTTATGTCCACTCTCCCCGACCATGGGCTCTTTTGGAAAGACCTGGGCATGTTCACGAAATGCTTGAAGAGACGGTATATCCACCCCCCGAAGAAGATAGGGGTTGGTGGAGTAGCGAGCCGGTTCCAATGCATGTTTTGGAGTAGGAGGTATGGAACATCAAGGTGGGTGCGGGTATGAATGCAATGAAGGACCACCAGATCTCTCAACCCTACAACGCCACTACAATCATGCCTTTGGCTAGTAAGTGAGGACCCTATGGATGTAACGGTAAAGAGGGTCCCTCAACTTAGTGCTCTTTGTGCTACTTGGGTTGTAGTGCCCTTCTCCTATTTGAGCCCAAGCGACTTGGCGTTCATTTCCTGATAATTCGCGTAACCCTCCGGTGTTTTCTTCATTACCCGCATCTTCCTCCGCATACAACCCAACTATCGACCCAAACTGTGCCATCGAGATAGAGTACTTAGTTCCCCCACATCGGAATTCTATCCCATCATTATCAAATGGGTCGGATCTTGAATTGAACACGAATGTGCTATAGAATTCCAGATTATACTCGTGGACTGAGCGAAGTCAAGTGGTTAGGGCGGCTCTTAGTGGCCGGTGACTAGGTTGTTAAACCAGTCAAGCTGGTTCACTGCTGCTAAAAGATCCATGCATACTTGTCGTGGGTATTCCTCCGGCCTGGTTCGAACCACATCGTATCTTGCTTTAGCATCCAACTCATTTGCATTGAACCTTGTGAATTTCTTGGACATCTGAAAGAATACACCAAACAATTAGCATGAAACAGTGAAATTTTCGGAGAAAACTGAAAATAGTCGGCTGAACACGGCCCCGTGTTCAGCAGACACGCCCCATGTTGGTAAGAAAATGGCTGGACACGTCCCTGTGCTCAGCGAGCACGACCCCGTGTCCAGACGTCTTTTCCCAAAAATCCCATTTTTCAACCCGGTCCCGAAAACTTGAAAATTTTTGGCCCAGTAGGGGCGATTTTCCCCGAAAATGAAACCCCAAGTGACGTTTTTCCCAAAATAAACCGTTTACCCCTTCGATTTTATCTTTTTCGGTTCAAAAACAAGGGTTTGGGGTTTTTGTGAGAAATTGGGCAAATCTTTAAACAATACAAGTGGATTTACTTCCTATAACATGAATCTAAACTAATGCTAACAGATTTATGCAAAAATTTGATGTTCGATCCGGATGAAGTTCAAGAACCCTAGATTTTCCCCAAATTTTTGATGTTTTAACTACATGCAAATGCTTAATCTAACTACTAATGATGATAGAATCATACCTTGATGTTGTTAGAAGTAGAGGAGACATCGAAATCTTGCAGAAAAATCGCCTGAACCAGAGAGTTTTCGGGGAAACGGGGCGTGTGGAAATGAGGAAACTGTTTGGAAAAGGGGTTTTATCCCGACAGTTGCGCGGACACGGCCCCGTGGGCGGGCAACTTTTAATATTTTTTTAAGTGCTCGTGTGAGTGCCCTTGTTTCCCAAAAACTCGGTTAGAAGACTTGCCGATTTAGAGGTCAACCCGTTTGTTCGTAACTTACCAGGTGTGATGTTGATGCTTTCATTCTTCGACCGTTTGAAGCGAGATTTCTTCCTCCTCATCCTCAATGAATCCTTGTTAGAGCTTCAGCCGTCGGCCATTGACTTTGAATGGAATCCCATTCCGAGATTTAATTTCTACTGCACCGTGTGGGAAAATATAGGTGATGGAAAAAGGTCCTGACCACCTAGACTTTAATTTACCAGGAAACAATCGAAGTCGTGAATTAAACAATAGAACCTAATCTCCTACTCGAAATTCATTAGGTTTAATGTGTTTATCATGCAAAGTTTTCATTCTTTCCTTATAAATTTCAGAGTTAGAGTATGCATAATTCCTTAGTTCGTCTAATTCATTTAATTGACAAAATCGGTTTTTACCGACAAATTCTGAATCTAAGTTTACATTTTTAATTGCCCAGTAGGCTTTATGTGCAATTTCTACTGGCAAATGACAACTTTTTCCATAGAGGAGCTTATATGGGGTTGTACCTATTGTTGTTTTATAAGCAGTTCGAAAAGCCCATAAAGCATCATCTAATTTATCGGCCCATTCCTTTTTATTTAACCCTACGGTTTTTTCAAGTATTCATTTTAAACCTCTATTAGTCACTTTGGCTTGTCCGTTTGTTTGAGGGTGATATGCTGTTGAGACCCGGTGATATACCCCATATCTTGTTAAAAAAATTTCAAGTTTATGGTTACAAAAATGGGTACCTCTATCACTTATTAATGCTTTAGGTGTTCCAAAACGAGAGAATAATTTTTTCAGAAATCTTACCACGACTCTTCCATCATTTGTTGGAAGTGCCTCGGTCTCGGCCCATTTAGACAAGTAATCTACTGCAACAAGTATATATTTGTCTCCTTTTGACGGTGGGAAAGGTCCCATAAAGTCGAGTCGCCATACATAAAAAATTTCACAAACTAGAATGCCATTTTGTAGCATTTTGTTTTTAGAAGAAATATTACCTGTTCTTTGGCAAGCGTCACATGTCTTGACAAGACTTTGGGTGTCTTTGTAAATGGTAGGCCAATAAAATTCTGAATCAAATACCTTTCGTGCTGTACTAGCGGCACCATGATGTCCTCCGTATGGACCTTCATGACAATGGCGGAGAATTCTTCTTGCTTCGCTACCATGTACGCACCGTCGGATGAGTTGGTCGGCACACATTTTGAAAAGATAAGGATCTTCCCAAAAATAATGCTTTACATCAGCAAAGATTTCTTTCTTTGATGATGTGGCCAACCTTTTGCGACTATACCGCTAGCTAGGTAGTTAGCATAGTCGGCATACCATGGTTCTTCTCTGTATTCCACCATTTCTAGGGACTCCGTTGGAAATTTTTCGTTGATTTGCTCGTCCCTGGTTGCCTCCAAAGTTGGGTCTTCTAAGCGCGAGAGATGATCCACTGCAGTGTTTTCTACTCCTCTTTTATCTTTGATTTCAATATCAAATTCTTGGAGGAGTAGAATCCACCGAATCAAACGTGGTTTAGCATCATGTTTCTTGAAGAGATATCGAATGGCTGCATGATCTGTATAGACTATTGTTTTAGAAAGAACAAGATAAGAATGAAATTTATCAAAAGCAAATACCACAGCTAGTAATTCTTTTTCAGTTGTTGTGTAATTTTCTTGTGCATCATTAAGTGTTTTACTAGCATAATAAATTGGGTGAAAATGCTTTTCTTTTCTTTGTCCCAAGACAGCTCCAACTGCAAAGTCACTTGCATCACACATGATTTCGAAAGGTAGTTTCCAATCAGGCGCTATCATGATAGGTGCATTGACTAGCATTTCCTTTAGGGTTAGAAATGCTTGATTGCAATCCTTGTCAAAGATGAAAGGGGCATCTTTTTCATATAATTTTGTTAGAGGCCTTGAGATTTTAGAAAAGTCTTTGATAAACCGCCTATAAAATCCGACATTCCCTAGGAAACTTCTGATTGCTCTAACGGAGGATGGGGGTGGTAATCGAGAAATAGTGTCTATTTTTGCTCGATCAACCTCCATTCCTTCGCTTGAGATCTTGTGACCGAGTACTATTCCCTCCGTTACCATGAAATGGCATTTTTCCCAGTTAAGGGCGAGGTTGGTTTCCTCACATCAGGATAGCATTCGTTCAAGGTTATCAAGGCATTGGTTGTATGAATCCCCAAAGATAGAAAAGTCGTCCATGAAGACTTCCATTGTCTTTTCTATCATGTCATGGAATATGGCCACCATGCAACGTTGGAAGGTTGCGGGGGCATTACATAGACCAAATGGCATGCGTCGATAAGCAAACGTTCCATAGGGACATGTGAATGTTGTCTTTTCTTGGTCGTCGGGGGCTATCGGGATTTGAAAGTAACCTGAAAAACCATCTAAGAAACAAAATAATTTATGACCTGATAATCTTTCTAACATTTGATCAATGAAGGGTAAAGGAAAGTGATCTTTCCTTGTTGCTTCATTTAATCGTCTATAATCTATACATACCCTCCATCCTGTGACGGTTCTCGTTGGTATTAATTCATTCTTTTCGTTAGTTACTACCGTCATACCTCCTTTGTTTGGAACTACTTGAACGGGACTTACCCAAGGACTATCGGAGATAGGGTAAATAAGTCCGGCGTCAAGTAATTTGATGACTTCGTTTTTAACCACTTCTTGGACATTTGAATTTACTCTTCGTTGTGGTTGTATTACCGATTTGTAGTCATCGTTCATTAAAATTTTGTGCGTGCACATGGAAGGACTTATGCCTTTAATATCTACAAGCTTCCAAGCGATCGCATTTTTGTGTTTTTTCAAGAGTTTAATTAATTTTTCTTTTTCTACACTACTTAATTTAGACGAAATAATTACAGGTGATTTACCATCTTTGTCTTGAAAAGCATATTCCAAACCTTTTGGAAGTTCTTTGAGCTCAAGAGGTGGGTCTTTAAAAGACTCCTTATTTGGTTGCTTATTTTGATCAAGAACTTTAAAAGTCAATCTTTTCACTTGTATAGGGTGGTTCATTTTCATCTTCAATTAGGGGGTCATTATTGCCGAAAGGATATTTCATTGAACGCTCAAGATCGATACTCCTTTTAAATGCCCCTAATTGAATAGATAGATTGTTGTACTTCCGGTTTTTCAAAGCCTCGTGGGTTTTTACAAAGGGTCGTCCCAATACTAGAAGAGCGTCATCGAGGATGACAAAGTCGGTTGGGATTACCATTTTATTTGTTTGAACCAAGACATCCTCAACTACAAAGATTGATTTTATTATTTTCCGATTAGATAGAAAAATGGGTATTTGAAGTGGAGAAAAAACACTAATACTTAATTTTCCAAAATGTAGTTGGGCATTATGTTAACACAAAGATCTTTATCAATTGTGATATTACTAATAAATGAATTTTGAAAAAAACATGGAACCGGTTTAATGTTGATTTCAAATGGGTCTTCTTTTATTAGCGAAGTTTGATCACTTGTTAACTTAATACTTACCGTTTCGTCAATTTTAATGTTAGTGTTTAACTCTTTTAAAAACTTAGCATGAGTGGGTACTAAACAATGATTTTCGAAAGAAGGTGACAAGAGATTAATTTGTTCAAAATTAGACTCTCCTTGGATTTTAACTTTGTTGGACTCACCTTTTTCGTTGTTTAACTCATGTGTCGGTTTTTCACGTATTTGTTCTTCCATTTTTACACTTTCAACTATCTCCTTTTTATTTAATTCTTCTCTTGCGCTGGACTCCTTGTTGTGAAAATTTGAAAAACATGATAAAAAACAAAAATGAGTTTGTTGTGAAAAAGTGTGAAAGTGATATTTCTTGTGAAGTTGTTTCGGGTCACGTGAAATTTGAAATTGAGTTTGGTATTATATTCATCGGTCCAATAAAATCGAAATAGTTAATTGTGTTGTCAGCATATAATAACTCAAACTGTTATTACGTGATTAAAGTTGGACGGTTCTATCAAAGTGTGTGTCGGTCACGGTTGTTTGCATTAAAGATCATCGATCCAATCACTTTTTATTGATAATAATGTCAAGTGCAGTCCACTAAGTGTTTCAGCCCAATGAGGTTTAGAGTATAATATAATGGTCGGCTCATTATAATCTCGGTTCATGTGTTGCATGTAAAACCTTTTGAGTTGATCAATGTTGGCATGTGAAACAAAATAGGAAAGGTCCAATTAAAATTGAAGGTTTAAAAGTGTATCAGAATCACGTGAATCGATTTTGTCGGCATACAAAGTAATCGGCTGTTTGTCTTGACCCAAGAATTGCATGTGAATTCAGATTCAGCGGCCCAATCAGTGATCAAAAAAACAGTTCATTAATATCATTGTTGTCGGCCACGAGAATTAAAAGGCAGCCCATGTGAATCATTGTTAACTGCATGTGTTTCTCGGTCCAATCAGAGTAACTTGTGTCAACGGCCCAATGAGATTAAAATGAGAATTGAATTATAAATTGATTTTGCCGGCTTAGTTTTTCGAAATTGTTTCAGCCCAAGTTTTGAACGTCCAAACAGGTTATTCACTTCACGCGTATTGTTCACGAGGTCGCATCAAATTTGTTACACGTCGCACGAAATGGTCGTTTAGTGTGGTCAGGTCGTGTGAAAAAGTCCAATTCGTTTGAAAGTCATCAATTCGCTTGAAAGTTAGTTTCAGTGCGTACAATTTGGAGTTCAAAGGTTTCAAAGGGTCAAGTCATTTGAAATTGATTCGGGTCATAGCAGTTCTCACGGTTTGACAATTTAAACCTCAGTTCACACAGAATAATCATTAGTTCGAGTACCAGTCTTATTCAGTTAATTGATAAGCGTTTAAAATGATTGTGTTTTGTTTGTTTGTTTGTCTGCAGGTGATACAGGTGTTTTACGAGGTGAACCAGTTCGTTTGAAAGCTTGTTTGAGAAATTCTTGTTACCGAAACATGGAAAACGAATTCTATAACATTGATAGTAAAAAATCATTATTAAAGAAAGAATTTGAGTTGTTTACGAGTGTGCCAGGAGAGACTACAAAGATTCTCATTGAAAGATATTGTCATCTTGTACGTTCGATGTCTCAGTTGAAAATTACTAAAGCTCCAGATGAATGGGTTGAGAAACTAGTTTGAAGAATACCGGAGAGTACCGGAGAGTACTATAGATTGGCAATTTCTTATAAGTTTGAAGAATACCGGAGAGTACTATAGATTGGCAATTTCTCAATTCATTAAAAGACTTGAAGAGCAAATTGATAACAATGCTGATAATGAGAAAAGTCAAGATGGAGAGTCTGTTTCTTCAGAGGATAGTTCAGAAAAAAATACAAGTGTTTGATCAATCATCAACTGATAGCAGTGATGATGATGAAGAAATTAAACAGATAAACATTGGAAAAGCTGATTTATCTTCTGACAGTTTTGAATTTTATTTTGCAGATAAACTGAAGAAATTCAAAGAGAGAAAAGCTGCAAAAGAAATGAAAGAAATCAAGATTGTTGAAAAGATAGTTGAAGTGGAAAAGATAGTTGAGGTCGAGAAGATTGTGGAGGTAGAAAAGATTGTTGAAATCACAAAACCGTGTCTTACATGTTTAGAACCTTGCAAACAATGTGAAGATAAAAATGAAAGGTTTAGTGAGCTTGAAAAGTTGAAAGAAAAGTTGTTGTTTGATGTAAAGAATGTGAAAGAGTTGTACGATATATTGAACAAAACTGTGAATAGTTTATAGAAGACAAACTCTAAACGAGAAGATGCATTGAAAATGGTGAATGCAACAATGATGTCGAAGCAAAAAGAGATAAATTTTTACATTGAAGAATGTGCGAAATGGAAGCAAGAGTTGGAAACTGAGAAAGTTGAAAATGAAAGAATCAGACGATTACTAAAAAGTTATTCAAGTTCTGATTACTTAATTGACAGAATTTATCCAACTGTTGCAGGTTTTGAAGCTTTTGACGACAAGAAGCTGAAGAAAAAAGATACTGGTAAGAAACAGAGCGTTAGTTATAACAAGTGTCCGCCTCCAATTTGGGAAGGGTATTCGTCTAGAAAACCGAATGAGGAACAAGTAAAAAAGGCAGTCAATATAAAGTTGGAGTCCGAGATAACCGATGTATTACCAGACAATATTGACATCACATTCACAGCGTCCGACATAGATCATGAGTCTGAGTTAATAAAAAGGATGGTCGATCAGGTGTTAGATAAGGATGAGGAGTCCGAGTCAATGTCTGAGTCCAGGAGTTCGAGTTCGTCTATCAAGAGTTCAAAGTCGTCGGGAAAACGGGTGTATAGTAAAGAATTTTTGTTGTCAAAATCTAATTTGAATGACGAAACATTTGAAGTTGCATATACTTTGAATGGTTCTGACAAATTATATTTTGATAAAGAATTTCCAATAAGAAGTGTTCAAATTGAAAAGATTAAAAAGGTTTTCAAATTAACAGAAATTAATATATCTGAAATAAAAGATTTATATCTTTCTGAAAAACCTAAAAAGTACACTTCAAGAGTTCAACAAAGATTGAACAAGAAAAAATGTTACAGTTCTGGTTTTGGTTTTCAAAAGAAGCCAAACCATAACGGTAATTTCAAAAGAAAAGGATTAGGATTTATTCCACCAGAAAATCATAAAAATGAGAAAATTTCTAAAAGAAATACAAAATTTGTTTCAGGGACAAATTGTGAAGAAGAAGCAAAGAGCTCATTCTGGAGACAATCAAATCAGGAATTTCTTGCTGAAAAGAAGAAAACTGAAGCTCATCAGAGAGAAGAGACAAGAACCTGTTACAGGTGTCAAGAAGTTGGTCATATAGCTTGGAACTGTCCTAAGGCAACCAACACAAAACAGGGAGTTTCAGAAAAAACTCAAAGAAATAGTTGTTGATAAAACTGAACCACCAACTGAAAAATTTAAAATTTTCAAAAACTCAACATATGAAGTTGTTGAATGTTCAAAGAAGTTCTACAGGAGAAGTGTGAATCTTAACAATAAAAAATGGGTTGTTAAGAAATCGGATGTAAAATCTGGCGATGAATCTGATTCCACAAAATCAGAGGAGCCACATGGTGTTAAAAATGTTGAAAACTTAGTACCGCCTTTGGATGATGTTCATTTTCCACCATTGCGGACTGAGAACTTTAAATCAAAAGTTGGGAAAGTTGAGATATCAAATTAATTTTATTCTGAAAAGAATGAATTTGATGTTGAGAAAACGTTTAATGGGAATGTTAAAAAGATTTTTGGGAAAATGGTTGAGAGAAAGGCCAAAGGGGTAAAAGATTTTTATGCTACAAAGAAAGCAACTTACAGCCCAACCCCTAGAGAAGTTGAGAAAGTTACACCCAAAGTAGGTCAGGCTTGTGTGTCTGTGTTCTTTACTTGAAAATCCTGACTTCCCGGAGCTCCCAAGTTGGTAATCGTGGAGTAGGAATCGGCATCATTCTTGAAATGGTTTGTTTAGTAAAGTACAGGTGGTATCTTTAAATTGTCATATATTATTTTACAAGTGGTTGAAGAAGATTTTAACTTCCAAGTGGTAAATCAAGGACATTAAGTTGTACTTGCATTTTCCTACAAGTGATAGTTTGGAGAACAATGTGATGAACCCCTAACCTACAAGTGGTTTAAAATCAACAAAACTTATTTTCCGAAAAAATCATTTTGGTTAAAACAAACTTAAGTGTTTTGAAATCATAATGAGAAAATAGTTTTGTGAAAGGGGGAGTTTTGATTGTTTATGCCAAGAGGATGGCGATTTGAAGTGATTCGATATCAGTTGTCAATTTACTTGTATAGTTTGTTTTCAAATTTCTTTTAAATGTGTTTGCATTTTAGGAGGAGTAATTTTTCAGAAAATCCAAAAACATTAGAAAATTTGAAAATGTCATTCGGAAAATCCAAAAACATTAGAAAATTTGAAAATGTCAAAAACATGATAAAATCAAAAAAAGAGTTTTAGTGTCAAAGAAGAGGAAATGATAGTACATCGGTAGACAGTTACAGTATGCTAAAGAAATGTAATGATTAAATAGCATTAAACGGTCTCACTGATGATATGCCGATAGGTTTTTACACATTTAGTAAGCTTTTTCGGGATATAAACTTAAATTCAAATTCAAACTTGCTTATTTTGTCGGGAACACTACTTGGATATATAGGTAACCCCTGAAATTTCGTTTGAAAGATCCCTCTTTCTGAGATACTAGGTCTTTATGCTCAGTGATATCTGGGGTATTATCCCGGGACTTCTGATTTTGCGGAAGCAGTGGCCTAGTCCCCGGAGAATACTTTACGCTTGCTTGAAATAAAAGCTTGCCCTCAGCATAAAAAATGATGAAACATTGAAAAAATGCTAATCATGTGCTGTTGTAAAAAAGATCCTCTAAAAGGGACCCACCAAAAGTCGAAGCCGTCATCTCTCTGCTGAACAGAAGTTCTGACCCGAGCTCTCATGGTATACTCACCTGTAAGACTGAATATTGGGATCTGGATACGGGAGTATATTCAAGAGGTGGGACACATGAATGAGTTTAAGTTCTTAATACACCTAATTCATATCCTAAATCAGTTGAAATTTGTGTGAAAATTTAAGTGGATCAGTATATCGGCAATCTAAGTGAATTGTTTAATTCTTAATGTGTAACTAAGCTCAACGGTACTTGTGACTTGTCAAAAACTGATATGATCCTCTTACACAAACTCACAAAAATATTGTATGTAAATATTTCTTTATTGCATTTCATTTCATTAAAAAAATCCAAAAAGATTTTCAGTGTGTTTTAGCATAAATTTTGAAAAATCCAAAAAGATTTTCGACAACTGATGTTGGAGAACTGATTTTCAAAATTCCAAGTGCTAAACATGATGAGCATGTGGTGAGGGGGAGTGTGTGTATAAATGAAAAAAGATTTTGAATTTTTATCTACATGTGGTTCATAAGTTTTTAACATTGTTAAATCATTCTGAATAAATTTGAGAGAGAGTCTATATATATAAATTTGTCAAATGTTAAGTTTGTGAAATTTATTGTGAGGTAGAGGATGTGCAGGTCTCTGTTTGATAGAGAGTCAGTTTCCGATACCTGAGGACTCTGTGATTTCAATAAGCCAGACAGCGATCCCAGCAAATCGAAAGAGGGAGTCTGAAGACATCTGAGTAAAGATTACTCGAGAGGAGTCTGTTGAAGCTGATGAGGAGAAAGAGATAAAGTTTGAGGATGCTTACATGTTCAGACTGATAAAGACTGAAGACGTTGAAGACTCGAAACTTAAGACTCGTCAACATCCGAGGGGGAGTCTATTGGTGCATACGCCTGTCGACTTCGTCTAGTATCGAGTCGTGTAATAGAATAGATGAAACAAGTCACCCAGTTCGAGATTAACAGGATACAGAGGTGAACAAGCCAGTTCAAACGAAGTGGTCAGTTCAAACGAAGTGGCCAGTTCAAACGAAGTGGCCAGTTCCAACGAACTGGACCAGTTCGTACGAACTGGAGGATGCTTGTTCAAACGAACTGGATTTAGTATAAATAGTGGACTTGTTGTTTTCATTTGTAACTTTCAGATTCCGGTAGCGAAGCTCTGCCGAAGTGTCTCCAGGTCTGTAATCGTCATCAAATCAATACAAGAGATAGATTAAGTGATTCTAGTGTGTATACAGCTGAAATATCACCGATACGTTTGATTCCGCCTCTCGTATTGGACGAGATCTCTTCTGAATGACTCGTTTGGTCGTATAAACGATCCTACACTCCTCTTCCCTTGCGCGAGATTCTTTTATGCAACGTTCGATAGTTTTAAGGTGTTCTAGTATCCTATCGGTTACGTCGGTGATAGAGTAAGGATCGGGATTTTCAAAGCTTGAATCCGGATGTTCGATCCTTTGTTCCTTATAGTAAGTAGATGGCTTACACCATTGCTCTTCATTGTAAGTATATGATGGATAAGGGTCGTAATTTTGTTCTTTATAATACTCATATGAGGTGGGTTGTTCACGCCATGATTCCTCATAATAAGTATAAGAAGGTGGAGGCTCATATCATGGTTCCTCAAAGTATGAGTATGAAGGCTCATACCTTGGTTCATCAAAATATGAGTATGGGGGAGAAGGTTCATACCTTTGGTCTTCATAGGATGTGTATGAAGTTGATGGCTCGTACCTGGGCTCCTCATAGTAGGTGTATGAAGTGGATGGTTGAAATAAGTCACAATATTGAACCGAGTGCGGGTCACCACAATTGGTGCAATAGTCTTCCCTATAATCATCCTCCTCATAGGTGTAGTTGTAACTTCCTGAGTATTGATCCATAAGGATCACTCAGCAGACCACAACAGAGTCTCGAGACCAGAAAACAAAAATAAAAACGGAAACAGAGGCTGGACACGGCCCCGTGTTCAGTGGACACGACCCCGTGTTCAGTTTCTGTATCTAGGCGTTTAATTAAAAGTTACTGGTTTTGTGCAGCATGGGGGCGTGTTCAGTGAGCACGACCCCGTGTTCAAGTTACTGTAAACGCAAAACTAACTAAAATGCAGAAAAATGTGCGAGCGTTTTTTAAAAGGTTTTGAAAAAATGATTAGGCCGTCAATTTTAAGCTTTCTTAAAATCCTTGTGTCCTCGGCAACGGCGCCAAAAACTTGATGCGTGTGTGGTGTTATAGATTTTTATATATATTTTTATCCCTTTTTACACGTTAGTCAAGTTTTAAATTTATAAAACACGATATTTTACTAACACCAAACACACATATGGGTAAGTGCACCCATCGTGAGCGTAGTATAGTGTTGGTAAGATACTGAGGTCGTTCAAGAACACAAGAGCTTTTAATACCAGTTTATCCTCAACGTCTAATCAAATCAAAAGTTTAGAAAAATGTTTTAAACTAGAAAATAAAAACTAAAAATGCTGAAAAATAAAAATAAAAGTAAAAACAGATAGACAAGATGAATCACTTGGATCCGACTCGTGTTTAGTGTAACCTTTGATTATTTCCGCACATTTGCACTTTTTAAGAGACTATCTTAGTTATTGTAGTAGGCCCCTCTTTTGAAGGTGATATTACCCTTAACCCAGTAGTTTGACTCAGCAAGGATACAATCCTAAAGGGTTGGATTATTGAAAGATAATTAATTAAGTTATTAATGCATAATGTGGTAGGCCCCTCTTTTGAAGGTGACGTTACCCTCGGCTAAATAGTCTGAGTCAGCAGGGATACAGTCCTAAGTAGCCGGGTTAAAGTTTTAATAGTAGCTTACATATGAGGGGATCAAAGAGTTTGGACCCCCGCCATCCAATAACGGTGGGTATTGAAGGAGCTCCTACTAAATTTAACCCAGGTCCTTGTAGGATCTATACACTGAACAAGGCAAGACTCTTACCAAACCATTCCCTTAACCCCCGACCAGGTAGCCAACATATCTCCATATAGACCGTGGAAATATGAATGGTGAAAATCTTTTATTTTATATAGACAGTAAAATAATGCCAAGACACCACGGACACATGATAAGGAAGATTCACCTTCAACATAAAGAAACTAGTTATTAAAGTCATTAATACATAACCAAATAAAAAGTGCGAAAAGATTAAAAATAAAAAGTATTACACTAGACACTTGTCTTCACCAAGTGATGTAAGAGACTTAGGCAAACATGGCCTCTGATTGTCAAGAACTCTTACGATCAACCTTGGATCCCGAGACTACTCACACACTCTATGATGGATGATGGATGATGGTGGTGGATGATGGTGGTGGTGGGTGGGTGAAGTGTGAGAGAGGTGGTTTGCCAAGGGAAGGTTTGCAATTGAGCCAAGCACCCCTATTTATAGCCTGAACAGAAGCTCGGGCAGGGCCCCGTGTCCATCCTCCTTCTCTTTCTTCATTAATTGCAGTTTGTCTGCATTAGTTGAACATGCCCCCGTGTCCGCTGGGCACGACCCCGTGTGCAGAAGCGTATCTGTACTATGAAGATTTCCCCAGATTTTGCGAATCTTAGAGTTGACCACGGCCTCGTGTCCGCTGGGCATGCCCCCATGGTGGGTGATAGAAGCTTCAACAACTTTGTCTTTTCTGCAGACACTTGGGCATGCCCCCGTGCTCACTGCGCACGGGGCGTGTTCAGCCTTCTGTCTTCTTGTTTTTGCTTGGGAAGATGCTATCGGGGGGTCGGCTTGCCACGTTTATTCCTTTTCTTGTATTTATGTTAGATTTAGCTGCCTTTTTGCTTATTTTGTTCATTTGAGCTCATTTAATCCTGAAAATACAAAAGGAAGACAAAAACACACTTTTTCGAACATTAGTACTAAAAAAGGGTTAGTTTTATGCCACAATTGATGTAATTTATATGTTGCATTTTGCACACATCAGACACAAGAGCTTTTTAGTACCAGTTTATCCTCAACGTCTAATCAAACTAAAATTTTTTAGAATAGATTTTTAAACATAAAAACTAAAAAACTAAAAATGCTGAAAATAATAATAAAATAAAACAGATAGACAAGATGAATCACGTGGATCCGACTCGCCTTTAATGTATCCTTTGATGATTTCCGCACTTTTGCACTTTTTAAGAGATTATCTTAGTTATAGTAGTAGGCCCCTCTTTTGAAGGTGACGTCACCCTCAACCTAGTGGTTTGAGTCAGCAAGGATACAATCCCAAAGGTTCGGAATATTGGAAGATAATTAATTAAGTTATTAATGCGAAAAGTGGAAGGCCCCTCTTTTGAAGGTGACGTTACCCTCGGCTAAGTGGTTTGAGTCAGCAGGGATACAATTCCAAGTAGCCGGTTTAATGTATTAATTGTAGTTTACATATGAGGGGATCAAGCCATCGCACCCCTCCATCCAATACCTATGGATATTGAAGGAGGTCCTAGTAAGCTTTACCCAGGTCCTTGAAGGATCTATACACTGAACAAGGCAAGAACCTTACTAAACCATTCCCTTAACCCCCGACCAGGTAGCCAACATATCTCTATATAGACTGTAGAGATATGAATGGTGAAAATCTTTTACTTTATATAGACAGTAAAGTAATGCCAAGACACCACGGACAAATGATAAGGAAGTTTCACCTTCAACATTAGAAACTAGTAATTAAAGTCATTAACACAAGACCAAATAAAAAGTACGAAAAGAATAAAAATCAAAAGTAATACATTAAATGATTATCTTAACCAAGTGACGTAAGAGACTTAACCATACATGGCCTTTGATTGACAAGAACTCTTACGATCAATCTTGGATCCCGAGACTACTACACACACTCTAAGGTGGATGATGGATGATGGTGGTGGATGTGGGTGTTGTAATGGTGGTGGAGTGGTGGCAAAGTGGGAGAGAGAGGTGGTTTGCCAAGGGATGCCTTTGAAGTGAACCAAGCACCCCTATTTATAGCCTGAACAGAAGCCCGACCACAGCCCCATGTCGGCTGGACACGCCCCCATGGCCATCTCCTTTCTCTTCCTTCATAAATTGCAATTGTCTGCATTAGGCTCCACACGGCCCCGTGTTCGCTGGGCACAGCCCCGTGTGCAGAAGCGTATATGTACTATCAAGATTTGCAAGATTCTACAAATCTTAGCGTTGATCACGCCTCGTGCTGAGCTGGGCACGCCCCCGTGGTGGGCGTAGAAGCTTTTACAGCTTTGTCCCGTTCTGCAGACACCTGACCACGCCCCCGAGTCCAGTGGGCACGGGCAGTGGTTAGCCTTCTGTTTCTTGTATTTTCTTGGGGAGATGCTGTCGAGGGGTCGGGCATGCCACTTTTATTACTTTTCTTTGTATTTACGTTAGTTTTGCTGCGTATTTGTTCCTTTTATTCATTTAAGCTCATTTGGTCCTGAAAATACAAAAGGAAGACAAAAGCACACTTTTTCCAACATTAATACTAAAAAAGGGTTAGTTTTATGCTCATTTAATGTAATTTATATGTTGCATTTTGCACACATCAACTAACCTGAGCTCTAAAGGCATCGCATTTTAGCCGGATACAGAGATTTTCATATATAGTCACCTGTAAGATGTAATGTTTGGTAGTCTTGATACGGGAGTATATTCTGAGGTGGGTAAACATAGTTACAATCAGTTATTAATACACTTAATCACATATCTCGAAAACAGTGTTCGAAAGCGTGCTAAAACTTAAGTGGACCACAATACCTATGAACGTCTTGAACTGTTAATATCATTCTAAGAGCTTAAACTGATAAACTATGTTCTTGTGTTGGATATTGACAAAAAACCGATATGATCCCCTTGCTTCGATTTCACAAAAAGATAATTAGTGTAAATACATTCTTAGGTTTAATTTCTTTTTTCAGACAAAATTTGAAAAACATCAAAAATATTTTGCTTTCTTGTTTCTATGTGCAAGTTAACATTCTGAAAATTTTCTGATGGTTGTGAACATTCTTTAATAAGGTGTTAAATAACAAGTTAGGTAATCTTAAAATAAGTCTGTTTATATAAGGGTTATTGGATTTTATCACCCCCTAACTATCGGCTATTAACCGCGGCCACCCCCAACTATCACTTTGACGCCCGTCACCCCCAACTTAGCACTTAGTATGTTATGTCACCACGTCGTTAACAGATCACTAACTTTTGATCTTGGTACTATACTTTTGGGGGTGTCATAGTGTTAGTGCATACATCTGTCGACTTTGTCTTGTATCGAGTCTTGTACTAGATATCTTAGATCAGGGCATGTTGTACGAGAAAATAGGATATTTTAGGTTAATTTTTATGTAAGTTCGCTTGAAATGGTCCAGTCCGCTTGAAATGACACTTGTCAATTTCAAGCAAAACCATCACATGGTAGTTCGCTTGAACTGATTCTGGTCATCTTCAAGCGAAACCACATGGCCTATATATAGGCTTCAAGCGATTTCATTTGATATAGTTCTTGAATTCCATACCGAGGTGCTGCCGGTGTGAAGACTGATTGTAACTGCTATTATTTCAATCAAATCAGTGTTTATAGTGAAGAACAAGCTGTTTCTACCTTTGTTTCTTAGTTTCCGCCTCTGAAACAAAGTAAAACTCCTCTGATCGACTCGTTCGGGTCATCACACCGATCCTACAAGTGGTATCAGAGCTCAGGAGGAGGAGTTCTGCAGAATACAACTGATTTTGATTGCATTTTCTATCTTCTACATCTTCGTTCATCAGTTCAGGAAGATTTCACGGTTAAAATATGCTCAATTTCTCACAGAATGTGTAATAGTGCATATTAACAAACCCTGGAAAGTTTCAACTTAAAATTCGGACTATAAATGGGTAAAATGGACCTTCGAAGTGGTTTCGCTTGAAAATACCATCACATTTTGCTTGAAATATTGTGTTCATTTCAAGCGAACTAAGTCATTTCGCTTGAAATAGAGGGTTTCGCTTGAAAATTCGTATTTCGCTTGAAACATCTCAAGCGAAACAGATCATTTCGCTTCAAATTAACATTTCGCTTGAATTGGTTAGTTCGCTTGAAAACTACAAGTTGGTGTTCTCGCTTAAAGAGCCTATCTCGCTTGAAAGTGCTGTTTTGTGAAAAAGTTTCCGAATCATGAG
Source organism: Helianthus tuberosus (assembly GCA_030545235.1). Classification (NCBI taxonomy): domain Eukaryota; kingdom Viridiplantae; phylum Streptophyta; class Magnoliopsida; order Asterales; family Asteraceae; genus Helianthus; species Helianthus tuberosus. The sequence goes on along the minus strand of CM060410.1, from coordinate 69,960,618 downwards.
TGAAGACTTTTACAACGCGTTTGCAACATCCCCGACTACTCCGGCTTCTATTGCTCAAAACATGAATCTGGAAAATGAAACCGGAACTACTCAAAAACCCCCGAAGCTAATGAGTATTGAAGAATATGACGGGTGGAAAGATAGGTTCGAAAACTGGGTACAAGCTAACCATCTGAGATCATGGGAATGTATTTTGAAGAAGTATGTTCTACCGCGTACAGATCTGCAGGTTATCAAAGAACTCTCAGAATTTAGTGACAAAGAACGTGAAATGTACCGAGCTGAAAAGATGATGATAAGTTTGCTTCAACAAGCCATTAAAGAAGACATATTTATCTTGCTTCAACATGATAAGACTTCAAAGTCAATTTGGGATGCTCTTCAAGTCAAGTTTGAAGGTAGTGAAAATATGATTAAGAGCAAGAAGGCATTGCTCAAGAAAGAGTTTGATCTATTCAGTAGTTGATGTGGGGTAAAATACACATATTTGTCCCGTGTAAATTGTATAATATTTGTATAGTTTTTATTTATTATTTTTAGGATTAGTAGTATATTATATTATTTTGTGTTTTGCCAGGTCCTGGTGCAAATGGAGCGGAAACGAGTAATATGGAAATGACCAGCCAGTTGAGTAGAGTAGACCGCCAGTAACTGAGGTAGAATTGCCGCTATGTTTTGTGAGTGAACCAAGACCACTTTCTCTATTTTATAAGGCACGCGGCGTGAAAAGCACTAAAGCCCAACAATGTTTCATAAAAATGGGATTCTGGGCCATCATACATATTCTCGTGAAATTATGATGCTATGAGCCTTTAGTATTTTTTATATACATTATTAATCATACTTGGATGTGAATACATGGATTTGGATGGAATTCAGTAGGCTTGGCAGGCCCACCACGTGTAGTGAAAGACTTTCATGTAGGGCTGTAAACGAACCGAACGTTCAGCGAACCGTTTGTGAACCGTTCGGCGGGAAGTTCGTTTATGTTCGTTCGTTTAATAAACGAACGAACATGAACAAGAAATTCTGTTCGATTAGTTAAATGAACGAACATGAACAAATGTCTCTTTCGTTCAATTGTGTTCGTGAACGTTTGGTAAGGTGTTCGTGAACATTCGTTCATATATTTTATCTATACCTTTTATACTATTAAACTTTTATTTATATCATTACCCTAACAATTAAACTAGGAAACCCTCTTTCACCATGTTTATGCACAATTTCTCTTTCTTTTCTCATTATTTACATCGATGAATATGATCTACCTCCGTTCTACAATAAGGGATTCAAGTTCTAGTGCTACTCTCTAGGCCATCCACCTTTATCTGTCATCGCGTTCGCCAAATTTATTTGTGTTCGTGAACCGTTCGTGAACACGCTCATTTCCTTAATGAACGAACACGAACATAAAATCTCGTTCGGTAAGTGTTCGTGAACCGTTCGTGAACACATTTATTTCCTTAACGAACGAACACGAACAAGGCCTCGTTTGTGTTCGTTCGGTTCGTTTACAGCCCTTTCATGCAAGCTATTTTGTGAATTATAATAATGGGCCATGTGAATCAAAAAAATTAAACAAGGTTACCCTAATCAAATACAACATCAGAGGCGGCAACATCGAACATACGAAGAATCATATACAGCGCGATGATAAGGGACGAATTTTAGAGGTGGGTTTTAGCAAGGGTCGAAGGCCAGGAATCATTGGAGACAAGTGGGAAGCTTAGAGATCAAGGAATTTACGGGTTCTACCTTTAGATTTCTTTTATTTTCTGGTTTCTTGTTTTTATTCAATGAATTCTTTGTTGAACATCTTTGATTTGTTTTCACGTTTTAAAATGTTTGGCTAAACTTTTAAGCCACCTAGACTTGATGAATGGATTAATATAAAGTTTTTACCGTTTTTGTTAATTGCATGATTATTATGGATTGATTGTGTTTAGTATGCGGTTTGATTTAATGATTTGATGTATATGCATACTTTGAGTTGGTTTATTGTTATTACTTGCTTCATATGATTCTTAGTGACGGTCTATATCACAACATAGAGTCATATTAGGGTTTAGGATTTCGGTGAGTGTCTATATCACATAAGAAAACCTTAACTCTTTAGGGAGAATTGCGCAATAACCCCTAGAAGTAATTGGTAATAATTTGCTAAGTCTTAGTGTTCTACTAGTCTTAATACCTGGAAAGTGAGGGGCTATTGATAGGTCTTACCCGGCGAATTGCTTTACATAGTCCTTGGAAAAGGTCATGTCTTGGTTTACCCGTCGGTTTTATTAGTCTATCAAGTCAAGTTAATTACTTCAAATTACCCTAGATCTATGATTGGAAAATAGTAGGTCAACATTAGGGTACTTACACAATAATTAGACAACTGGAAAGGTGTCTAATAACCGGTAGGATTAACGGCCTAGGTAGTTCCACAAGTTTCTCCTTGAGAAGGGTCGAGGGGCTTAGTTGGATCTTAATAGGTTTAGTATCATATGATCCCGGTTCCATAATTCATGCACTTAACTTAATCGGTAATTCTTTAAAGTCAATCCAGGATTCTAGTCTAGGTGGTCTCGTCTCTCATATAAGAATCGTCTTTGTTGTCCTTCGTATTTAGTCTAGTTTTAGTTAATTAATTAGTTTAAATAGATTTCCTTAGTTTTTCCGTAACCCCCCCCCCCCCAATCAACAGTGAGAGTCCGTGTCAGTCTAGGTCTAGATAGAGTCTAATTAGCGTAATCAGAGAGTCTTGTGGGTTCGATACTCGGACTTACTTAGGCTATACTGCATTGACCGGTACACTTGTCGGTGGTGTGGTCTAGGTTTTAGAGAGTCTGTTTTTTTAAATTTAAAACTTAGAGTGTCTAATTTAGGGTTAAAATTAGTTAATTTTTATAGTCTGTTTAGCACACATCAAGTTTTTGGCGCCGTTGCCGGGGACTCTTGGCGATTGCGTTTATTAGCTTTGATTAGACCTAACTGAAAAATCCGTGCTACTTGTATAGTTGTGTAATTATTTTTAGTTAGTTTTCTTTTATTCTCTCTACCTTGTTCTGCTCTTTCTACTCTCTTAATGGTAGGTGATCCTATTGACCTGGATGTCTCTGATGATGAGTCTTATCCCACCGAACCAATATGGGATTTGTCAGATGAAGAGGATGAGAAAAGTGAGGATGAACTGTTTTGGGATAGAGAATTTGCGGATGAGTTAGAGGGTTTGCCTGTCGATAAAGAAGTATGTACGTTTGATCCGGAGGGTGACCTTGCATACTTAGAAGCTTTACTTGCAGGAAACCCAATGACGGATATCAAAAAAGAAGAAGTGGTGGTGGAAGTGGAAGACCACCACAGCTGGCCCGTGGTACTGATAACGAATGCGAGTAAAAATTTAAAACCACGGGAGAAGGCAATGAGAAGAACACCTGGGATCGTGATTCGGTGGCTCCTGCCAGGTAAGTTCAAATTTTGGTGTTCTAACCCGTTAAAAATTTTAAAATCATTTTATAATTCCACCACAAATTTTTTAAATGTTTATAAGGACCGGGTGGAATTGAACGGGTTAGACCGGCTCCAAGTCAAGGAAAAGCCTCCTGATTAAATTCAAGTGTGGGGAGGTTTTGTAGAGTTTGTATAGAGGCGTACTTTTTGTGTATTGAGTCTTTGTTAGTAGTTTTTGAGTCGTTTTTTTAGTCGGTACTGCTTTGGTTTTTGCTTGTTTTTGTTTATGCAGGTTTGAATATGTACCACCCGTACTCAATCTCCATTCGGGTGATTTTGGAGCTGTATAGCGAATTATAAGGCATTTTTCCGAGCATGTCAGTCAGTGTCAAAGCAGATCGCGACCGAAATGCTATACGATCGAGCTGGATTGGACGAGAGATTTGAAGCATACGCGTCGTTATTAACCAGCTAAGTCCTTTCCAATTTTGCCCTTAGTTTTTTTATTTCTTAGTTATTTTTAGTCTTTTTAGTCGGTTTCCATCCTACATTGAGGGCAATGTAGAGTTTAAGTGTGGGGATGGGAAACTATCGTTTTGTGTCTAGTTAGCAGAGTCTTGAGTCATTAAAAATTTGAAAAATACAAAAAAATTAAAAAAATTTGAAAATCCAAAAAAAAATAAAAATTGAAAAATCATAAAAATGTCCTTTGAAATGAGAAGCTTGCATATTAAAACGAAAAATGATAGAAAAGATGAATTTTTGCTTGGGTTCGAATAATAATAATAAGAGATAAAATAAATCGAGCTTGCGTCTAGTTAGGGATATGTGAATAGGCCCGGGTTTGGTTTTAAGTCCCTTTGAGTTAATACACCTTAATTGTCGGTCTACTAGTGGGTTTTCATCTGGAAAATATGGGAAATTGAAACCGCCAATAAGAGTATAAGGGACACCGTTATAAGTTAAAACCGTTAGAATTTTTAATCAAGAAAAAAAATAGAAAAAAAAGGTGAGCTAGAAACTGAATGAAAGTAGCATAGTTCTATGCAGTCTGGGTTGGGGATAGTGACTTTACAACCAGATTACCTCTAGAATGTGTGAAATCGACCTTACAAAGAAAAGAAAAAAATACCGAAGCCTAAGTAATCCGAGTTGGGGATAGCGACTCTACAGCCGGAATGCCTCTAGGTTAGGGAAAACAATGTCTACGCTCATTAAAAAGAAAAAAAAAGAATGAAAAGAAAGAAAAAAAAAGTGATGAAAAAAAAAAAGAAAAAAAGTTTGATTTTAAATTCTCTTGGTTTTGATATAAAACGGTTAGGAATTGGTCCAGTGATCGTTCCTTTTGTTCTATAAGCTTGAGGCGGGATTATGTGGACCGTAGATTCTAGTGTGAGACCCTAGGTAGATTGACCGCACTTAAACTAAATTCACATGATAAGGGCTTAAGACCGGATTTGGGTTTAAAGGGGACAAATATATTCGTAATCGCGGCTAATGCAAGCTTTGATTTTAACAAAATATAAATAATTTTTGACCCGAGTAACTAAACATCTCTGATTCCGTATGATAGATTCTTTTTCGGGGACGAAAAAAGTTAAGTGTGGTGATATTTGATGTGGGGTAAAATACACATATGTGTCCCGTGTAAATTGTATAATATTTGTATAGTTTTTTATTTATTATTTTTAGTATTAGTAGTATATTATATTATTTTGTGTTTTGTCAGGTCTTGGTGCAAATGGAGCGGAAACGAGTAATATGGAAATGACCAGCCAGTTGAGTAGAGTAGACCGCCAGTAACCGAGGTAGAATTGCCGCTATGTTTTGTGAGTGGGCCAAAACCACTGTGTCTATTTTATAAGGCACGCGGCGTGAAAAGCACTAAAGCCCAACAATGTTTCATAAAAATGGGATTCTGGGCCATCATACATATTCTCGTGAAATTATGATGCTATGAGCCTTTAGTATTTTTTATATACATTATTAATCCTACTTGGATGTGAATACATGGATTTGGATGGAATTCAGTAGGCTTGGCAGGCCCACCACGTGTAGTGAAAGACTTTCATGCAAGCTATTTTGTGAATTATAATAATGGGCCATGTGAATCAAAAAAATTAAACAAGGTTACCCTAATCAAATACAACATTAGAGGCGGCAACATCGAACATATGAAGAATCATATACAGCGCGATCATAAGGGACGAATTTTAGAGGTGGATTTTAGCAAGGGTTGAAGGCCAGGAATCATTGTAGACAAGTGGGAAGCTTAGAGATCAAGGAATTTACGGGTTCTACCTTTAGATTTCTTTTATTTTCTGGTTTCTTGTTTTTATTCAATGAATTCTTTGTTGAACATCTTTGATTTGTTTTCACGGTTTAAAATGCTTGGCTAAACTTTTAAGCCACCTAGACTTGATGAATGGGTTAATATAAAGTTTTTACCATTTTTGTTAATTGCATGATTATTATGGATTGATTGTGTTTAGTAAGCGGTTTGATTAGATTTGATGTATATGCATACTTTGAGTTGGTTTATTGTTATTACTTGCTTCATATGATTCTTAGTGATGGTCTATATCACATAAGAAAACCTTAACTCTTTAGGGAGAATTGCGCAATAACCCCTAGAAGTAATTGGTAATAATTTGCTAAGTCTTAGTGTTCTACTAGTCCTAATACCTGGAAAGTGAGGGGCTATTGATAGGTCTTACCCGGCGAATTGCTTTAGATAGTCCTTGGAAAAGGTCATGTCTTGGTTTACCTGTCGGTTTTATTAGTCTATCAAGTCAAGTTAATTACTTCAAATTACCCTAGATCTATGATTGGAAAAGAGTAGGTCAACATTAGGGTACTTACACAATAATTAGACAACTGGAAAGGCGTCTAATAACCGGTAGGATTAACGGCCTAGGTAGTTCCACAAGTTTCTCCTTGAGAAGGGTCGAGGGGCTTAGTTGGATCTTAATAGGTTTAGTATCATATGATCCCGGTTCCAAAATTCATGCACTTAACTTAATCGGTAATTCTTTAAAGTCAATCCAGGATTCTAGTCTAGGTGGTCTCGTCTCTCATATAAGAATCGTCTTTGTTGTCCTTCGTATTTAGTCTAGTTTTAGTTAATTAATTAGTTTAAATAGATTTCCTTAGTTTTTCCGTAACCCCCCCCCCAATCAACAGTGAGAGTCCATGTCAGTCTAGGTCTAGATAGAGTCTAATTAGCGTAATCAGAGAGTCTTGTGGGTTCGATACTCGGACTTACTTAGGCTATACTGCATTGACCGGTACACTTGCCGGTGGTGTGCTCTAGGTTTTAGAGAGTCTGTTTTTATAAATTTAAAACTTAGAGTGTCTAATTTAGGGTTAAAATTAGTTAATTTTTATAGTCTGTTTAGCACACATCAGTAGTCTACCGGGTGAAGATACAAAGAAGCTAATTGAACGTTATTGCCACTTAGTTCGATCCATGTCAATGCTTAGCATTACAAAAGATCTTGAAGAATGGGTTGACAAGTTAGCTGATGCATTACCTCAGAAAGAGTGGGGTACTTACTTGATGATTCTAAAAAGCACTGGGGTGTATGATGGGTTAACTATTTCTCAGTTCATTGAGAAAATTGAGGGTCAGGATCTGGAACAGCAAAAGATTGCGAGGATGAACAGTCTAAGTGGTCAACAAGATGTGAAAATGTATTATAAAGGTAGTGTTCCGGAAGTTGAAAGAAGCCCAAAGATACAAACTGCGTTTAGTGCTGGAGATTCTACTAAAAATGTTGATCAAAGTCCTAAAAGCAGTAGTGGTTTCTCTTCATACCCAAGTGTCAATCCAAAGAGCTCAAATTCAAGCTTAAATTCTCAAAGTACAAAAAATGGAAGTGGTTATGTGATACAATGCAACATTGCCTTGAATCTTCCAGATGGTCAAAGTTTTTCTGAAGATATTGCGAAAGATCACATGGCATTACTTGGCTCTGTGTTAATATCTTATGAAGGCTTAGTTGCAGGAAGGATCGGGAATCCTATGCTCACAAAGGAGGATTACGATCAGATAGACGCTGAAGAGATGGAGCTAATGGACATCAAATGGTGTCTAGCTAGTGTCCTTAGAAGAGCTGAAAAGTTCAAGCTGATTACTGGAAGAAATGACTTTCTTGATGCACATGTTTCTACTTTAGGTTTTGATAAATCTAAAGTTACTTGTTTTAAATGTAGGGAGAAAGGTCATTTCAAGAAGGAATGCAAGAACAGAGAAGCTAGTGAAGCAAAGAATCCATTCGGAAAAGATGATTACTACCGGAAAGCCATATATCAACAAGTTGGTCAACAACAAGAACCGCAGGTGGCTCATGGTAGAAAAGTGATTGAGGAAATTTCAAGGAGAGCATGCTTGGGAAATCAAGGAAATTTCAACTGGGAAAAATACATTTCATCTGACAACAAAGCATGCCTAATCAATCAAGAAGATGAAAAGTTACCTGAAGGTTTCAGCTGGGATATGTTTGCGGATGCAAATGGGAATTTTAAAGCTTTCATTGCTAAAATTGTGAAAGAACCAGATATGTTTACCACATGGATGAAGTCTATTGGTGAAACTGTGAAGAGTACATAAGAAGTTTCTATTGCATCTGATGAAAGCTCACAGAGTGTAGATGAAAGTTCACAAAGTGATGGAAGTTCAGAAAAACAATTTGTTTTTGATCAAACACCATCTGATACTGGTTCATCAGATACTAGTTCTGACAAATCTGTAGAGTTTGATCAGTCACCAACTGATGACAGCAGCGATGATGAGGAAGAAAAACATATTAATATTGCAAAATCTCATATTTCTCCTGAAAGTTTTCACTTTTATTTTGCAGATCGCTTGGAGAAACTGAAGGAAAAACGAGCTGCAAAAGAACAACAAGAAATGAAGACTGAAAGTGTTGTTCAGAATGATGAAGTTAAAAGTGTTGCTGAGAAGATTGTTGAGACTGAGCAGGTAGGTGAAGCAGAAAAGATGATTGAAGTTAAAAAGATCATAGAAGTAGAAAAGATTGTGGAGGTTGTCAAGCCTTGCTTGAAGTGTTTGGAACCTTGCAAGGAATGTGCAGCTAAAGATGAGAAGCTGGCAGAGTTTGAGAAGATGAAGGAACAATTACTATTCAATCTCAATTACATGAAGGAGTCGTATGATGTTTTAAACAGAACAGTAACTGGTCTTCAAAAGACCAACTATGAGAGAGAAGATGCTTTAACGATGATGAATGCTACGATGATGTCGAAGCAAAAAGCTATAAATCATTACATCGAAGAATGTGCTACATTGAAGCAAGAGTTGGAGAAGGAGAAAATTGAAAATGAGAGGATCAGAAAATTATTGCAGAGTTATTCTAGTTCTGATTATCTTATTGATCGAATTTATCCGATTGTTGCAGGTTTTGAAGCATTCAAGGATGAAAAGACAAAGATGAAGGATACTGGTAAGAAACTGACTGTTAGCTATAACAAGTGTCCGCCTCCAATCTGGGAAGGGTATTCTCCCAGAAAACCAAATAAGGAGCAAGTCGAAAAAGCAGTCAATATAAAGCTAAAAACCGATACAACTGATGATTTAACAGAAAACATTGACGTCACTTTTACATCGTCTGACACTGATCATGAGTCTGAGTTAATCAAAAAGGTGGTCGATCAGGTGTTGGATACTGATGAGGAGTCTGAGTCAAAGTTTGAGTCTGGAGGGTCAAGTTCGTCAGTCAACAGTTCAAAACCGATGGTTAAAAGAGCATACAGTAAAGATTTTTTATTATCAAAATCAAATTTGAATGATGAAACATTTGAAGTTGCATACACTTTAAATGATTCTGACAAAGAGTTTCCAATAAGAAGTGTTCGTTTTGACATGATAAAAAAGGTTTTCAAAATGACATAAATTAATATTTCTGAAATAAAAGATTTAAATCTTACTGGAAAACCTAAAAAATACACTTCAAGAGTTCAACAACGATTAAACAAGAAAAAGGGTTACAATTCTGGTTCTGGTTTTCAAAAGAAACCAAACCATAATGGTAGCTACAAAAAGAAAGGTTTAGGTTTTATTCCACCTGAAAATTATAAAAATGATAAAATTTTTAAAACAAACACAAAATTTGTTTCAAGAGGAAGTGCAGAGGAAGAACATAAGAAACCTTTCTGGAGACAATCAAACCAGGAGTTTCTTGCTAAGAAGAAGAGATCAGGAAATGGAGTTTTTCATCCAAAGGAAACTCGAACCTGTTATCAATGCCAAGCTGTTGGTCATGTTGCTCATAATTGTCCAAAGGATATCAACAAAAAACAGGGAGTTTCTAAAAAACTTAAAGAAAAGGTTGTTGAGAAAACTGAATCACCAATTGAAAATTTTAAAATTTTTGAAAATTCAACATATGAAGTTGGTGAAAGTTCAAAGAAATTTTTTTACAAAAGGAGAGCAAAAGACAACCAAATGTGGGTTGTTAAAAGGTCTGATGAAAAAGTCGGCGATGAACCTGATTCCACAAAATCAGTGGAGCCACAAGTAGAAGATGATGTTAAAATTCCATCACTGAATTTTGAAAAAATTAAGCAAAAAGTTGGTAAGGCTGAGATCTCAAATCAATTCTTTTCTGATGAGAAGGAATTTGATGTTGAGAAAGCTTTCAATGGAAATGTTAAGAAGATTTTTGGAAAAATGGTCGAGGGAAAGGCAAAAGGGGTTAAAGATTTTTATGCAACAAAGAAAGCAACTTTTAACCCAACTGAACAAGAGCTAAAGAAGCTAAAAACACCCAAGGTTGGTAAGACTTGGGTGAAAATTCTTTTTCCTTGAACATCTGACTTGCCGGAGATCCCAAGTTTGTAATTGCGGATCAGGAATCGGCATATTTCTTGATAAAATTGTTTGTATGAAAGAGTTTAAAAAATTGTGTTTAAAATTTTTACAGGTTAAGTGTGACTTGCCGGAGCTTCCAGGTTGGTAAGTGTGAAGCAGGAATCGGCATCCTTATTGGTAAAATGATTTTGTGTAGATGTGATATTCCTACAAGAGATAAACCAGGGACATTAAGTTGTACTTGATTTTCTTACAATTGGTACAGAGGTTTGCTTGACAAAGTAATTACTCAAGGTCATTAATTTGAACTTGATGTAATCCTTGTACAAGTGGTTGAAAACAGTGTGATGAACCAAACCCCAAACCTACAAGTGGTAAAATCAACAAAACTTATTTTCCGGAAAAATCATTTTGGTTAAAACAAACTTAAGTGTTTTGAAATCATAATGAGAAAATAGTTTTGTGAAAGGGGGAGTTCTGATTGTTTATGCCTAGAGGATGGCGAATTGAAGAGATTTGATGTCGGTTGTCAATTTTCTTGTATAGTTTATTTTCAATTTTTTCTTTTATGTGTTTGCATTTTAGGGGGAGTAGAAAATTTCAGAAAATCCAAAAACATTAGAAAATTTGAAAAAGGCAAAAACATGATAAAATCAAAAATGAGTTTTGTTGTATAAAAGAGGAAATGATAGTACATCAGTGGACTGTCACAACATGCTAAAGAATTGGAAAGTAAAAATGTGATAAACAATCTCACTGGGGATATGCCAGTAGGTTTTTGCACATTTAGTAGATTGTGACGAGATATAAACCTAAATTCAAACTTGCTTATAACGTGGGGAACAACTTCTTGGATATATGGGTAACCCCCGAAATATTGTTTGAAGGACCCCTCTTTCTGAGATACTAGGTCTTTATGCTTAGTGATATCTGGGGTATTATCCCGGGACTTCTGATAATGCGGAAGCAATGGCCTAGTCCTCGGAGAATACTTTACTGCTTGCTTGAAACATAGTGCTGCCCTCATCAAGTTGATGAAACAATAAAATTGATAGTCACTGTTGTTGTAACAAAAGATCCTCTAAAGGGGACACACCAAAAGTCGAAGCCGTCATCTCTCTGTGTATGCGAAAGTATCGACCTGAGCTCTCACGGCCCTCGCAATTTATCTCCTTTACAGATATCATCTAGGTATACTCACCTGTAAGATTGAATATTGGGATCTGGATACGGGAGTATATTCAAGTAGTGGGACACGCGATTAAGTTTAAGTTCTTAAAACTTTAATATCGTATCTCGAAGCAGTTGAACTTTGTGTGAAAATTTAAGTGGATCAGTATACTGACAATCTAGGTGAATTGTTTAAAACTTAAAAAGAAATGAAGCCTAACGGTGTTGGTGATATGTCTCAAAAACTGATATGATCCTCTTACACAAACTCACAAAAATATTGTCTGTAAATATTTCTTTACTGCATTTCATTTTTTTTTCAAAAATTCAAAAAGATTTTCGGTGTTTTTAGCATAATTTTATTGGAAAATTCAAAAATATTTTCGACAACTGGTGTTAGAAAGCTGATTTTCAAAATTCTAAGTGCTAAACATGGCGAACAAGTTTGGGAAAGAGTGTTTGAAAAGATTAAGCATTTTGAGAAAAAAATTTATGAAAATATTCATTCAAGTGGTTCATCAAAATCTAAATGTTAAATCATTCTAAGATTTGCTCTACAAGTGAACATTAGAAAATTTACTTTTGGGTAGAGAATGTGCAGGGTTAGTCAGGTTTCGATACTTAAAGACTCTGAGTATTAAGAGAGCTAGGGTTCGATCCTGAACCTGTGGAAAGTGAGAGCTAGATCATGATTTTGGACTTACTGATGCTGATGAACTTAAGGAATCAAGAGATCTGATCAAGAGAATTAGATGTCTTCAATTCCAGTACAAGTTGAGGAGGAGTCTGCTAGAGAAAAAGAGAGCTCAAGAGCCAGATCAAGATCCAGGAAGAAAAAGCTAGAGAGAGATTCTGAATGCCCAGAGACTGATTAAGACTGAAGTTACGAAGACTCGACACTAAAGACTCGTTAACATCTGAGGGGGAGTCTGTTAGTGCATACATCCGTCGACTTTGTCTTGTATCGAGTCTTGTACTAGATATGTTAGATCAGGGCATGTTGTACGAGAAAATAGGATATTTTAGGTTGATTTTTATGTAAGTTCGCTTGAAGTGGTCCAGTCCGCTTGAAATGACACTTGTCAGTTTCAAGCGAAACCATCACATGGTAGTTCGCTTGAACTGATTCTGGTCATCTTCAAGCGAAACCACATGGCCTATATATAGGCTTCAAGCGATTTCATTTGATATAGTTCTTGAATTCCATACCGAGGTGCTGCCGGTGTGAAGACTGATTGTAACTGCTGTTATTTTAATCAAATCAGTGTTTATAGTGAAGAACAAGCTGTTTCTACCTTTGTTTCTTAGTTTCCTCCTCTGATCGACTCGTTCGGGTCATCACACCGATCCTACACATAGGGATCTTAGGAAGGTTTTAGGGATCTTAGGACACCCCAAAAGTATAGTAACATGATCAAAAGTTAGTGATTAGTTAACGACGTGGTGACAGAACACACTAAGTGTTAAGTTGGGGGTGACGGGCATCAAAGTGATAGTTGAGGGTGGCAGCGGCCAATAGCCAATAGTTGGGGGTGATAAAATCCAATAACCCTTTCTATAAAAATCGGTCATGCAAGATCCATCTAAGTGTCTGGGTATTTTCGTCTTTTTTAAAGGTGTTTCGGTAAAACTGGTTCCAAGTTGTGATATTTTTCCAAAAGTATAAGTTTTGAAGTAACTTGTTCTGAATGTTCGGGATTTGAAATACAAATTATTAAATTTTGGTTGTTTAATGTTTAAACTTTTGTTTCAAGGGTGTTGGACTTTATTTATTTTTGGGATCCAGGTTTAAGCCGAGTGTCTCTGGGGTTAAGATTCTTAATCCGGTGTTAAGTGTTTCAGGTCTGGATCATTCATCTCAAGATGGAAGATTTGAAGAAGTTGTGTGGGTCTAGATCGTTCATCTCAAGATGGAATATTTGAAGAAGCTAAGAATTTTGTCGTTGCATTCCTTTGAAGAAGATCAACTGTTAGCTGATCAATACATCAAGGTCGTGCAGTTCTGTGTGAAAAACCAGGCAGCAAGTACTCAAGCGTTAACGAAGAGAAGATTTCAAGCTTTGCATTGAAGATCCTACACTGATCAAGGGGGAGTCCGGAAATGCACTTTGGGTGATAAGTGCAGGCTCTCAAATCTTCAAGGGTCTTTTTTGTAAATTGTTTAAAGTGTATGTAATGGTCCGAATTTATGAGGGTTTCATGGTCAGGAAATAGGATTCTATCCTAGTCCGAATTTGGTTGTTTGTTTAATTAGGGTTTGCATTGTATTGGGCTTTGGGCCTTTCTATGTCCTGATTTAGTAGTCAGGACTTCCCATTGTATATAAAATCTTTAGTGAAATGTTATATAGGGCGATTTCTTTTGTGGAAAGTTTGTTCTTCAAGAAACCCTAATCATTATCACTGTGTGTGAATTGACGGCTACTGTGTGTGATGTCATTCATCATTCTCATCATTATCACTGAAAATAAAAATAAAATAAAACAGATAGACAAGATGAATCACTTGGATCCGACTCGCCTTTAATGTATCCTTTGATGATTTCCGCACTTTTGCACTTTTTAAGCGATTATCTTAGTTATAGTAGTAGGCCCCTCTTTTGAAGGTGACGTTACCCTCAACCCAGTGGTTTGAGTCAGCAAGGATACAATCCCAAAGGGTCGGAATATTGGAAGATAATTAATTAAGTTATTAATGCGAAAAGTGGTAGGCCCCTCTTTTGAAGGTGACGTTACCCTCGGCTAAGTGGTTTGAGTCAGCAGGGATACAATCTCAAGTGGTCGGTTTAATGTATTAATAGTATTTACATATGAGGAGATCAAGCCATTCGCACCCCTTCCATCCAATAAGTATGGGTATTGAAGGAGGTCATAGTAAGCTTGACCCAGGTCCTTGTAGGATCTATACACTGAACAAGGCAATAACCTTACCAAACCATTCCCTTAACCCCCGACCAGGTAGCCAACATATCTCTATATAGACTGTAGAGATATGAATGGTGAAAATCTTTTAGTTTGTATAGACAGTAAAGTAATGCCAAGACACCATGGACAAATGATAAGGAAGTTTCACCTTCAACATAAGAAACTAGTTATTAAAGTCATTAATACAAAACCAAATAAAAAGTGCGAAAAGATTAAAAATCAAAAGTAATACATTAAATGCTTGTCTTCACCAAGTGATGTAAGAGACTTAACCTAACATGGCCTTTGATTGACAAGAACTCTTACGATCAATCTTGGATCCCGAGACTACTACACACACTCTAAGATGGATGATGGATGATGGTGGTGGATGTGGGTTTTGTAGTGGTGGTGGAGTGGTGGCAAAGTGGGAGAGAGAGGTGGTTTGCCAAGGGATGCCTATGAAGTGAACCAAGCACCCATATTTATAGCCTGAACAGAAGCCCGGCCATGGCCCCGTGTCCGCTGGAGACGCCCCCGTAGCCATCTCCTTTCTATTCCTTCATTAATTGCAATTGTCTTCATTAGGCTCCACACGGCCCCGTGTTCGCTGGGCACGGCCCCGTGTGCAAAAGTTCATCTGTACTATCAAGATTCTGCAAATCTTAGCATTGACCACACCCCATGCTGAGCTGGGCACGTCCCCGTGGTGGGCGTAGAAGCTTCTACAGCCTTGTCCCTTTCTGCAGACACCTGACCATGCCCCCGTGTCCAGTGGGCACGGGCCGTTGTCAACCTTCTGTTTCTTGGTTTTGCTTGTGGAGATACTATCGAGGGGTCGGGCATGCCATGTTTATTCCTTTTCTTTGTATTTATGTTAGTTTTTGCTGCATATTTATTCCTTTCATTCATTTAAGCTCATTTGGTCCTGAAAATACAAAAGGAAGACAAAAGCACACTTTTTCCAACATTAGTACTAAAAAAGGGTTAGTTTTATGCCTCATTTGATGTAATTTATATGTTGCATTTTGCACACATCAAATATCCCCACACTTGAATCTTTGCTTGTCCTCAAGCGAAACTCTTTATTATGTGGCTTACACACACAAATGGAATGGGTAGAAGAGAAGTTTTGGGATTGTCTTGAGTGGTTGGAATCCAAGATCTTTATTTGGTTTTATTTTTATACTATATACAATCCTATTCGTTATGATTTATTTAGAACGTTTCAAAAGAGAAATTACTTATTTGGGCATAACATGCCTTTTTAAAATCCTATTTATATACAAGTTCACATACCTCACGGGAGATCACTCAACACTCAGCCGAAGATGTATTTTTGTGAAACACTCGAGACCGGCATGGAATTTACTTCTACCTTATGCTTGCCAAGCAATCAATCCTCCTTCTTTTTAACTATAAACCTTTGTAAATATCAAGAGGACTTGGGGAAGGGTTAGGCTTGGGCTAAAGGTAGGTGGTTTTGGGTTAGTGGTTAGTAAAAAGGGCTAAAAGCGTAAAAAGCGTCGGTCGTCGTAAATTTTTCTTTTCTTTTTCTAGAGAAACGTCACAAGAAAACCGATCTTTTTTACTAAAATAAAGGGTTGAAAAGGAAAAGGGTTTTGGTGGGTAAAGGGTGTTTGTTTTGTGGGTTTAGAAATGAAAAGGATTTAGGCATAAAGGGGTTAACTAGGGGGGTTTTGGGTAGGTGATAAAGAAAATGAAAAATAATGGTGTTGAAAAGAAAAATGGGTTAGTCCTAATGCCTCTATCATTTACTTACTTGGGTTTAAGTTGGTAAGGACCGGGAACGTATCGTCGTGGCAAGTTCTAGAGTCGTAAGAACCAAGCGGCTATTCACACAAGAAACGAAAAATGAGCATTTAGTTTAAAGATGTATGCTTGTATGCTCAATAAAGGCTCAAAACTAACTTATTGTGGGAATGAGATTATAATGTGATCAAGTATATGTAATCAAATTTTAACTAGATTTGTCATGCCTTTTCATAATTTTCTTATGTTGGTTCTTTTAATCACGACGCTATCAGTTGTAAATTTATAAAAATATAACCTTTTTAGAACTTGTTATTCCCAAATAAAACCAAGACAAGTAAAAAAAAATTGGGGTGATTAGCGGTTCCAATAGAGTTTTGTGTAAGGCTTATTATTAGGACTTGCAAAATTCAAGGTTTTAGCATCCCCCCCCCCACTTAAATTACCCATTGTCCTCAATGTGTCCCAAAAATAAGTTTTTAAATTGATTGAATGTGAAACAGGGTGTTAAAAACAAGTTTTTATGTTACTGGGAAGCTGAACACGGGGTGTGGTGGGCTGAGCACGGCCCCGTGGTCAGACTGCCAGTAACAAAAAGTTAAAGAAGGTTGACCACGGGGCGTGCCCAGTGGACACGGGGTCGTGGTCAGTTACCTGCTAGAAAATTTTTCTGCAGAACATTGGGCACGGGGACGTGTTGGGTGGCCACGGCCCCATCCTGCACATGCTGAAATGATGGAAAAGTTGACGGAAGGCTCTGTTTTCATGCATGGGGTGCGATTTTAACGTCCCTTTGGCAATATCCACCTTTTCGAGTGTGATTTATTCCTAAAAGTAAGACTAAACTAGAAAACATAAAGTTAAACTAATCTAAACCTAAGGATAGTTCCGCGGAATGCCTCCGTGGTGCGCCACGTTTATAAGGGTCCTTGGCTAGACCCACCTTATCGGGTAGTTCTGGCTCATCTTCAATTAGGGGGTCGTCATTGCCAATTGGATATTTCATTGATTGTTCAAGATCGACATACCTTTTATAGGCCCCTATTTGAATGGGTAGGTTGGTTTGCTTCCGATTAATCAAAGCTTTGAGGGCTTTCACAAAAGGTCGTCCCAACACAAGTGGAGCGTCATCAAGGATGACGAAGTCAGTTGGGACTACCACTTGATTTGTTTGGACTAACACATCTTCAACTACTCCCATTGATTTTGTTGTTTTCTGATTAGATAGAAAAATGGGTATTTGAAGTGGAGAAAAATCACCAATACTTAATTTTTCAAAAACGTAGTTTGGCATTATATTAACATAAAGATCTTTATCAATTGTAATATTACTAATAAAGGAATTTTGAAAGAAACATGGAACCGGTGTAATGTTAATTTCAAATGGGTCATCTTTTATTAGCATAGTTTGATCATTTGTTAACTTAATGCTTACCATTTCGTCTATTTTATTGTTACTGCTTAACTCTTTTAAAAACTTAGCATGAGTAGGTACTAAACAATGATTTTCGAAAGAAGGTGACAAGAGATTAATTTCTTGAAAATTAGACTCTTCTTGAGTTTTAACGTTGTCGAACTCACCTTTTTCGTTGTTTAGTTCATTTGTCGGTTTTTCACTTACTTGTTCCTCCATTTTTACCTCTTCAACTATCACTTCTTTAGTACATGTTACCTCTTCCCTAGCGCGGGACTCCTCTTCCCTTGCGCGGGCTTCTTTTATACAGCGCTTGATAGTTTTAAGGTGTTCTATTATCTTTTCGGCTACGGGTGAAATAGTTGGTGGTTCGTCAAGGCGATCGGAATAAATATCCCCACTGCTTGAGTTCGGAACTTCGATCCTTGGTTCCTCATAATACTCATATGAAGTAGATGGTTCATACCATTGTTCCTCATTGTAAGTAAATGATGGATAAGGGTCGTAACTTGGTTCTTCATAATACTCATATGAGGTGGGTTGTTCACGCTATGGTTCCTCATAGTATGTGTACGAAGGGGATGGTTCGAAGAGGTCATAATATTGTACCGAATGCGGATTACCACAAATGGTACAATACTCTTCTTCATAATCATCCTCCTCATAGTGGTAATTGTAACCTCCTGAGTATTGATCCATAAGAATCACTAAGCAGACCACAACAGAATCTCGGGACTAGAAAACAAAAATAAAAATGGAAACAGAGGCTGAGCACGGCCCCTTGGTCAGGTTCTGTATCTGGGCGTTTTGAAAAATGTGACTGGTTTTATGCAGCATGGAGGCGTGTTCAGTGAGCACGACCACATGTTCAGACTCTGTATCTGGGAGTTTGTTAATTTTTATGCAGCACGGGGGCGTGTTCAGTGAGCACCTCCACGTGTTCACACTACTGTAATGCAAAAATTTAAGTAAAATACAGAAATGTGCTCGCAGTTTTAAAAAGGTTTTGAAAAATGATTAGGCCTTCGATTCCTAACTTTCTTAAAATCCTTGTGTCCCCGGCAACGGCGCCAAAAACTTGGTGTGTGCAAGGTGTGTTATGTTTTTTATTGATATTTTAAGCCCATTTTACACATTAGTCAAGTTTTAAATTTATAAAACACGATATTCTACTAATACTAAACACACACATAGGCAAGTGCACCCATCGTGAGCGTAGTATAGCGTTGGTAAGATACCGAGGTCGTCCAAGGACACAAGAGCTTTTAGTACCGGTTTATCCTCAACGTCTAATCAAATAAAAAATTTTGAGAAGAGATTTTTAAACATAAAAACTAAAAAACTAAAAATGCTGAAAATAAAAATAAAATAAAACAGATAGACAAGATGAATCACTTGGATCTGACTCGCCTTTAATGTATCCTTTGATGATTTCCGCACTTTTACACTTTTTAAGAGATTATCTTAGTTATAGTAGTAGGCCCCTCTTTTGAAGGTGACGTTACCCTCAACCCAGTGGTTTGAGTCAGCAAGGATACAATCCCAAAGGGTCGGAATATTTGAAGATAATGAATTAAGTTATTAATGCGAAAAGTGGTAGGCCCCTCTTTTGAA
This sequence comes from Helianthus tuberosus, assembly GCA_030545235.1. Taxonomy (NCBI): domain Eukaryota; kingdom Viridiplantae; phylum Streptophyta; class Magnoliopsida; order Asterales; family Asteraceae; genus Helianthus; species Helianthus tuberosus. Next base: position 69,941,475 of record CM060410.1, on the reverse strand, counting down.
GGTGACGTTACCCTCGGCTAATTGGTTTGAGTCAGCAAGGATACAATCCTAAGTAGCCGGTTTAATGTATTAATAGTATTTACATATGAGGGGATCAAGCCATTCGCACCCCCGCCATCCAATACCTATGGGTATTGAAGGAGGTCCTAGTAAGCTTGACCCAGTTCCTTGCAGGATCTATACACTGAATAAGGCAAGAACCTTACCAAACCATTCCCTTAACCCCCGACCAGGTAGCCAACATATCTCTATATAGACCGTTGAGATATGAATGGTGAAAATCTTTTACTTTATATAGACAGTAAAGTAATGCCAAGACACCACAGACAAATGATAAGGAAGTTTCACCTTCAACATAAGAAACTAGTTACTAAAGTCATTAATACAAAACAAAATAAAAAGTGCGAAAAGATTAAAAATCAAAAGTAATACATTAAATTCTTGTCTTCACCAAGTGATGTAAGAGACTTAACCAAACATGGCCTTTGATTTACAAGAAATCTTATGATCAATCTTGGATCCCGAGACTACTACACACACTCTAAGGTGGATGATGGATGATGGTGGTGGATGTGGGTGTTGGAGTGGTGGCAAAGTGGGAGAGAGAGGTGGTTTGCCAAGGGATACTTTTAAAGTGAACCAAGCACCCCTATTTATAGCCTGAATAGAAGCCCGGGCACGGCCCCATGTCCACTAGACACGCCCCCATGGCCATCTCCTTTCTCTTCCTTCATTAATTGCAATTGTTTGCATTAGGCTCCACACAGCCCCGTGTTCGCTGGGCACAGCCCCGTGTGAAGAAGCCTATCTGTACTATCAAGATTTGCAAGATTCTGCAAATCTTAGCGTTGACCACGCCCAGTGCTGAGCTGGGCACGCCCCCATGGTGGGCGTAGAAGCTTCTACAGCTTTGTCCCTTTCTGCAGACACCTGACCATGCCCCCGTGTCCAGTGGGCACAGGCCATGGTTAGCCTTTTGTTTCTTGTTTTTGCTTGTGGAGATGCTGTCTAGGGGTCGGGCATGCCATGTTTATTCCTTTTCTTTGTATTTATGTTGGTTTTTGCTGCATATTTGTTCCTTTTGTTCATTTAAGCTCATTTGGTCTTGAAAATACAAAAGGAAGACAGAAACACACTTTTTCCAACATTAGTACTAAAAAAGGGTTAGTTTTATGCCTTATTTGATGTAATTTATATGTTGCATTTTGCACACATCAACTAACCTGGGCTCTCAAGGCATCGCATTTTAGCCGGATACAGAGATTTTTCAGATATAGTCACCTGTACGATGTAATGTGTGGTAGTCTTGATACGGAAGTATATTCTGAGGTGGGTAAACATAGTTACAATCAGTTATTAATACACTTAATCGCATATCTCTGAAACAGTGTTCGAAAGCGTGCTAAAACTTAAGTGGACCACAATACCTTTGAACGTCTTGAACTGTTAATATCATTCTAAGAGCTTAAACTGATAAACTATGTTCTTGTGTTGGATATTGACAAAAAACCGATATGATCCCTTTGCTCCGATTTCACAAAAAGATAATTAGTGTAAATACGTTCTTAGGTTTAATTTCTTTTTTCAGTAAAAAATTGAAAAACATCAAAAAGATTTTGCTTTCTTGTTTCTATGTGCGAGTTATCATTCTGAAAATTCTCTAATGGTTGTGAACATTCTTTAATAAGGTGTTAAACATCAAGTTAGGTAATCTTAAAATATGTCTGTTTCTATAAAAATCGGTCATGCAAGATCCATGTAAGTGTCTGGGTATTTTTGTCTTTTTTAAAGGTGTTTCGGTAAATCTGGTTCCAAGTTGTGATATTTTTCCAAAAGTATAAGTTTTAAAGTAACTTGTTCTGAATGTTCGGGATTTGAAATACAAATTATTAAATATTAGTTGTTTAATATTTCAACTTTTGTTTCAAGGGTGTTGGATTTATTTATTTTTGGGATCCAGGTTTGGGCCGAGTGTCTCTGGGGTTAAGATTCTTAATCCGGTGTTAAGTGTTTCAGGTCTGGATCGTTCATCTCAAGAGGGAAGATTTGAAGAAGCTGTGTGGGTCTGGATCGTTCATCTCAAGATGGAAGATATGAAGAAGCTAAGAATTCTACCGTTGCATTCCTTTGAAGAAGATCAACTGTTAGCTGATCAATACATCAAGGTCGTGCAGTTCTGTGTGAAAAACCAGGCAGCAAGTACTCAAGCGTTAACGAAGAGAAGATTTCAAGCTTTGCATTGAAGATCCTGCACTGATCAAGGGGGAGTCTGTAAATGCACTTTGGGTGATATGTGTAGGCTCTCAAATATTCAAGGGTCTTTTATGTAAATTGTTTAAAGTGTATGTAATGGTCCGAATTTATGAGGGTTTCATGGTCGGGACATAGGATTCTATCCTAGTCTGAATTTGGTTGTTTGTTTAATCAGGGTTTGCATTGTATTGGGCTTTGGGCCTTTCTATGCCCTAACTTTAGTAGTCAGGACTTCCCATTGTATATAAACTCTTTAGTTAAATGTTATATAGGGCGATTTCTTTTGTGGAAAGTTAGTTCTTCAAGAAACCCTAATCATTATCACTGTGTGTGAATTGACGGCTACTGTGTGTGACGTCATTCATCATTCTCATCATTCTTGTTCTAACTTTCTTGATGCAATACTCTATAGTAGTGATTGCTAGGTGGATTCCGCACATCTGGTGATTGTTGTCTGAGTGAGATCCTTGGGTAGGAGACCTTACAGTATTTACCCTAAAATACCGGTACCACTTTAGAATTTATCCTACTTCATACTTGGATTATTGGGCCCAATACTAATTTAATTTTAAAAAATAAAAATAATTAAATATAATTGTAAATTCTTGGGTAGCAATTCTTCATGGTGGATACTGAAATGATGCTGGCAAACAAGCATCCGGATGGCATAACGACACATTTTTTTGATTCCAGGTAAAACAAATGGATGTCCGCTGAATATCATTAGTTTCTCCGGAGTGAATAATCATATATATGATCATCAGCTGTACTAGACTCCCTTATTGCTTATAGGATTTTTGTTGATTGTAGATTGTTGGTTCCTAAAATGTCTTCATATTTTTACAATGTCATGGAGAGTGACTTCAAGAAATAGATTCACATTAAACGAGAGCCAAAGATGATGATGATGTCCTTACACACCATGGGCTGCAAAATAGATGCCTTTTGTCTCTCTGGCTGAGTCTATTGATAACTTGAAGATGAAAGCAGTTTGTAGCTCATGATTAACTCAAATATAAATATAAATTATTAACTAACATAACAATATTAATATTACTAAGTGCAAATATCAACATGATTTCTATCCTCTAAAATTATAAATATTTTAACTATTTAGGAGGAAGCTCCGTCCACCAGTAGGAGGAAGCGAAACGCAGCTGCAGTTGATGGTTAAAGCGGGAGTCATCATCGTCTTCTGGTTTTATCCTTGGTTCTCAAACACCTACTCAGTTAGTAAGGCGCTCTACAATTCTTTGGGCTTCATCATTCCAGCGTGTCCTTCAATGTCCATTGTCTGCACAACCTAATACTCGGTTGAGTGGACAAACGACTTCAACATCAAGTAGTGTGCCTGCGCCTAGTCCAGCGTATATTGATTTGGGGGATTGTACTAATATTTGTGAATATTATGGGGCTCTTTTTGGCACGAAAAGCGGCTGAAATCATCACCTCAAAAAAAACAGACCAAGGTACAATATGTGTTGTAGAGAAGGCACTGTACGAATTGACTTCCCAAGGGAACCGCCAGTCTATATAAAGGAATTGTATTCTATGGTGCATTTTATTGAAAATATACGCGCTTACAATTCCATGTTCTTAATGACTTCCGTCGGTGCGCATGTAGATCATGAAATTAATCATACTCCCGGGCCCTATGTTTTTATGGTTGCTGGTCAGGTATCACATTGGTTGGGGTCCTTATGTCCTCCAATGGACAACAAACCATGGTTCCTTCAAATGTATATTTATAATACAGAGAACGAGGTCGAGAATAGGCTTCGGTTTTTTGAAGGTGGCACTCGGAGTCCTTTATCAGCAGACATTGTTTCTACTCTGGCACGCGTTCTTTCATATGTGAACGGGTATGTAATGCTTTTCAGGAGCACAAGAGATATATGTTCTCTTTAGGAGGTACCAAATTTTGCGATAAAATTGTACAACAGTCACACCCGAAAAAACTATGAAATGCCATCTACTACTGGAACTCTAGGTGCTATTATCTGTGATAACGATCCTTTAGCAACTGACAATGACATTGTTATCCATAGCAAAGAAGGTAATGCAATACGCGTTAGCAAGTTGCATTCTTCGTATATGCCGTTTCAGTACCCGTTGCTCTTTCCCTTTGCAGAGCAAGGTTGGTCCCCTGATTTACGTTTATCTGGTCGCGCACTATCAGAGGATCAAAATTTGACGATGAACATGTTCTACGCTTATCAGATATATGATCGCATGGGTCTGTACACTTTGTTGTTGAAAGCTGGTCAATGGTCATCTCTTACAACAATATTTAGTTGACGCGTATGTGTGCATAGAGCAATGTAGGCTTGACTATTATCGTGCTAACCAAAATCGTTTTCGTTCTGTGTTCCTTCGCGGTATCCATGATGCTTTCTCAAAGGGTGAGACTGAGGGTCGTGATGTTGGTAAAAGAACCATTCTACCATCCTCATTCACAGGTGGGCCACAGTATATGTACAAGCATTATCAGGATGCACTCACACTTTGTAGAGTCCACGGTAATCCACAATACTTCATAACATTTACCTGCAACGTTAAGTTGCCAGAAATCATACGCTACTTGAATAACGCTGATTGCACAGGCGCCCAAGAAAGACCTGACATTATTGCAAGAATTTTCCAACTAAAGGTTGAATCACTACTAAAGTTCTTAAAAACACAAAAGACTTTTGGTAGTGTTGCAGCAGGTATGGAAAAAAAAATTAGCCACATACATTTTTTTAGCGTTTTCTTTCCTTATGTCCACTTTCTTGCTTTGCAGATCTTTATACAATTGAATTTCAGAAAAGAGGCCTTCCACATTGTCATATGTTGCTCTGGGTTACACCAGAATGCAGAATAAAAGATGCGCAACAGGTTGACTGTTTCATTTCCGTTGAAATTCCAGATCCAGGGGCAGATCCGGCTTTATATCGAACAGTGACTGATTCTATGATGCATGGTCCCTGTGGCTTACCAAAGATGAACGCACCATGCATGGTTAATAAGAAATGTTCAAAATCCTTTCCAAAGGCCTATGAACAAGTCACTCGATTTGACAAAGAAGGGTATATTCACTATAAAAGACCACCAAATGGTCCTCGATTGGAAAAAAATGGTGTGCCACTTGACAATGGTTACGTAGTTCCGTATAATCGGACCCTTTGTTTGCATTTCGAGGCACATATAAATGTCGAATATTGCGGTTGGAGTATGCTCATTAAGTATTTGTTCAAGTACATATCCAAAGGTGTAGATCGTGTTTGTTATGCTGTCACAAGGACCCCTGAATGTACAACACAATCAACATCAAATTCTCACGAAGGTGTAGACGAAATCTTAAAGTTTGTAGATGGTAGATTCGTTTGTCCACATGAAGCAGCATGGAGGATACTCAATTTCCCAATTCACCATAGAAACCTAGCTGTTTATTAGCCGTTCACATAGAGCACATGCAGAATATCATCTTTAAAGATAACCAACAGCTACACGACATTCTTGGTAACCCCGCAACTCAGAAAACAACATTAACAGAATAGTTAAGAAGCAATGAACAACAACCGAATGACAGGGATTTACGTTACGTGGAATATCTGTCTAGGTACCGATAGGATCCCTCCAAGAAAGCATGGATTAAAAGATTATCTACCAAAACTCCACCAATTGGAAGTTTGGCATACATACATCCAGTATGTGGTGAGTCGTTCTACCTAAGAATGCTACTTAACCACCAAAAAGGTTGTTGTTCTTTCGAGGACATCAGAACAGTTTCTAACAATGTATACCCAACCTACCGAGCTGCATGCGAGAAACTTGGTTTGATAGGCGATGATAGAGAATGGGTTGCAGCTTTCGTAGAGGCATCGCCTTGGGCCACGACTGCAGAATTGAGGGCTTTGTTTGCCCATATGCTTTTATTCTATGACCAATCTAATCCATTAGGTTTTTGGCAAAAATACTGGCCACAAATGAGTGATGATATTATTAGGAATTTGAATGATGTTACTGGTACATCAAATGCTCACATTAGCAGCTTAAACCTGCAACAACTGTTGGATCGTTGTGTGACCCGAATGAGTCGTTCAGAAGAGTTTTCAAACTATATCAAAGGTGGAATCAATGATATAGACGTGATTACAGCTTGATTCTCCCTAATTATCTTCCTTTATTGATTTCAAAGCTTTTACAGATCAGTTGACAAATCGGCAGCACCTCGGCTCTGAAATCGGAAAGTTACAAATGAATAACTAACTCAGGTATTTATAGGAGTGGGTATTTCGTACGAAATCAACATAACTCATTTCGTGCGAAATGATCAAATCTCATTTCGTACGAAACGACTTGTTCATTTCGTGTGAAATGACCTATTTACATGCAAACCCTAATTTTTAACCTACTGAGCACTGGTTTATCCTATCTAGACTTTAGACTCGATATAGACGAAGTTAACAGACATTTATGCACCAACAGACTCCCCCTTGGATGTTGACGAAGTCTTTGGCATCGAGTTTTCAGTCTTGATCAATCTTTTCTTTCTCTCCAAAATGTTTGACACTGTAAGCATCCTTCAATCTCTATCAGCATCAGCAGCTAGCACTCAAGCTTGACTTTGACAATCTTCAAACTCCCCCTTGAATGTTGATCCAGAAACTATTAGACTCCCCCTTTCAATAAGATGGGACTTGTATTTTGGCTCAAGTTTTGTTCAAATTTAATCTTGAGGTCTAGCTTTGCTGCTTTTACAGGTTCAACCCTGTTTCCTGCTTCTCAAAAATCTGTCATTATTATCTATTCACTTTTTAACTTCTTTTATTGCGTTTGTCAGTTTTAAAAATCCACTTAAGTCTCCAGATCCAATTTAATGACTATGGATACTTAATTTGTCTACCAAGTCCAACTAAATAACCTTCGTTGATCTGAAACGAAGCAAAACTGACTTTTGTTCAGCATAGTTCAAAACATTTTTCTGAAAATTACTAGTTTCCACTTAATGAACTTGTTTTGACTTTTCATTAACAGGTTTTAACATAATAAGCTCACAACTCTTCTGTCCAGCTCAGAAACTTCCTGCATCTGCTTCAAACTGCGAGTCTGAAGATCAGCTTTCCACTTTGGTTTGTCGGAAAAATAAAGCAGAAATGTAAAAAATTTTTGGATTTTGAATAAAGTTTCTATACTAGAAAGCTAAACAGAAATGGAATGCAGTAAATGTAAACTATTTACAAACATATTTTTGGTGAGCGTGTTAGGGAATCATATCAGCTACTGACAAGTCACAAGTACCGTTAAGCTTTGATTTCATACTCAGAATTAAACAATTCGCTTAGATTGTCGATATACTGATCCACTTAAATTCTCACACAAATTTCCATCTGTCTAGGATACGAATTTAGTGTTTTAAGAGACTAAGCTTAAAAGCGTGTACCACCTCAGAATATACTCCCATATCCAGACCACTATATTCAGTCTTACAGGTGAGTGCACACTAGTAATATCTGTAAGGGGTTAAGTTGTTGAAGCCATGAGAGATCAGGCTATTGCTTTCGCAAAATCAGAGATATGATGGCTCAACTTTAAGGTAGGTCCCCTTTGGGGATCTTCTTTTACAACATCACATGATTAGCATTTTTCAATGTTTCATCATTTTTTATGCTGAGGGCGAGCTTTATGATAAAAGCTGTGGAAAGTATTATACGAGGACTAGGCTATTGCTCCCGCAAAATCAGAAGTCCATGTATAATACCCCAGATATTACCACGTACAAAGACCTAGTATGTCAGAAATAGAGCCTTTCAAACAAGATTTCGGGGGTTACCCATATATTTGAGAGATGTTCCCCACATAATAAGCAAGTTATGATTTAGGTTTATATCCCGAACAAACCTACTAAATGTGTAAAAACCTATCGGCATATCATCAGCGAGACTGCTTAACTCTTTTAAACTTTACATTTCTCCTCCGACACCGATAAAAGCTTCATACCGTTCAATTTTAAAAGTTATTGAAAACGAGTTTTATCAAACGCTTTGGTATGTAAATCAGCTTTTTGTTCGTTAGTGTGGATTTTCTCAATTCGTATCAACTTCTTCTCGAAACAGTCTCGGGTGAAGTGATGACGAATTTCAATGTGTTTCGTTTTAGCGTGATGAACATGATTTTTTGTTATGTTTATCGCTGCCTCATTATCAACAAAGATAGGGGTGTTAAGAAATTGCAAACCGTAGTCTCGCATCTGTTGCTGGATCCACAAGATCTGAGAGCAGCAGCTGCTAGCAGATACATATTCAGCTTCACATGTGGATAAAGCTACAGAGGTCTGCTTCTTGCATTGCCAGGTGACTAATCGTGATCCGAAAAACTGGCACCCCGCTGTTGTTGACTTAGCGTTAACTTTGCAGCATCCGAAATCAGAATCATAATACCCTTCGAGCGTGAAATCGCCTTCTTTTGGATACCACAACCCCAGTGATGGAGTTCATGTCAGGTAGCATAATATCCTTTTCACAATTACCATATGTGAAGCTCTCGGGTTAGACTGAAATATTGCTGCGAGGCAGGTTGGATACATGATATCGGGTCTAGAAGCTGTCAAATACATCAGCGATCCAATCATGGAACAATATAACGTTTCATCTACCTTCTCTCCGGTGAGATCAGGGTTTATCCCATGGTTCGTCGCTAACGGGGTGGAAGCTGGAGTAGTCCCGGACATCCCAAATTTCTCTAAGATATCATGAACATACTTCGTCTGATGTATGAAAATTCCCTTAGGCAGTTGATCAACCTGAAGTCCCAAGTAGAATTTCATCTCACCCATCGATGACATTTCAAATTTTTTCTTCATAACTCTTTCAAAATCTTTGCACAGATTTTCATTTGTTGACCCAAATATGATGTCGTCCACGTATATTTGAACTATCAGAAGATGTCCGTCGACTTCTTTGGTGAAGAGTGTGGCATCCACTTTTCCACGGATGAAGCTGTTAGCAATCAGATATTGAGACAATGTCTCATACCAGGCTCTCGGGGCCTGGTGTAAACCATACAACGCTTTATCCAGTAAATAAACTTTGTCTTTGTGGATTGGGTCGGTGAAGCCCGGTGGCTGTCTGACATATACCTCCTCTTTTACCTTCCCGTAGAGAGAAGCTGATTTAACATCTAGCTGATAAACTTTAAAATCTTTCTGAGATGCAAATGCTAGGAAGATTCTGATCGCTTCAAGCCTAGTGATGCGTGCGAAGTGTCGTATATTTTAGGTGTATATTTTAAGCCCTTTTTAACACTTATTTTAGCCAAGTTTTAAATTTATAAAACACGATATTTCACTAACACTAAACACACATATGGGCAAGTGCACCCATCGTTGAGTGTAGTATAGCGTTGGTAAGATACCGAGGTCGTCCAAGGACACAAGAGCTTTTAATACCGGTTTATCCTCAACGTCTAACCAAAATAAAAGTTTAGAAAAATGTTTTAAACTAAGAAAAATAAAAACTAACTAAAATGCTGAAAATAAAAATAAAATAAAAACAGATAGACAAGATGAATCACTTGGTTCCGACTCGTATCTAGTATAACCTTTGATTATTTCCGCACTTTTGCATATAATTAAGAGATTATCTTAGTTATTGTAGTAGGCCCCTCTTTTGAAGGTGACGTTACCCTCACCCCAGTAGTTTGAGTCAGCAGGGATACAATCCTAAAGGGGTGGATTATTGGAAGATAATGAATTAGGTTATTAATGCAGTATTGTGGTAGGCCCCGCTTTTGGCGGTGACGTTACCCTCGACTAAGTAGTCTGAGTCAGCAGGGATACAGTCCTAAATAGCCGGGTTATAGTATTAATAGTAGTTAACTTATGAGGGGATCAAAGAGTTTGGACCCCCGCCATCCAATACCGTGAAGTATTGAAGGAGGTCCTACTAAATTTGACCCAGGTCCATTGCAGGACCTCTAAACGCTGAACAATGGCAAGACCTTTACCAAACCGTTCCCTTAACCCCCTACCAGGTAGCCAACATACCTCCATATAGACCGTGGAGATATGAATGGTGAAAATCCTTTATTTTATATAGACAGTAAAATAATGCCAAGACACCACGGACAAACGATAAGGAAAGATCACCTTCAACATAAGTAACTAGTTATTAAAGTCATTAATACAAAACCAAATAAAAAGTGCAAAAGATTAGAAATAAAAAGTATTATACTAGACACTTTGTCTTCACCAAGTGATGTAAGAGACTTAGGCAAACATGGCCTTGATTGTCAAGAACTCTTACGATCAATCTTGGATCCCGAGACGACTCACACACTCTATGATGGACAATGGATGATGGTGGTGGATGATGGTGTTGTGATGGTGGTGGGTGGTGGATGAAGTGTGAGAGAGGTGGTGTGCCAAGGGATGAGATGAAATGAATCCAAGCACTCCTATTTATAGGCTGAACAGAGAGCTGGACACGGCCCCGTGTCCGCTGGACACGGCCCCGTGCCCGTCTGACACTCTCTCTCCTCATTAATTGTAATTCGCAATTACAATAAATGCGCATGCTGTACTTTCGACACGCCCCCGTGTCCGCTGAGCACGGCCCGTGGTGGGCAATAGAAGCTTCTATAGGTTTGTCTTTTCTGCTGCTTCTTGGGCACGGCCCCGTGCTGGCTGAGCACGGGGCGTGTTCAGCCTTCTGTTTTCTCTATTTTGCTTTGGAAGGTGCCGTTGAGGGTTCGGGCAATCCACTAATGTTCCTTTTCTTGTATTTATGTTGGATTTAGCTGTCTTTTTGCTTCTTTTGCGTTTTTGAGCTCATTTAATCCTGAAAATACAAAAGGAAGACAAAAACACTCTTTTTCCAATATTAGTACTAAAAAAGGGTTAGTTTTATGCCTCATTTGATGTAATTTATATGTTGCATTTTACACACATCAAATACCCCCACACTTGAACTTTTGCTTGTCCTCAAGCAAAACTCTTTAATATTTGGCTTACACTCCCAAATGGAATAGGTAGAAGAGAAGGTTTTGGGCTTGTCATAGAGTGTCGGGATTTCCAAGATCTTTTTGGGGTTTTATTTTTATTTATTTACACTCCTATTCGTAATGATTTATTTAGAACTGTTCATAAAAGAAATTACTTAATTGGGCATAACATATTTTTTTTTTTAAATTCTATTTATATACAAGTTCACATACCTCGCGGGGAAATCACTCACACTCGGCCGAAGGTGTATTTTTAGTGAATCACTCGAGAGCGGTCCTGGAACTTATTCCTACCATAGGCTTGCCAAAAAATCAATCCTCCTCCTTTTTAACTTTTATACCTTTGTAGATATCAAGAGGACTTTGTGGGTTAAGGGTTGGCTAGGGTTAAAGGTAGTTGATTGGGTTAGTGGTTAGTAAAAAAAAGGCAAAAAGCGTAACAAGTGTCGGTTTTCGTATATATATATATATATTTTTTTTTTCAACTTTTTATTTTTAATGAAGCTTTTATTCAAAAAAGTTATTTTTGATTACTTTGTTTGTTTATTTTCTTTTTGCTTCATTAAATTTTTTTTTTTTTTTTTTTTTTTTTTTTTTTTTTTTTTTTTTTTACGAAGAACCGATCTTGTTACTAAAATAAAGGGTAAAAAAATGAAAAAGGTTTTGGTGGGTGAAAGGGTTTTTGTTTTGGGTGATGAAATGAAAAGGTTTAGGCTCAAAGGGGCTAACTAGGGGGATTTTTGGGTAGGTGGTAAAAGAAAAAGAAAAATAATGGTGTAGAAAAAAAAATGTTAGTCCTAATGCCTCCATCATTTACTTACTCGGGTTTAAGTTGATAAGGACCGGGAATGTATTGTTATGGCAAGTTCTAGAGTCGTAAGAACCAAGCGGCTATTCACACAAGAAACGAAAAATGAGCATTTAGTCAAATGATATGGAATTGTGTGCTCAATAAAGGCTCAAAACTCACTTTTGTGGGAATGGGTTTTTATGTGATCAAGTATATATAATCAAATTTTAAATAAGTTTGTCATGCCTTTTCATAATTTTCTTATGTTGGTTCTTTTTATCACTACGCTATCGGTTGTAAATTTGTAAAAATATAACCTTTTTGCGAGCTTGAATTTCCCGAGTTAAACCTAGACAAGTAAAAAAAAAAAATTGAAATTTTTGAAAAAAATTTGGGGTGATTAGCGGTTCCAATAGAGTTTTGTGTAAGGCTTGTATTTAGGACTTGCAAAATTCAAGGTTTTAGCATCCCCCCCACACTTAAATTACACATTGTCCTCAATGTGTCCCAAAAATAAATTTTTAGGTTGATTAGATGTGTAAAATAGTGTTTAAAAAGCAAAAATTTGTGTTACTGGGAACTGAACACGGCCCCGTGTTATCCGGGCACGGCCCCGTGTTCAAGTGCCAGTAACAAAATTGAAATAAGAGAAACAGAAGTCTGGACACGGGGGCATGTTGGGTGAACACGGCCCGTGTCCAGTTACCTGTACTGGGCGTTTTCTGCAGGTGGTTCGATACGGGGCCGTGTTGGTTGGGCACGGCCCGTGTTGAACCTTCTGAAAGGGAGAAAATTGTCGGGTTGCCTCGTTCTTGTGCATGGGATCATTTTTCTCGTTCCCCTTTTCATCCTTTACCACCATGAGTGTGTTTTATTCATTACAAACCATCCAAACATTAAAACCATCATTTCATTTCATCATAGAGAGAACTTACATAATCCTAAATTAAACTAGATTAAAGAAATAACAAACCATGGAGTCCTAGCCTTTACTTTATTTTAATTTAGCAAAATTTCCAAGAAATACTCAATCTTGGTTAAACAAGGCCTTAGTGAACTCCTTCTTCCGAGTGCGGTTCTCCTCAAATGTCGGCGAGCCATTCTTCTATCTCCCTTGGAAGGAGAAAAGAAGGCTCGTTGGCATTAGTTTGAGGAGTTTCAACTTCCACTGGGATCTCTTGTTGGTGTTCCATGGGAGGTTCCGCCGGAAAGTCTTCCCACCCGGTAGGGTTGTTGATTCCGAGAGCCAGGTTCCAATCCTGCTGAGGAAGGACTGGTTCCATTGGAGGTGCTACAAGAATATTTAACCTCTGGTGCAAGAGGTTAATTTCTTGGAAGCTGCTTTCAAGTCCCATCGTAAGATCGTTAATACGGTCGATAAGGACCTCCTCCACTGAAGTCATTTCGTCGAGAGCCTCCCTTAATGCTATCACATAGTGAACAAGTGTAGCTTCAATGGAGGGTCTTCTTCCTCTTCGGTTGTTTGACGAATGCACAGAAGATGTATCGCTGTTTTCACTCGACATAAATAAACTAAAAATAGCTTATTTAATGAAACAGTAACCGGACACGGCCCCGTGCTCACTGAGCACGGCCCCGTGTCCATCTTTCTGCAGAGTTTTGGAACAAGGAAACTTGTATTTTTAAGTTATTTTCTGAATGTTGTAGGCCCTTTTTGGCTACTAATAACTTAAAACCATGTTTCATAACATGTTTTTACCAAGATTCTTTGAACAAAACTCATTTATCCCTACCATAGAGTTGGAGGAATTCCAAACTTTCAATGGTAGTTCTTGGAGAAAGATGAAGAAGAAGGAAATTACTAAAAGAGGAAGGGACAAGATGGGTTGTTGGAACCTTCTTTTAGACTTACCTAGGATAGTTTGAGAGAAGATTCCTGCAAATCTCTGCCCCAAGTTGGTCCAAATGTGCAGAATTCTTGGCTGCATTTATAGAAAATGACAGCAACCTGGACACGGCCCCGTGTTCAGTGGACACGGCCCCGTGTGCAGGTGGAGTTCTGACACAGTTTGTCCGTATTCTGACGTATTGATCAGAAAGGAATCTTTCGATGGACACGGGGGCGTGTTGGCTGGGCACGACCCCGTGTCTACGGACTGTTTTATGAAGTTGTCTAGTTTTTTTAAGGAACTTGTTTGTATCGGGTGGTTCCTGACTGGTTGGAACAACCCCAAAGTGCCTAATATACCTTAATTGTCCTACACTAAGGCGAGAACGCAAGAGGTTGTCGGTGAGGGTAATTCCTATTTTCATTCTAGGTGGACAAGTCCAACCCTTTTCCGGGCTCTTGTTAAAGAAGGTATATGCCGAATCGCTCAGGTCTATGTATGCACCGAACGAAGTCGATGGAGAGTCCTTCACGGCACAATCGACACAGGGACGACTATCGTCCAAGTCTTTGCTAGGTACGAAGGTATTTTCGGGAGCAACGAGGTTGTCGGAATGCGGTTCCAACATTTCTTCATGGGTATCGTCTTGGGGCGGATTAATAAAATCCTTCCCAAGCTCTTCTATCCATTTCAGAATTAGCTCTTCTAGTTGAAATAATTCGCTAAGGAACATTTCCCCTAGAATATCTGGCTGGGCGCATTCGAGGGAGAAATAGTGCTTATTTTTACTTTCGCCCCTCTTAAGGTTGTGAGAAGATCGTGGGTCCATGTAGTGGGGCCTATAATTTAGGAAGTAGCATTTTACTTCTTCATGTTCGCCACCACATAATTGACACCACGTACCATAAGAGTGCCGAAAGTAAAAATAATTACTATCACTCATGTTTATGTCAGAAATTACCAACCGTCGGGATCTAACGGTTCTGTTTTCAGTAACTGAAACTTGGGCACGGGGGCGTGTTGAGTGGACACGGCCCCGTGTTCAGCTTACTGTCTGATGTAAAACAGGATTGCCAGTTCCAATGATTGAGCACGTGGGCGTGTTCAGCGGGCACGGCCCGTGCTGAGCTCTGCAGAAGCTGAAAAACTAAGAAAATCCTAAAAAAAATAAAAAAGAAAAATAAAAGATGATTAGGCCGTTGATTCCTAACTTTCTTAAAATCCTTGTGTCCCCGGCAACGGCGCCAAAAACTTGATGCGTGCGAAGTGTCGTATATTTTAGGTGTATATTTTAAGCCCTTTTTAACACTTATTTTAGCCAAGTTTTAAATTTATAAAACACGATATTTCACTAACACTAAACACACATATGGGCAAGTGCACCCATCGTTGAGTGTAGTATAGCGTTGGTAAGATACCGAGGTCGTCCAAGGACACAAGAGCTTTTAATACCGGTTTATCCTCAACGTCTAACCAAAATAAAAGTTTAGAAAAATGTTTTAAACTAAGAAAAATAAAAACTAACTAAAATGCTGAAAATAAAAATAAAATAAAAACAGATAGACAAGATGAATCACTTGGTTCCGACTCGTATCTAGTATAACCTTTGATTATTTCCGCACTTTTGCACATAATTAAGAGATTATCTTAGTTATTGTAGTAGGCCCCTCTTTTGAAGGTGACGTTACCCTCACCCCAGTAGTTTGAGTCAGCAGGGATACAATCCTAAAGGGGTGGATTATTGGAAGATAATGAATTAGGTTATTAATGCAGTATTGTGGTAGGCCCCGCTTTTGGCGGTGACGTTACCCTCGACTAAGTAGTCTGAGTCAGCAGGGATACAGTCCTAAATAGCCGGGTTATAGTATTAATAGTAGTTAACTTATGAGGGGATCAAAGAGTTTGGACCCCCGCCATCCAATACCGTGAAGTATTGAAGGAGGTCCTACTAAATTTGACCCAGGTCCATTGCAGGACCTCTAAACGCTGAACAATGGCAAGACCTTTACCAAACCGTTCCCTTAACCCCCTACCAGGTAGCCAACATACCTCCATATAGACCGTGGAGATATGAATGGTGAAAATCCTTTATTTTATATAGACAGTAAAATAATGCCAAGACACCACGGACAAACGATAAGGAAAGATCACCTTCAACATAAGTAACTAGTTATTAAAGTCATTAATACAAAACCAAATAAAAAGTGCAAAAGATTAGAAATAAAAAGTATTATACTAGACACTTTGTCTTCACCAAGTGATGTAAGAGACTTAGGCAAACATGGCCTTGATTGTCAAGAACTCTTACGATCAATCTTGGATCCCGAGACGACTCACACACTCTATGATGGACAATGGATGATGGTGGTGGATGATGGTGTTGTGATGGTGGTGGGTGGTGGATGAAGTGTGAGAGAGGTGGTGTGCCAAGGGATGAGATGAAATGAATCCAAGCACTCCTATTTATAGGCTGAACAGAGAGCTGGACATGGCCCCGTGTCCGCTGGACACGGCCCCGTGCCCGTCTGACACTCTCTCTCCTCATTAATTGTAATTCGCAATTACAATAAATGCGCCTGCTGTACTTTCGACACGCCCCCGTGTCCGCTGAGCACGGCCCGTGGTGGGCAATAGAAGCTTCTATAGGTTTGTCTTTTCTGCTGCTTCTTGGGCACGGCCCCATGCTGGCTGAGCACGGGGCGTGTTCAGCCTTCTGTTTTCTCTATTTTGCTTTGGAAGGTGCCGTTGAGGGTTCGGGCAATCCACTAATGTTCCTTTTCTTGTATTTATGTTGGATTTAGCTGTCTTTTTGCTTCTTTTGCGTTTTTGAGCTCATTTAATCCTGAAAATACAAAAGGAAGACAAAAACACTCTTTTTCCAATATTAGTACTAAAAAAGGGTTAGTTTTATGCCTCATTTGATGTAATTTATATGTTGCATTTTACACACATCACCTAGCAACCGGAGCATATATTTCAGTGAAATCTATCCCCTCCTGCTGACAGAAACCCTGGACTACGAGTCGAGCTTTGTTACGAATAATAACCCCTCGATCATCTCTTTTACACTTGAACACCCATATGGGGTTTATCTTCCAGTGACCATCAGGAAAGTCTACCAATTTCCACACTCCCAACTTCTCAAACTGACTCAGCTCCTCTTACATCGCGTTGACCCAAGAATCTTCAGTTACTGCTTCCTTATATGTTCGCGGCTCAATCTGCGAAATAAAACAACTAAGTGAAAACTCAGTTTGTAACGAAGCAACTGTAGAATAAAAACAAGTAAGGCCTTGGTCAATTTGAGGTCTAGTGCGAACGCCTAATTGTAATTCTCCAATAATCAGCTCTTTTGGATGGTACAAAAGAGTTCTCGGCATCACCTCTCCTGGAACATCTACCTCGCCTTCCAAATTTGTGACATTCTGATTTGCACCTTGTTCACTGACAGGAATTGTTTGACTTAATATCTGGATCTTCTATGTCGAATGAATCCCACAGATTATCATAATTGAAACGCCATGAGTCGCCTGGATTCTGAGGTGGCATGGTATAACTTTGACACTCAACATTATGTGCTTCGATGATCCGCTTCAAGCTTGGAACAAAGACTCGTTTCAATGGACTTGCATAACCCATGAAAATTCCTTCAATGCTCTTTGCACCAAATTTACCATAAGGTTCTAGAACTGTACAGGGAGACCCAAACGGTTCAAGATACTTCAGGTTAGGTTTGCGGTTGTTGATCAGCTCGAAACATGTCTTGTTAAATTTCTTCACTGTAAGAACTCGGTTGAGTGTATAGCAAGCGGCTGATACTGCTTCTGCCCAAAAGTTGACAGGTAATTTCGAATCAGCAAGCATCGTCCTGGCCGTTTCAATTAGTGTCATGTTCTTTCTTTCAGCTACTCCATTTTGTTGTGGAGTGTAAGGAGCACTAAATTCTTGCAATATACCTCTCTCATCACAATACTCTTCCATCTTGTTGTTCTTAAACTCTGTACCGTTGTCACTCCTAATTCTTCTGATTCGAGTTTGGTACAAGTTTTCAATTTTTCTGAACAACGTCATCAAACTTTCAAATGTCTCATCCTTTGACTTCAGAAATGATACCCACGAAAATCTCGAGTAGTCGTTTGTTACTACTAGACAGTAGAGATCACCAGTTATACTTTTGACGTTTACTGGACCAAAAAAATCCATATGGAGTCTCTCTAACGGTCTTGAGACTGAGTTAACCTTCTTCCCAGGGTGAGATTTCTTCTTTTGCTTGCCTTTGATACAGCTAATGCACTCCCCCTCAAGATGAAAACCTTTCACACGAACACCAGTTACTAATTCGTTATGCACCAGGTGATTCATTTTGCGCAGGTGAATGTGGCCCATCTTTCAATGCCACAATTGCGATTCTTTTTCTGTTGCTCTTGACATAAAGCAGTGAGCCTGATGATGTGTGCTAAAGTGGTTAAATAAAAACAACTAAAAAAATAAACTTTTGGACATGCTTTGGCCTAATAGGTATCGGTACTCTCATTGGGATTGTCCCCAGGTAGGCAACGGGTCCTTATATTTGGATTTGTACGAATGCCAGCCTAGACAGGAGTTCCCAACTTAACGGTACTTAACCCTTCCAGTTACTACATGTCCGACACGAAAAACACATTTTTACAAATAATGTACAAAAAGACAAACTTTAAAAATAACCTTAAACTAGACACTCTAAGCTTTAAATTTATAAACTTAGACTTGATCTAAACCTAAACCACACATCCGGCAGTGTACCGATCAGTGTAGTATAGCTGTTGCAAGTCCGAGTATCGAACCCAAGGGACTCTGTTGAATTACGTTAATTAATTTATTTACACTAAAATGACACCACACTAAACATTATTATATTTTTGTATTTTTGATTTGAAGGGGGGTTTTACTTGAAAAGTAAATTAATTAAAAACTAATTAATAAAAATGTACTAAAAACAAATTAAGAATAATGGTTAAATTCTATGATGATAAAGGAACTATCTAGGTTGGAATCCCACTTGTTAATAACATACTTTCTACCGGGTATTTGTGTGATATGAAACCGGGATCTTTAGATATTAAACCCTAAAAGACGACGTATAGGATTCCCAATCATTCTCGGGAAGACAACTATGTGACTTTAAAGATTTATTTTGATTACCGATTTTCCAGACTTCCTTACGGTTGTCTAGTGTTCTAGAAAAGTGCTTGGAAAGACTGACTTCCTTTCGGTTGTAAGTCTGAAGCAATTTAAGAAAACTTGATTTGGTTTAATAGACAAGTTAGCGACAATTTAACTAAAAGCTGGTTTCTCACAAAACACAATTTTAGCAATACACTAAACTCGATCTATTAATATTTTTATACCTTACAGCGCTAAAAATAGTAGAACATTAAAACCGGATTAATTCTTGATCATTAGTTCTATGGTTTATTTCACAATTCACCATAAGATTACCCAACCCGTTTAGGACTTGAATATCGACATAATTCTTTTTATGAAAATACATTCACCGGAATTTATGTGAAACAAATGATCAAAGTGTAAACCAAGTTAAAATATGCATAAACACCAAAACATATAACTTAGATTATTTACTTAACAAGAACAAACCATAATCACACAATACCCGGTAAAAACTACATTTTAACAAGTGTTCATCATAACCTAGATAGTTTCAAAGTTTAGCTACACATAATATTAAACATTACAACTGGACAAAATATAAAATTAACTGCAGACATTATACAAAGCGAATATAAACTGAAAAACGAATAATTACCGAACCCGGAAGCTTAGAACTCGAACCGGAAGCTTCCACGACTCCCGAGAGCTCCGAGGCGCTCCAAAATCTTCTTAGACTACATTTGATCCGAGTTTTTTCGGTCTTGAGAGGGTGTTTTCGAAGTAGGAAAGGTGTATTTTTCGAGTTACAAGTGAAGGCCTTTTATAGGCTCAAAAATTAGGTCAGATGACTAGCTTACGGACCTCAACCTTATGAACGTTGAGGTCCGTAAGGGTCTCCAACTAATCTTCTTCAACTGCTCCATTTCGCGACCAGAAAGTCTTTGCCGACAGGTCCTTACGGACCTCAACATTGTGGATGTTGAGGTCCGTAAGAGTGCTTGAGGACCTCAACATTGTGAATGTTGAGGTCCGTAAGATTCACCTACTACGTTCCACTCACTCAACAAGCTTACGGACCTCAACATTGTGAACGTTGAGGTCCGTAAGGCTTCTTCAAAGGCAATTTCTTCATTTTCCGTGACACGTTTCCCCAAGTATTGTTTCCTTCGTCGATCCTTTACCGTTTCCTCGCGTAATCCACAGATATTTCACCGATTCCTGCAGATTCATGATTTTATCGATTCAGTACCAAATACAAAGGAGAAACGCACACAATTGTTCCGAAATATGGATAATTTGATGCATATGATGTGTATAATTATAAACACATCACCTGACCCGTGGTAGTAGTTGCTACACTCATGTCCAACACATACAAATCATTGACTCTAGGTGCTCTCATGATAACCCACTCTTCGGGAACAACAAATCATGGTTTCAATATCAAACATTCCTTATCTGTAAAGTGCGTTGTATACATACGATCACAGATCTGAGAAATACTCAGAAGATTGTTTTCAAGCTCGGCGATGTAGTTTACTCTTTCAAATGTAACAATTCCATTTGATAAAGTTCCTTCACCAACTATTCTACCACCTTGATTGCCTGCAAATCCCACATATCCTCCATTAAACCCTCGAACATCGTACAGTAGGGTCTTCTTCCCCGTCATGTACCGAGAAGCTCCACTATCCATAATCCAACGTGAAACAGATCTTGGAAGCACCTGCACATATCACAAACACTTGGTTAAATTTTGATGCCACCCAAGCCTCTTTTGACTTAGGTAACTTGACTTTGATATGAGTTTTAGGAGTGTAAAGGGGCGGGAGATTTTTGTCATTCATCTTTAAGCTCTCTTCAGACCCAATCTCAACCTCTTTGTATAAAAAGAAATCATTTTTAGGAGGTTGACCAGATGATTGGTCTTTCTTTGGTACATACTTCTTCTCAGAAGCAGTAGACTCTTGTTTCTCAATTTTCTCATAGTAATCCAAAGGAACATTCATCTTTACCGAAGTGGTAGAGGATGATTGTTTTTCCGTCTCAAAAACCTTTGGTTTTGAAGAACTTAGTTTCTTTTCCACTGATTTTGGCTTCCATGCTTGTTGAGGCGAAGCAACCCGTTTGTAAAATTTATCAGTTTTAGTTACCACATTCTTTACGGGTTCAGTTTTGATCTTGGTGTTTTCATTTTTCAAAACTTTCTTCTCAACAACCATTGGAGCTTTGCCTTTTGCATCAACTTTCCTTTTCTTACTCTCAGCAACTTCAGACTTAGGCTTTAAGTTGGTGCACTTTCGTGCAATGTGTCCAACTTTGTTGCACTTAAAGCATGTACGAGTATCAGCTACCCGGCTTGTACCTTTGGTCTGAGGCTGTGAGGCCTTTTCTTCAAAAAATTATTCATTTGATTTTGAAAAAATCTCAGATTCTTGCTCGGAATGAGAACTCGAGCTTTTTACAAACACCTTTTTCTCAACAAACGTTTTGTTTTGAAAGTTCCTTCTTTGATAATTCTTACCACCCTGGTATCCACCAGACCATTTGTTTTGATTGTTTTTAGAAAAAAACGTGGTGGTACAACAGGTTTTTTGTGGTAAGCTTTATCTTTTTCAAAGTTTAATTGCCTTTTTGAACGTTTCAAACCTTCGATTTCCCAGACATCAATCTCAACCAGTTTAAAAACATTTTTCAATTTGTCGACATTCACATTTTCCAAAGGAAATTCAATATCCGAATACAACTTATCCGATCCCGACATTTTGTACATCACAAGATTAGGTTCTTCACTTAAGTTGTTTTTAGATGTTTATTTCGGAATATATTTGTCCAAGAAACATTCTTCATCCTCAGTTGAGTCACTTTCAGATTTCAAAACATTTTCAGCCATGCTTTAAACAATTTCGGACTGGACACTGTCTTCATCGGATGATGAAGTGAATGTGACGTCGATTGATTCTGGAAGTTTAACTTCAGTTGTGTCATTATCATTAACCAACCTGGACTTTTTCTTTGAAAAATTGTTTAACACTGGCGGTGGAACCTGATGATACCCAACCCCAGTTCCGTCCGAATAAACATCTTCGCCAGCTTTGTTCTTCCCGATTGGTTTAGGAACAATATGTTGAAGAACAAAACTTGTGGAGTTGTAACTGTTCAGTTTTAGATTGATGCGCTCATTTTCAATCTTAGCTTCCTGAACCTGAAGCTTCAGATTAGCAATCTCATCCAACTGTTGGTTGATTTGCTCTTCTTTTGACCGAAGTACTCCTGAAAGTTGTAAATTTTCTTTGTTTGTTTTACCATTTCTTTCATCAGAATCTTTTACCGTTCTTTTTAGCTTTTCATAATTTTTTGAAAGTTGACGATTTTCAAGAATTAATTTTTCATTTTCTTTGCTAATTCTTTCTACGTCAATTTTATCATTTTCAATTTTCTCAGTCAACTCTTTTAATCGATCATTTGAAGCTTTTAACATTTTGTCACGGTTTAAGATTTGATTTTCAACTTCTCTGACTCTTTCTGTCAGTTCTTCGGTCTTTTTACCGCTGAGGTAAGCAAGTGTACTACAAACCTTGCAATCTTTCATGCAATTTTTGCAGTCGTTCTCAATTTTAGCTTTCTTACCTGACTCATCGATTGAATCATTTGAACTGACCTTGCTTCTAGACTCAGTTCCAGACTCAGAAACTACCTCTAGCTCTTTTGCTGCAAGTACTTTGTCAGCCATTTGCTTCAGATTTTCTGTGGTGAATTCTTTCGATGTGTCAATTATCCCGTCATCAACTTTCTTTGGCTGCGACTCTTTCTCTTTTTCTTTTTCTTTTACTTCAGCTTCTCCTCCTCCCCACCACATTCTCTGTCTTGCTTCTTCTTGTTCTGCAATTTGCTGGGTAAGAGTCTCAACACTTACAGAATCTGGATCAACAGCTATATTTCCTTTTAGGATCTAGATAACATTCTCTATCAGGATCCCATCTATTTGCCTTTTTCGCTTCTTTCCATGTTTGATAGATTCTGTTTTTCATGAATTGAGCTGACACCTTTCTGTTAATGTATTTCACTTCTTCTGTTCTGGTATCTTTGAAAGGAACAATCTTTGCCACGAATGCATAAACTACTGCATCTTCTTCCGTCAACACATCACTCCAATCGAATCCCTCATCATCATGAATAACCGCTAATGCTCTGGACTTTTCCTTGGGAGCTTCTTCTATCTGCTTCATTCTGGGAGATTCGAATTTGTTTTGATGATAAATTGCTCTTTTGTAATAATCTTCTCGAAAAGGATTTGCCGTTTCATCTGCAGAAGCATTTCGACATTCACGTTTAAAATGACCTTTTTGTTTACATTTAAAGCACGTGACCTTCGACCTATCAAACCCTAGCTTGGTTGAAGGTCCACCAATAGAATGTCTACCGGTAATCTCCATGAATCTTTGCGCTCTCCTAACCGCACTCGCCATACACCACCTGATATCAATCAACTCCATCTCCTCTGGGTCGATCTGATCATAATCTTCCTTGGTGAAGTTAGTGTTTCTGATCTTTCCTGCTACGAGGCTTTCATAAGATTCTAAGACAGATGCCAAAAACACCATTTGCTGCTTGGCGGATTCTTCACTGAAATTCTGTGCATTCTTGAGATCCACAGCAATGTTGCACTGAAACAAATTCTTAGGAACTGATTGACTTTGAGCAGTTGAAGATGACCCTCCATGATAACCACTCCTTGGACTTTCTTGATTCATCGTGTTTGAATTTTCTGCTGAAAATGCTGTCTTTGGTGACACAGTTTTTGGGATCATACTTCCTCGATAATACAAATCAACATTCTGCTGATACGAGGAATTGTTGACTTTGTTAGTCTTCCTGATCTCCAATTCATGACTCTCCAATCTTTCGATTAACAGATCAACTGTCAGATCAGTCGATTTTACTGTTTTCTTCAGCATCAAAGCAAAATACTGCCAGTCTTTCTCATCAGGCAATGAGTCAAACAGTTTGTCAACCAACTCTTCCTGAGTATACACAATTCCGTTCCATCTTCAAATGTCCAAACCTTTCAATCATCTTTGATACAGATTCGTTCTTCATACACCCAAACAAATCAAATTCTTTTCTTAACAACTTCTTTTTGTTTTTAACAATTTCGGAACCACCCACACATTTCATTTTCAGTTTCTCCCATAGATCTCTCGAATCTTTGTACTCGATTAATGAAATAATGTCATCCCTCACAGATTGATGAAGTAAGGCGATACATTTCTGTTCAAAAACAAATCTTTCTACTTCATTCTCCTCTATGTTTTCATCATCCGTTCTTCCCATATCAAAACCATTCTTCATGCTCTTCCAACTTTGATATGCAAAAGCTTTCAGCCATTCTTCAAACCTTGTAGCCCATCTGTTGTATTCTTCAATCGCCATTAGCTTGGGTGGTTTGTTGTAGGTGCCAAAAGCACTGTCAACACTCAAGGAATCAACAATGGTTTTCTTTGCACTCGGGTTTGGAGCATGTTCATTTGTGTTACTTGATGTATCATCTCCTGTGCTTCCCGTGAAAGCAAAAGCGTCACTGAACGGATTCAGAAAATCATCCATCTTCAAGTACCTGAGACAATTAACAAACACTTAGAAAAAATTTTGTGATTTTAGAAAACAATTTCAAACGAAATAGATCTTTCTTCAAGCGGAATGACTTCAAGCGAAATGATCTTCACGCGGAATGAGTTTCAAATGAAATAGAGCTTTCACATGAAATGGATAACCCTGTCTGATTTCGCACGAAATGAAAGATTCCTTCAAATGAAATAGACCTTTGGTACGAAATGTAAGTTGTTTTCGTACGAAATGAAGTTCCAAGTTTGATTCCGTGCGAAATGAAGTCCACTAGGTTGATTTCGTGCGAAATGAAGATCACAATGTTGATTTCGTGCGAAATGAGAATGTCTATTCCGTGTGAAATGATGCTGACATCATCCTGTCAGCCACATATTTGTCCAATTGATCTGGTTTTAGGTTGAATTTTGGTCCAATTCTTTCAAGGATTAGTTAAAACTATGTTTTACGTAATATATGTGAAATTTAAGCCATTTTAACTGTAAAATCTCGTTTAATTTTGAAAAGAATGAGTAGAAGTGAGAAAATCTGATGAAAACAAGCTGAATTGGTATGAACACTTCGTCCTGAGCTCTGATACCACTCGTTGGATCGTTGTGTGACCCGAATGAGTCGTTCAGAAGAGTTTTCAATCTATATCAAAGAAGGAATCAATGATATAGACGTGATTACAGCTTGATTCTCCCTAATTATCTTCTTTTATTGGTTTCAAAGCTTTTACAGATCAGTTGACAAATTGGCAGCACCTCGGCTCTGAAATCGGAAAGTTACAAATGAATAACCAGCTCAGGTATTTATAGGAGTGGGTATTTCATACGAAATCAACATAACTCATTTTGTGCGAAATGATCAAATCTCATTTCGTACGAAATGACTTGTTCATTTCGTGCGAAATGACCAATTTACATGCAAACCCTAATTTCTAACCTACTGAGCACTGGTTTATCCTATCTAGACTTTAGACTCGATATAGACAAAGTTAACAGACGTTTATGCACCAACAACAACATGTATTGTTTGAATTGGAATTATTGTTGAATTCCAATGAAGGTTCACACTCATTGGCCAAGTTTGGCTTACCCATGCCTCCGGATTCAATGGTGTCAGCACTAAGAAATAGATTACTTTTGGAAGAAAAGTGCTATGACACTAACGCCTTGGTGACTAAAAATAGAACTATGGAAGAGGCCTTAAACTCTGTTCAGCTAGCAGTATACAACATGGTTGTAAGCTCAGTTATGCAAAATACGCAAATACTTTTGTTTATATACGGCCGTGGATGTCACACCCCAACCGATGGCGGAAACATCGGGGTGCGAGCACTATGCGTTCAGATTGCTCGTGAAAATTCCATAACACTATTGTTTCAATAAAGATTAATTGATTTCATGCAAATGTCAATCAACGTCATCATAAGTATCACATTACAAACCAAATTATAATTTGTTCAAATTGTTCAAAAAACTAATATTAACTAGGCGACGTTTCTAAGCATCTCCTAGCTGTATTCCATGCATTCCAAGCCTCCTATCAGCCTGCAACATGTATTAAAATATCAATACAAAAGTATTGGTGAGTATACAAGTTTGATAATAGATTAAAACAACTCATATCCACAGGGTAAACAATAAAATAGTTTCAGCCGTGCTAGTGTCGTAGTCCACACAGTGATAGCCTAAGTATCCCGATGCTTTAGTGTTTACCCAAGACTCAAGGTAAACTAGAATCCTCCTAACAATACCCCCCCTAAGAATAATGGGAGAGGTGCATCTCCTATAGCGCTACTATTGTTAAGGCGGAACTACACACTCTGGATTAAACGTCACATAGCACAAAGAGTCAAGAATCAAGAATCACAAGTTTCATGTTCACATAGGATAGAGTATAAGTTTCAAAGATTCAAGTTTAAGTTTCATAGAATACATGTTACACCCCAAAATTTTAAAGTAAAAAGGGGATCGAGTATACTCACAGTGATTGCTTAACAGTATAAACTTCTATTGGATCAAAGGGAGCTCTTTTAGAATTATCCTGATTAGATTACAATAGGGTAAGAGTCGGGCAGAGTAACGATATTACGCAAAGTGTCAAGTCAGTCACTGGATCGGATGGTTGTCCGATCGGATTGCTAGTCGTTTGGGTGGCTACAGAGTAGGTGAGACAAGTGGCTGCCTGATTGGATGGCAGTCCGATCAGGTGGTCACTCGACCCAAGTGTCATGAGTTGATTAGTGGGATGGTTTACTCCGATCGGATGGCCGCTCGATCGGGCGGCTGTCCGATCGGGTAGCCACTCGATCGGGCGATCCTTGTTCTTATTTGCCATTTTGTAAAATCTCTAAGTTTCTAGTTTAACGGTGACGGCACGGCACGTTCGGTGACAACAGTAACTCCTTAGCACACAACCGTTCTAATTGGGTGGGAATCACCCCTGTTCGATCAGTCGTCCGTTTGCAACAAGGTTATGTCAAAATCCATCCCATGCTCGTCTTTTCTGGTAATAACTCAAATCTAAGCTGACTTTAGACTATCCATCCAGTGCACAATCCGTTTAGACCCGATTTCCATCGAATAAAGTAAAAGTTTGAGAAAAAGATGAAGATACTCAAGTTTTGTAGGAAAATTCTAGATTTATCTTAAATTTAGGTTAGATTTAGTGTAAGAACGCATGAATCATCTTAGATCTGAGCTAGATCTTTCTTAAAATGACATCACATGTCAGTTTATTCCAGCCTCCATGATGACATCACCCTCAAGAACTCAGATCCAAGAGATTTTACGGTGAAAAGCGTGATTTCAGGTGAGAATCACGTAGAGAATGATGTGTAGATCAAGAAAGTGCAAGAATCTAGCCTTTAAAGTACCGGAATCGAAGAGAAACTGAAGAATTGAAGAGTGCATGTGTCTGGTCGAGCAGAGCTGTCACATCACTCAAAATGGTGATACGACAGATCTATTTATAGGGTGAGAGTGCACTAGGGCGGTGCAAGGTGGATAGGGTGGCTGGTCGTTCGAGTGGTCACCCGATCGGGTGGTCATCCGATCGGGTGGTCATCCTATCAGATGGCCACTCTGGCCAATCCATTCCTTCCACGTTCCAGACTTTGATTCGTTTAGCGAGCTAAGTTAGGTGTTGCGTTGCGTATAGTTTAGATAAGGTATCTAGATTACATTACAAACCAAAAGTTTCCAAGTTTTATAGATTCTGCCAGTGACAAGGCTCCAGCCTCTCGTTTAACCAGGAATCAAGTTTCACGAGTCTAAGGAGTCAAGCACCAAATAAGTTTCAAGGGTCAAGAATCATAGTTTCTCAAGCATCAAGAATCAAGAGTCCAAGTATCAAGTATCAAGAATCATAAGGAATCTAGTTTCCATAGTATCAAGAATCAAGTGTCTAGATTAAGTATCAAAAGTCAAGTATCTAGTTTAAGTATCAAGTCTCATAGTTTAAGTGTCAAGAATCAAGCATCTAGAATAAAGAATCAAGCGTCATAGTATCAAGCATCAATTGTCAATAAGATTCATGCCAAAAAGTATCAAAGTATCAATATCGCATAACTACAGGGACTAAAATTGACAATAGATAAAAGTTCAGGGACTGATCTTGCCAAAAGCCTAAAGTTTAGGGACGCTGGGCATTACAGTCTCCCCTCCTTTAGGAGATTTCGTCCCCGAAATCTTAGAAGAAGACTGCTCGAAGTGATGCAGGTACTTGGCCTTCATATCACTTTTCAACTCCCAAGAAAATTCTGCACCATGCTTCCCTTTCCATCGAACCTTAACAATGGGAATTTTGCTGCGCCTCAGATGCTTGACAGTTTGATCCATGATTTCGACCGGTTTCTCCACAAATTGAACGGCTTCATTTATTTGCAAGTCTTCAAGAGGAACCTGCAGTCCCTCGTCGACTAGGCATTTACGCAGATTGGACACGTGGAACACTAGATGCACGTTGTTTAGTTCTTGTGGCAAGTCGAGTTTGTATGCTACCTTGCCAATCCTTTCAAGTATCACGAAAGGACCCACATAGCGAGGAGCAAGCTTTCCCTTCTTCCCAAAACGAACTATTCCCTTCCAGGGAGATACCTTGAGAAGAACTCGGTCACCAACAGCAAATTCTAGAGGCTTCCGCCTATTATCAGCATAGCTCTTTTGTCTGCTCCTAAACTTGATCAAGTTATCACGGATCTGAAGAATCTTATCCATTGTCTCTTGAACAATCTCAGGGCCGGTGAACTGCTTTTCCCCAACCTCATGCTAGCTGAGAGGAGATCGGCATTTTCGCCTATATAAAGCTTTGAAAGGAGCCATCTGAATACTGGAATGGTAGCTATTGTTGTACGAGAATTCTATCAATGGTAAATGTACATCCCAGTTACCACCAAAGTCGATGACACAAGAACGGAGCATATCCTCTAGGGTTTGAATAGTACGCTCGGTCTGACCATCCGTCTGAGGATGAAAGGCCGTGCTAAGATTCAAGTGCGAACCCATAGCGGACTGAAACGTTTGCCAAAGACGCGAAATAAAACGACCATCACGGTCCGAGATTATGTCGAGAGGTATGCCATGACGGCATATAATCTCATCAGTATAGACTCGAGCAAGTTTCTCCACACTGTAATCCTCACGAATAGGAAGAAAGTGAGCGGATTTGGTCAAACGATCAATAATCACCCAGATACTATCGTGACCTTTAGAGGTACGGGGTGACAGGTGGTCCGTAGGACAACGCTTAAGAGCCTTACAATGATTAAAATCCCATACTATACACGGTTATTTGTTTGAACTTAGTAACTACGAGAGATTTGATGTTGCAGGTGCTAAAGTGCTTAAGATGCGGGACTTATGATGCTTGAATGGATGTGGGAAGATGATATCGTTTAAGAGGTGAAGAAATAAAGCTGTGGTGAAGAAATAAGAAGATAAGTCTACACAGTGCCGTAACCTACGCCTGAGAGCCGTAGGTTACGGCTCCAACATTCACATCAAAAGACTTGCCGTAAAACAGGAGACCTTGGCCGTAAGATTCACTGTTAGCCGTAACCTACGGCTGAGGGCCATAGGTTACGGCACTCTATGTTGACTTTGGAGTTGCTGACAACCGTAACCTACGGCTGGGAGCCGTAGGTTACGCCTCCGACTGATCCAAAAATGTAACTCTCGCATTTAATTGTCATTTTGAGGGGATTTATGGAGTCTTATCATTGGATTTCGGTTACTACTTCTTGGTGGACGAATTTTGGTAAACTTTTGGGGAGATTTTGGCAAGGAGAACACTAGTTAATCTTGGGTTTTATGTTGGTGATTTGCTTGAACATTAAAACAAGTTTGATGATGTTGATTCAAGCCATGAGTGGCTAAACATTTGTGATCATCCTGGATTGAAGGTTAACTTTAGACATTTCATGTTTGATTTCATTATTTCTAGAATAACAATCTTTATCTTAATGGTTTGTTTGTTATGGTGTGTGATTGCTTGTTAGTAACTTGTTAATTCTTGCGTTAAACTAATTAGAAACCATACGTTCTTGGTGCCGTTTGCAATCGAGATATCATGGGTATAGTTAGGCTTGGGTAAGGGTTGATTGATCATCGGGTAACAACCTCACGTTCTAGGAATCTGAGTACTTAGTTCCCTTTCATCACTGCAAGTAGTCACACACGAGCTATGTCTATGTAGCTCTTTCTAGTAGAAAGTATAACATGAATGTCAATTGAAACTGGAAATCTAGGGTGATCCTTTGTCTCTAATTTGTCTACAATCAAAATTTTCTCTTGCAATTTAATTAGTTAAATTTAGTTTTAAAATCGCACAATCCAACTCTTGATTTTACTTTTCTTGCATTTAGATAAATTTAGTAAATTTAGATAAACTTTGAAATAACACATTTTCCACAAACTCCCTGTGTTCGATACCCACTTACCGCTATCTACTTAGTTGTATTTGGATTAAATTTGATTGTGACCGCGACATCACGTCAAATTTTGGCGCCGTTGCTGGGGAGTAGTGCGCAACGTGTGTTATTGTCTTTCTTTTTAAGTTTGTTATTTTTCTGGTTTATGCTAGGTGTGTTAGTGTGCAGGTATTGACAGGTGTATGCGTACTAGGAGCTCTCACAAGCTATCACCTTTGGCATTTGATCCGGAAATGAGTTACCAAGAGGAGTACGATTACAGTGATTATTATGATGAATATTCCCAACTTTCATATGAAGGCCCTCAGATGTACGATCAAGACTATTATCATGCTCAGTATACATTTGATCAGTATGGTTATGAATGTGTAACTCAACAACCTACTTTGCACTATCAGTCACATAAATCTGAAAGTCTTGACGAGATGATGAGAAAGAGACACATGGTTCATGTTGAAAAAGAATTAACAAAACCTCATTTGTCAATGGAAGAACGAGTAGAACTTTTGGAATGGAAATATGATTTGTTACCAAAAGAGGTGAAAGAGATGAGGCCAGGGACGTCGATAGTGGAAAAACGTCAAGCAAAACAACACTGGATATATGTGCAGATTGAACAAATGACACCTATGGGTGATGTAGAAGAAAAGGTTGTGAGTCCTCCCGAACTTGAAACTGAATTATTAGGGCCAAATGAGGAATATACAATTGAAATTATTGTGGAGGAACCACCTATGGAGAGCAAAGTTGAGGGCCTTTTACTTGATGAACCAATCAAAGTTGATTACAACTCTCCGGCTGTGGTGGTTATGGAAACCAAGAGTGTTAAGGATGCATGTTTAGAAACTAGGAAGGTGGCACTTCATGATGTGGGAGATTTCATTCATAAGTTATGTTTATGGGTGAGTTTGGATTTGTTGGGCACAGAAAACGAAGTAGTGAAGTGGAGAGTAAACTACCGAGCATTTGTTGGAAATTCGGTAGGAAAATGTGGATTTAAAGAATTTTGCAAAGAAAGATGGGACGTGACAAAGCACACACACAATAGAAGAATCAAACACCGTGCTTACATCAGCAATGAAAAAGGTAAATGTGCATTGAGACCACCTTGAGACATATCAGGTACGGTCGGGCTGAAGACCTAAACTTTAGCGCTGCTTGGGAGGCAACCTAAGGTGTTTTTAGATAAGTGTGGGGAAGATGTGCGGAGAGTTGTGTGAAGGTGATGATAGGAAGTCGGATTATCTACAACATCTGTTGTGGCAAACTTCACCAGGTCAATGTACTCTTTCCTTAGTCTTGTTGTGTTCTTTAGCTTTGAAATATTGGTAGTTAGTTGTTTGCTTTTGTTTATGGTTGGGAGGTTTAGGGGTGTATTAGTTTGATGTTTTGTGTTGGGTTGTGCTAGTTGGTGGTGTTGATGTTTTTAAGAATAGAGAAAAAAAATCCAAAAAGAAATTTGGGGTTTGAGAGTATTAGCGAAAGCTAATGTTGTTGGTTAAAAGCGATCCTTCCCTCAAAGCCATACATTGGGACAATGTATCCTAAGTGTGGGGATGGGGGAAATTTTTGAGAGTTTTACAAATTTTGTAAATCCAAGCGAAAATTGTTAAAATTTGAAAACTTGATATTGTGCCACTTGACACACCGATACCCATTCCTAGTCTTTTCTTGGTGAGAATTTGAGCCACATATGATTATTATTGATATTTCTTTGTTTTGAGTGGTGGTGTGTTTATTGTGTTAATAGAACTTGTGTACGAATTCTTGTTAAATCCTAGAGTTAGCATGCTTTTGAAAATGATAGGGGACTTTTAGGTAGCCTCGTCTAGATGTGCGAGAGTGCGGGATTGGTGGGTTGGACCTCATACTTTACATATATGAGCTTGGTATTGTGAGGGGTGGGGGTTTGGTCCTTAGAAAGCCACGTTTGAGCCTTAAACCATTCGGTTGTGACCCAAGCCTACTTCCTATATAAATTTTACCTATTGAGATGACCCGGTTTAGGAAATTTAGTATGTAGTGTTGATGTTCTTGTATATATTATTGAAGTTTATGTAAAAAAAAAGAAAATAAAAATATGAGAAAAATACAAAAAGAAGTGTTTAGTTGCAATAATAGTTTAGAAGTGATGATGTCTTGTATATAGTTGATGTTGCTCTGTTTAGTAGTCAAAATAAAATCGGGTCAAATCAATTAGCTCTTTCATATGTATTCCACCATTCTCCTACCTTTGCATCTAGCCCCGTTACAACCCGTAACTTCCTTTGATTCAAAAGCATGCTAGATATTGGTTAGGAGGAAATTTGATTTTCATACAAGCTTATTGTCGCACACACACATACACGCGTTGAGTGGTTTATCATAACATGCTAATTTTTCTTGTCACCGAGAGTTTGTGTGAGGGGTGTGTCTTGTGGTATGATTGAAAGTTAGTAAAAGGACGGCACATTTAGCTTGGTTTGCATGTTTGATCGCTTAGGTTTTGAATCGTTTTGAATGGGTTGCTTGGGACAAGCAACGGGTAAGTGTGGGGATGTGACGGGTGGTCCGTAGGACAACCCTTAAGAGCCTTAAAATGATTTAAATCCCATACTATACACGGTTATTTGTTTGAACTTAGTAACTACGAGAGATTTGATGTTGCAGGTGCTAAAGTGCTTAAGATGCGGGACTTATGATGCTTGAATGGATGTGGGAAGATGATATCGTTTAAGAGGTGAAGAAATAAAGTTGTGGTGAAGAAATAAGAAGATAAGTCTACTCAGTGCCGTAACCTACGCCTGAGAGCCGTAGGTTACGGCTCCAACATTCACATCAAAAGACTTGCCGTAAAACAGGAGACCTTGGCCGTAAGATTCACTGCTAGCCGTAACCTACGGCTGAGGGCCGTAGGTTACGGCACTCTATGTTGACTTTGGAGTTGCTGACAGCCATAACCAACGGCTGGGAGCCGTAGGTTACGCCTCCGACTGATCCAAAAATGTAACTCTCGCATTTAATTGTCATTTTGAGGGGATTTATGGAGTCTTATCATTGGATTTCGGTTACTACTTCTTGGTGGACGAATTTTGGTAAACTTTTGGGGAGATTTTGGCAAGGAGAACACTAGTTAATCTTGGGTTTTATGTTGGTGATTTGCTTGAACATTAAAACAAGTTTGATGATGTTGATTCAAGCCATGAGTGGCTAAACATTTGTGATCATCCTGGATTGAAGGTTAACTTTAGACATTTCATGTTTGATTTCATTATTTCTAGAATAACAATCTTTATCTTAATGGTTTGTTTGTTATGGTGTGTGATTGCTTGTTAGTAACTTGTTAATTCTTGCGTTAAACTAATTAGAAACCATACGTTCTTGGTGCCGTTGGCAATCGAGATATCATGGGTATAGTTAGGCTTGGGTAAGGGTTGATTGATCATCGGGTAACAACCTCACGTTCTAGGAATCTAAGTACTTAGTTGCCTTTCATCACTGCAAGTAGTCACACACGAGCTATGTCTATGTAGCTCTTTCTAGTAGAAAGTATAACATGAATGTCAATTGAAACTGGAAATCTAGGGTGATCCTTTGTCTCTAATTTGTCTACAATCAAAATTTTCTCTTGCAATTTAATTAGTTAAATTTAGTTTTAAAATCGCACAATCCAACTCTTGATTTTACTTTTCTTGCATTTAGATAAATTTAGTAAATTTAGATAAACTTTGAAATAACACATTTTCCACAAACTCCCTGTGTTCGATACCCACTTACCGCTATCTACTTAGTTGTATTTGGATTAAATTTGATTGTGACCGCGACATCATGTCACGGGGTAGTTTAGTAATAAGGTCCATAGCAATGATATCCCATTTCCAGATAGGGATTTTAGGTTGTTCCAAGAGTCCAGAAGGACGCTGGTGTTCAGCCTTTACCTTCGACCAAGTAAGGCACTTAGACACATACACAGCAATGTCCCTCTTCATGCCAGGCCACCAATAAGTCATACGTAGATCCTGGTACATCTTGTCGGCACCTGGATGGATAGAGTAATGGGACTTGTGAGCCTCAGTCATAATGAGCTCACGGAGATTATCGCGATCTGGCACCCAGATGCGATTTAGATAATACTGCAGTCCGTTGGGTTTTGTTTCAAGCTGGTCAATCCTAGCGCCATGGATTTCTTCCTCTAGACTTCCTTCATTTGCTGATGAATATTTGGCGTCATGAATACAGGCATGCAGATCACTAGAGATACGGATAGCCTTGAAATGGGTCTTACGACTAAGGGCGTCGCCTACTACATTCGCCTTGCCAGGATGATAACGAATTTCGCAGTCGTAATCGTTAAGCAATTCCACCCAACATCTCTGTCGCATGTTCAGCTCTTTTTGGTCAAAGATATGTTGAAGGCTCCTATGGTCGGTGAAGACCACACACTTGGTACCACAAAGGTGGTGTCACCAAATCTTTAACGCAAAAATGACCGCACCAAGCTCCAGATCGTGAGTAGTGTAGTTTTTCTCATGTACCTTGAACTGACGAGAGGCATAAGTAATGACCTTGTCTCGCTGCATGAGCACACAGCCCAATCCATGATTCGAGGCATCACAATATACCACAAAATCATCATTGCCATCAGGTAAAGTTAACACAGGAGCATTACACAAAAGGTTCTTAAGAGTTTGAAAGGATTCCTCCTGTTCGGCACCCAAACAAAAGGTTTCTCCTTTTGGGTTAGCGTAGTAAGGGGGACAGCGATTTTAGAAAAATCCGCTATAAATCAACGGTAATAACCCGCCAATCCTAGAAATGAACGAATCTCGGACACGGATCTAGGCGTACACCATTTCTTTACCGCCTCAATCTTAGAAGGGTCAACATGAATACCCTGACTACTAACAATATGACCAAGAAATTGTACTTCATCAATCCAAAACTCACACTTAGAAAATTTAGCATACAGACGTTCACCACATAAAAGTTCAAGCATAAGACGTAGATGGCAAGCATGATCAGCTTTAGACTTAGAATAAATAAGAATATCATCAATAAAGACTATCACAAAATGATCCAAATAAGGCTTACAAACAAGGTTCATAAGGTCCATGAACACTGCAGGTGTGTTAGTCAAGCCAAAAGGCATGACTACGAACTCGTAGTGTCCATATCGAGTACGAAACGCAGTCTTAGGAATATCATCTTCGAGGACACGCAGTTGATGATATCCAAAACGTAGTTCAATCTTTGAGAAACACGACGCGCCTTGTAGTTGATCAAATAGGTCATCGATACGAGGAAGCGGATAACGATTCTTCACGGTATGCTTATTAAGTTCACGGTAGTCGATACACATATGAAACGAACCATCCTTTTTCTTAACAAATAATATGGGAGCACCCCATGGGGAGGTACTTGGACGAATAAAACCCTTAACGAATAATTCCTGTAGCTGACTAGATAACTCTTGCATCTCGGAAGGTGCAAGACGATAGGGAGCCTTGGCGACGGGAGTCGCGCCAGGTACGAGATCAATACGATAGTCAACGGATCTGGGAGGAGGAAGACCAGGAAGATCTTCAGGAAAGACATCAGTGAAGTTACACACCACTGGAACGTCGCTTATGTTCTTCCCCTTGCCTTTTTGTTCCACCACGTGGGCCAAGAAGGCAGGGTTCTGTTTACGTAAGCTTCTGCTCGCTTGTGTGCATGACATCATTCTCATTCCTTTTGAAGGTCGGTCTCCATAGACGATCAAAGTATCACCAGAGGGAAGAGGAAGACGAACAAGTTTCTCATGACAAACAATCTCGGCATGGTTCTTACGCAACCAGTCCATGCCAATGATGACATCAAAACTACCCAATCTCATGGGTATAAGATCAATAGAGAAGACGTGATCGTTAAGGATTAAGAAACAATCATGCACAATAGAATTTACGAGAATCGACTTACCATTAGCGACTTCAACAGAGAATGACTCAGGTAACTTGGAGCATGTACAGTTTATCAAAGACTCAAATTCCACGGACACAAAGCGTTTATCGGCACCAGTATCAAATAGAAGCGAAGCATAAAGGTTATTAACAAGAAACATACCATTGACAACATCATTGTCATTGCAAGCCTGATTTGCATTAAGGTTGAACGCTCGTCCACGAGCGGCTGGCTGCTGGTCCTGGTTCAGCTGAGGACACTGGTTACGGAGGTGGGTAGTATCTCCACACTTGTAGCATGCACAAACAGTGTTGACTGGCCTTGGGTTCTGCAGAGGAGCCGGAGGTGCTGGTAAAGCTGCCTGAGCTGGGGCTTGTTGAGCTTGCGGGGCCGGGTTAGCTTGACGACAGTAAGGAGTCGTGTGACCATAACGATTACAATTGGTGCACAAACGACATGCAGATGCAGCAGGATGATGGTAGTTGCAAGTTGCACACTTGGGATGAGGCCCAGTGTATTGCTTCTTAGCTTCGGGAGCAGCAGGGTTAGCAACAGCAGTAGCAGGAGCAGGTTTAGCAGCAGGGTTTGCAGCAGGAGTATTAGCATTACATCCAGAACCCTGGGATTTCCTTTTCTTGTTCTTGCTGCCGCCTGGCTGCTGAGTAACTAGATTCGCAGACTTGGAGGGAGCAGGAGTAGAAAACTGTTTATCACGCACATGGTTGTTGTTCAAACTTGCTGCCAAACGATAGACTTCTTCAATAGTTTCCAGTTGAGCTGCTTCAATAGAATCACGCATAGCAGGAGGTAGACCATTGATGTACTTGGTTATCATTCGCTTAGGTGTCGAAACCAAGTGAGGAATGATAAGACTTAGCTGCTTAAAACGGGTAGTATAAGCCAGGTTATCATCGCCAACCTGTTTCAGATGCCAAAACTCTTCTTCCAGCTTCAATTGTTCATGAGGAGGGCAGAACTCAAGCATCATTAGTTCTCGCACCTCAGCCCATGGAAGTGCATAGGCTTCTTCATTAGAACAGATGTTTCTCTCATTCGACCACCACTCCAACGCTCTGACTTGAAACATCCCAGTAACACTCCTAGTCTTTAAGTGGTCTGGGCACTCGCTGTTAATGAAGGTAACCTCGATGCTGTCGACCCACTCGAGCATAGCAGTCACCCCATCACTGCCCGTGAAAGACTTGGGGTTGCAAGAGATGAAATGTTTATAGTTGAACTTAGTAGGCTTTTAATTCTCGGCCTTTGAGTCCACAGAGGATGGAGGAGTGTTTGATCCTTGGAGCTCAGAGACGATCTTCGTCATGACTCGAGCAATCTGGTCGGCCATGAACGACATCATCTTTTTCTGAGACTTCTCTATGGATTTCCTGAGAGTGTTGGATAGCTTTCGAAAAGACATCCTAAAGATCCAATGAGAGGATCGTATAAGTCTAAATTCACGAAGCCTCACAATATAGATTCACACACAATAGACTAAAACTCAACAAGATTAACGGAATCAAGATTCAAGTTTCCACATAGATTCTAATACCACAAAACCCACGACCTTCGCATGGCACATTGTACGAAGTTTGGCAACATGTCAGAAACACTTATATATAGGAAGTACCAGTGGCGTATCCACCACGCTTCGGGCACATCGCTTCCACCTCGTACTCGGTGTCATGTTACGTGTCGTAGAACACCCTCATCATCATCATCATAGATTCACATAGTTTACAACAGATTTCAAATAGATTCACGTAGATTTCAAATAGATTCCAATAGATTCAATAGTCTCCCATAGATTCAATAGACTCCAATAGATTCAATAGATTCAGTAGATTCAATAGACTCCAATAGATTCACATAGTTTC
The DNA here is from genome assembly GCA_030545235.1 of Helianthus tuberosus. Taxonomy (NCBI): domain Eukaryota; kingdom Viridiplantae; phylum Streptophyta; class Magnoliopsida; order Asterales; family Asteraceae; genus Helianthus; species Helianthus tuberosus. The sequence goes on along the minus strand of CM060410.1, from coordinate 69,903,114 downwards.
ACATAGACTCGTGCTACCAATCCATAACCAACTAATCTCGCATGGCACGTGTTACGAAAGTTCGGCAACATGGCGGAAGCACTTATATATAGGAAGTACCAGCGGCGTGTCCACCATGCTTCAATCATGCCACGTCCGTCTCGTCATCGGTGTCATGCCTTGTTAACCACCGCTTTCGATTTCACCACTTCTCAAACATAGATTATCCAGATAGATTCAACCACATAGATTAACAAGGTAGATTCAATCACTCAAACCCGAGCCTACAAAACTACAAATTTCACTTAGCGTGTGGTACGAAGGTTTGGTAGCATGCCAGAAACGCTTATATATAGGAAGTACCAGCGGTTTATCCACCACGTTTCGGATATGCCACTTTCCCCCTCGTCTTTGGCGCTAGGCTACATTTCGTATTTTGTTTCTCTATCCCACATACGTAGCTTACACATGGATTGCACTAGACTTCACGATAGATTTCACATAAGTTTCGCATAGAATACACAAAATAGACCTTCCATAGCTTTAGAATCCTTTGCCAGACACTAAATTTCGCATGGCACTTGGTACGAAAGTTGGTAACATGCCAGAAACACTTATATATAGGAAGTACCATCGGCGTATCCACCATGTTTCGGACACGTCACTTTCTCCTCGTATTCCATGCCATGTTACATCTAGTGTCTTATAATCACATCATCACTTATATTACACATAGAATAAAGCCTCATAAATTTAGTTCGATCTGAGATTAGAATTTATGTTTTAGATTGCGGACAACGTGTAATTCGTGTAAAAGCATATCAAATGATCGAAGAATCGAGTTTAAAACCATATGCATAAAATCGAGATAACAAAAAAGCAAGATAGGCTCATAAAACATAGAGTGTTCCGGGTAGAGGAACGGTGACTAACCAAAGTGATTCGAACTCTTTTCTGATTGAGGTAGCGTGTCTTGACTTACTTAGACAAATACGTCATCGATGTTAGGCCTACGATATTCGTCCTTTTGGACATTTCACGAGATTTTGGCGAGACATGAAAATTAAGGAGTGGGACTAGTTATCAAGATCTGAGTTTCACCTCTAACTTGACAACATCGTACCCTAATAGCGTTGGTACCCATCCGCCGATAAGACCTAATAGAATAATATGGGGATTTTCCATCAAGGTTTGGATGTCACTCCGGTCTTGAAGGCAAATCTCGTGTAAAATACAAACACCGGTGAACAATGTTTTCAAAGCATCAAGTGTATATTATGCTAGCCTCAGGAAAGGCATATAAGTTTAACAGAACAAGTGTTGCTAGGAAGCAGATACGGTAGAATACATAAGTCTTAAACAACAAATAAGAGTCAATATTCCTAGAACTATAGACTATGGCAAGTATTCCTACTTATCCTAATTCCCTATAGTTATGGCTCTGATACCAATCTGTCAAACCCCAACCGATGGCGGAAACATCAGGGTGCGAGCACTAAGCGTTCAGATTGCTCGTGAGAATTCCATAACACTACTGTTTCAATAAAGATTAATTGATTTCATGCAAATGTCAATCAACGTCATCACAAGTATCACATTACAAACCAAATTATAATTTGTTCAAATTGTTCAAAACACTAATATTAACTAGGCGACGTTTCTAAGCATCTCCTAGCTGTATTCCATGCATTCCAAGCCTCATATCAGCCTGCAACATGTATTAAAATATCAATACAAAAGTATTGGCGAGTATACAAGTTTGATAATAGAATAATAGATTAAAACAACTCATATCCACAGGGTAAACAATAAAATAATTTCAGCCGTGCTAGTTTCGCGGTCCACACAGTGATAGCCCAAGTATCCCGATGCTTTAGTGTTTACCTGTAACACCTCGAAAATTTACGTCCTATGATGTGTTGACACGTGTCATAGGTTTGAACGTGTGAAAGAATACTTTCGAGGGACTAAAGTTGACAAACAATGAAACTATGTAAATATAAGGGTTCAGAGTGTCAACAATGAATAAATATACATTACATTAACCCTACATGATGTCTATAACCTTAAACGAATGGATCATGGATCATACGAAGCGAATTGTGAAAGAAAGTGAGAGATTACAAACTACAGGGGTTAAATGTGTCAACATGTTAAAGTTATACCTCTGAGTGACCTTTTCGCAAACCTGAAGCCTTGTAACGATTAATTATGCTCACTAGAATATACCATAAACATTTCACCAAGTTTCGTTACCGTATGAGAAAGCTATGATAAAATTCGTGTGTGAGGGTTAAAATCGTCAACATTGAAAATTAGGGCTTTTCGGGTGATCACAAAGTTACACGAGGACTTGACAAAGATGGTATAAGTCTTAAAGCCCCTAAATGTCAAATGTAAAGGCTTAGAATGCAAGAAACAATGAGAAAGCGACCTTTTGGAGGACCAAGGACTGAAATGCAATTAATGAAAACTTGTTTGGCAGGTCACCATGTGCTCGCGTAGCGCGAGCCCTATACCCCTATGCAGTCGCGCTACGCGACTACCTTGTCTGATCAGAAAACATGCACAGATGATTATGGATGAGCCGAAGCCCAAGATTGGGGATATCCCCGTCATTTTTGAATACCCCGAAGTTTTTCCGGAAGAACTACCTGGTTTGCCACCAGATAGGCAAGTAGAATTCAGAATTGACATTATTCCTGGATCAGCACCAGTAGCAAGGGCGCCTTATAGGTTGGCACCAACAGAGATGAAGGAATTGAGAACGCAGTTAGATGATTTACTAGCCAAAGGTTTCATCAAACCTAGTTCGTCTCCTTGGGGAGCACCAGTTTTATTTGTCAAGAAGAAGGATGGATCGATGCGTCTGTGCATCGACTACCGCGAGCTTAATAAGGTCACTATCAAGAATAGGTATCCTTTGCCCAGAATCGACGATCTGTTCGATCAACTTCAAGGGGCAAGTTTCTTCTCTAAGATTGACTTAAGGTCAGGCTATCACCAACTGAAGGTTAGAGATGAAGACGTGCATAAGACTGCATTTAGGACTCGTTATGGTCATTACGAGTTCCTAGTGATGCCTTTTGGGCTCACTAATGCACCTGCCGCGTTCATGGATCTCATGAATCGCGTTTGCAAGCCTTACTTGGATAAATTTGTCATCATTTTCATCGATGATATCCTCATCTACTCAAAGAACCAAGCTGACCATGAGAAGCATCTTCACTGCATTCTGGAACTACTTCATAAAGAAAAGCTCTATGCCAAGTTCTCGAAGTGTGAATTCTGGCTTCGAGAAGTCCAATTTCTTGGACATGTTGTTAGTGAGCGTGGTATCCAAGTAGATCCCGCTAAAGTTGAAGTTGTCATGAATTGGCATGAGCCAAAGACGCCTACAGAAATTCGTAGCTTCCTAGGTTTGGCAGGATACTATAGGCGATTCATTGAAAACTTCTCAAGGATTGCTGCACCCCTGACTTCGTTGACACGTAAGAAGATTAAGTTTGACTGGGGTCCTAAGCAGCAGGAATCCTTCGATATTCTGAAACAAAAGTTGAGCAATGCTCCAGTACTGACATTGCCTGATGGAATAGAGGAGTTTGTAGTTTATTGTGATGCATCACACACCGGGATGGGATGTGTGCTTATGCAGAAAGGCAAAGTCATTGCCTATGCTTCACGCCACTTAAAGGTGCACGAAAAGAATTACACCACCCATGACTTGGAGTTGGGTGCCATTGTATTCGCACTAAAACTTTGGAGGCATTACTTAAATGGAATCAAATGTGTGATCTATTCAGATCACAAGAGCCTTCAACATCTGTTCAATCAGAAGGACTTGAACATGAGGCAACATCGTTGGATGGAAACTCTGAATGATTACGATTGTGAAATAAGATACCATCCCGGCAAGGCAAACGTAGTCGCCGATGCCTTGAGTCAGAAGGAAAGGGTGAAACCCATCCGAATCAATGCCAAGCGCATGGAAATAAAGAACAATTTGATTAAAAGATTGTTAGCTGCACAGAAGGAAGCTGTGTTGGAAGCTAACTATCCTAACGAAAAGCTAGGAGTAACTGAGGAGCAGTTAACACTTAGCAAGGACGGAATACTAAGATTGAATGGACGAATATGGGTTCCAATTTATGGAGGACTTCGAGATGTTATCCTCCAGGAAGCCCATAGTTCCAAATACTCCGTTCATCCTGGAGCAGATAAGATGTACCAGGACCTAAGGGCAAACTATTGGTGGATAGGCTTGAAGAAGTATGTAGCTACCTATGTAGCTAAATGTTTGACGTGTGCGCAAGTCAAAGCAGAACATCAGAAGCCGTCAGGTTTGCTACAACAGCCTGAACTTCCTACGTGGAAATGGGAGATGGTGACGATGGATTTCATCACCAAGCTGCCAAAGACAAGGAAAGGCAATGATACTATATGGGTGATCGTTGATAGACTGACTAAGTCAGCACATTTCCTACCCATTAAGGAGACGTATAGCTCCGACATGTTAGCCCAACTGTACGTAGATAAGATTGTAGCTTTGCATGGCATACATGTGTCTATTATCTCTGACAGAGATACTAGATACACGTCACATTTTTGGAAAAGCTTCCAACAATCTTCGGGCACGCGTTTGAATTTTAGTACGGCTTACCATCCTCAGACAGATGGTCAGAGTGAGCGTACTATTCAAACGTTGGAAGACATGCTTCGTGCATGTGTGATTGATTTGGGTGGTAGTTGGGATAACCACCTACCACTAATTGAGTTCTCCTACAACAATAGCTACCACACCAGCATTAAGGTTGCGCCTTTCGAGGCCTTATACGGTAGAAAGTGTAGAACGCCCGTTTGTTGGGCGGAAGTTAGAGATGTCCAGTTATCAGGACCGGAGATAGTCTTTGAAACGACGGACAAGATTGTCCAGATTCGTGACCGTCTCAAAGCTGCCCGAGATAGGCAAAAGAGCTACGCTGATCCCAAGCGTAAATCTTTTCACTTTGAAGTAGGTGATAAAGTCTTACTTAAAGTATCACCCTGGAAGGGAGTGATGCGATTTGGTAAGAAAGGCAAGTTAAGCCCGAGATACATAGGTCCTTTCGAGGTTATCGAACGTGTCGGGTCAGTTGCCTATAAGTTAAACTTACCTGAAGAGCTCAGTAGTATACACAATGTGTTCCACATCTGCAATCTGAAAAAGTGTTTCGCTGATGAATCACTGGTTATACCACATACAGATGTGCATATAGATGAGAGCTTGAAATTTGTGGAAAAACCATTGTCGATCGAGGATCGATAGGTTAAGAAGCTTCGAAGGAAGCATGTACCGATTGTAAAGGTCAAATGGGATGCCCGTAGAGGTCCCGAGTATACGTGGGAGGTTGAGTCCACGATGAAAGAAAAGTACCCTTATCTATTTCAGTAAATCTCGAGGTCGAGATTTCTTTTAAGGGGGTGAGGATGTAACACCTCGAAAATTTACGTCCTATGATGTGTTGACACGTGTCATAGGTTTGAACGTGTGAAAGAATACTTTCGACGGACTAAAGTTGACAAACAATGAAACTATGTAAATATAAGGGTTCAGAGTGTCAACAATGAATAAATATACATTACATTAACCCTACATGATGTCTATAACCTTAAACGAATGGATCATGGATCATACGAAGCGAATTGTGAAAGAAAGTGAGAGATTACAAACTACAGGGGTTAAATGTGTCAACATGTTAAAGATATACCTCTGAGTGACCTTTTAGCAAACCCGAAGCCTTGTAACGATTAATTATGCTCACTAGAATGTACCATAAAAATTTCACCAAGTTTCGTTACCGTATGAGAAAGTTAAGATAAAATTCGTGTGTGAGGGTTAAAATCGTCAACATTGAAAATTAGGGCTTTTCGGGTGATCACAAAGTTACCCGAGGACTTGACAAAGATGGTATAAGTCTTAAAGCCCCTAAATGTCAAATGTAAAGGCTTAGAATGCAAGAAACAATGAGAAAGCGACCTTTTGGAGGACCAGGGACTGAAATGCAATTAATGAAAACTTGTTTGGCAGGTCACCATGTGCTCGCGTAGCGCGAGCCCTATACCCCTATGCAGTCGTGCTACGCGACTGCCTTGTCTGATCAGAAAACATGCACCGATGTCCTGCAGCCCACTTAACCGACTTTGATCACTAGTTTTGCATACCATGGGCTGCCTAGGCTGGTTTTTAGTCCTTAGGGGCACATGTAATTGATCAAGGGACATGTATAGACTCCTTTGGCAACAATCTATGATGATCAAAGTCACTATATAAGGTTGTTATGTTGCAACATTTCAACCACACTTCTCATCTGCGTTTCTTGAAGACTTCTGGAGCATAAGGACCATTCTCAAGCCTTCCTAATCATCCATTAGACACGTGTAAGTATGTTTAACCTTCTTTAATTAAGTCTTGCTTAGTTAATAGCCTAGAAGTCAAACCGTCGTAATTACGGTTTGACTTAGCATTTAATCGCTAACGGTCCAGCGATTAGGCAAACTAAGTTAGTTATAAGTTGGTAATTTTGTGGGCTTTAAACCCTTAAAAGGGCACCCACTGATTCCTATCCTAACTAGGTCATTTGTCGAGTCAAAGATGTTTAGAAAAAGTCAACAGAAATGTAATATTCGATTAAACGCGTAATTAGCGATATAGAATGCGTGTAACCTGTTTTATCATTCATATAACATAATAAGTATAATAACTTGTCTAAGCTTGTTTGATTCGACAACTTTCTGTTTTGAACCGATTCGGAGCCGAAAGGCGCATAGTTTGACTTTCTGCTTTGACTTCGGTTCTGACCCGGTTTTGATAGGTTTAGACATGCCTTAAAGTTCCATTAGGACCTAGTTACATGTGTGTATAACCCTCTGCGTTTATACCACTTAAATCCTTAATTGTCCGACGTTTCCGTTAAGTGCTTAAATATTGATCATAATGCCCTTATGACCATACAACAAGAATTTTGGAAATGTGAAAGTACAATAATCTTTGTTACTGATTATAAAACATGTCCCTAAATTTTTACATCAGTTGGACATATAGGTTAGGAGTTATGCTCAATGACGTAATTAGAACGCTTCTTAATGATTAAACGGCGTCATTAGCATAAAGCCTATCTAAACCCCATTTTTGACACCAAACCTTTTACTCACTGATGTAATATAATATTTTGGGATTTTTGAAGATTTCTAATTATTTTTAAACTGATCATAAGCTAGGATTAGTGCCTTAATTCGGTAAATACCGAATATGCCCTTTTAAGCCATAAAATGAGTTTTACAAATCCTTTTGATGCCAATCCAATTGCTACTGATTTTAAATAATAAATAAAGTGTTTTGAACCTGTTTAACTGATCAGAAAACTCAGAATCCTATTTTAACCCGTACGTCGCTTAAAACGGCGTTATACGCGTATTAAACGCATAGTAAGGGTTTAAAACCATTTTGTCATGAAGGACTTAACACCAACTGATATGACCTGATAAACTAAGCTATTTTACTGATTTATTCAGACCCGGATCACAGAAGATAAATTAATCCCTTTTATAATCTTTAAAATGACCAAAATACCCCTGCGGGGCTTAATATGAGATTAGACTCGTTTTGGGCATAATGGAAGGTATCCTACTGATATCACAACATATTTAAGGCATGTTAACTTAGGAAACCTGTTTAGGACTCTTATGGTTACCCGTTACGCTTCATGCGCGTTCGGTTCGGTTTATGTAACTAGTTTACATAAAATTAGCCGAAACGGGTCAAACCTTATCGGTTTTATCTCAAAATCCAGAATGTGTATAATATACCCATATTAAGCAAGTCTTCAAACTTGTCAGGTCTAAATCACATTTTATCCGGTCTTCGCTTAATCGGGCGTACGAACCGTATCTTTAAAACTAACCGGTCTAAGCTTAAGCTTAACTAAAGACCCGTTAGGATTCTAATATGTTATTATAAACCTTCGTTCCAGATTAGGAGAACCAGTAAAAGATACTTGCACTCGCTGATTTTGATTTATACTTGCTCAGGTAAATACTTTTAACTTATTTTCCCTATACGGGCTTGGGGTACGGTATATAAAATACCGCTTGGTCGGGCATTGAATCTTTAATTGTATGATGGTTAAAGTATTGAGATGTCTCGTTTAAATTGTTTTGTTTGCTTAAAGCCTTTGGGGGGTTAATGACCATGTCCCGGATATCCCTGGCATCATTTTACGAAATGGCCACGACCTAAGCACGGGGCGTAGGCGTACGCCCGTCGGTGTCTCATATACATAATGTGGTGTGTCTATTGATCTTTAACCCGGCTCGATCCGGGCTACTGAACGCATAAGAAACATGTAAATCCTTTACAAGTATTATATTCTAATAATTATCCCAAGTTATAAAATATTATTTGTGCCTTGTGCCTTAAATTCATTTTCTTAAACTCTTTTCAAAATGAGTCGGTTGATTGTATTTACAAGTTTAAACTGACGTATTTTCTCAAAAAGGTTAAGTGCAGGTACTACGCGTAATAGGCTGGCTTTTCTCCTAGCATCCACAATAAGTCTCGCAAGCTTGGATGTCATAGACTGTTGAACATTGTTCCCTGTTATTTTGGATCTACCTGTGGATTTATATTCAACTATTTGTGATACTTAATATTACAATATTGTTTGGTTGAAATGAATCTATACTTTGCTTCCGCTGTGCATTTAAATATTGTGTTGTTTGACTATTATGTTGCCAACCACGTCACGATGCTCCCCTATCGGGCCCACCGGTGACACGTGGAATTCGGGGTGTGACAGGTTGGTACCAGAGCCAACATTGAGTGAATTAAACACTAGCCTTTTGTGTTTAATCTCAATGACACAATTGCACATTCCTAAATCTTCGAGTCTAGACAAAGAACATAGGAATAATCCAAAATGTTTTTATTATTAATTTACATTTTGTCCTTTATTTTTCCTTGTTATTACCTTGTTTATATTAACAGGTTTAGCAATGCCGCCAAGATTCAGGCGAGGAGATCGAGGAAAAGGGCCAATCAGCGCCCCTAACGACCACGAGGCCGGGCCTTCACGCCGGCGAACTCCTTCTTCTACAAGGAGTGCAGATCCGCAAGAACCTTGGAGGATTTATGAGGAGCCTTCCAGACGATCTACGTCGTATAGCTCAACGCCTCCATATCATCACTCCTATGGGCCTCAGTCCGAGAATGAGCCCAACAACCCGCAACCTTCATACATACCCCTACAGCGATCCTTATCGCACCGTTCCTTCGACGACCCTACTCCTGTCTTTCGGGGCCAGTTTAACCCGGCAGACTACCTACCAGAACAAGGGGGCTTTAACCCACTAGGACCGGAGGATCATTTTTCAGGTGTTCAAGCGATGGACATGGACGAGGACACAGATCCCGTCAAGCCTGCAACCGGAACCCCGAACCATCCTGTTGAGATCTCTGATGGTTCGTCTTTTCACGGAACACCATACCAAGGTCCGGATAGTCATCAGGCACGGTTCGACCGGTGTGAGTGGTACTTTACACCATCCTACCATTCATCGCCTCACCAGCAGCCGCAACAGCAGCAGCAAGATCCCTCTGGGGATCCACGTTTCGAGGCAGTCACGCCACCGCCTCCACCGCCGCCAGTTCATCTAGCGCCTCCAGAACCACCAAGACGTGATGTCGTGGGTCACGCAAATTTAATCCCAATAACAACTATATAGATAGCGGTAAGTGGGTATCGAACACAGGGAGTTTGTGGAATATGTGTTATCTCAATGTATGTCTAACTTGACTAAATTAATCTAATTGCAAATAAAATAAATTCAAGAGTTTTGGCGATTTTTGTGTACATAATTCTTTTAAGAATTTTGCATAAGCGGGGACTTGTTTTATTGCATCAAGGAGTGGGAGATTTATTTTTACTTGTTTGAACATATCCCACATCTCCTCTTTTTGAGGACCTCTCGATGCGATAAAATTTTTTTTACCCGGGTCAAGTAAAGCCGATGGAAACGGGACTTGACTCGGTTCACCCTCAACTTTTTCACTTTCTTTATTTTCACCCAAACCCGGTTTTTTAACATTTAATTCTTTTGGTTTAACCGGTGAAACATCATCATCACTATCATTATCCGTGATGTCCTCAACCACCCCCTCAACTAATTCAGGTGACAAATTAGCTTTAAACTCTTTCCCACTTCTCAAAACACTAACCTGATGAACATTTACATTACCTCTTGACGAACCGTGTGATGGATTTACCTTGGTGTCACTAGGAAGTTGACCTTTGTTCTTCTTCAATTCAGCCACATCGGTTGCCAATTGACCCATTTGGGTTGTTAGTGATTGGATGCTTTTGTCACGAACTTCATCTTTTTGCATTCGGACTTCATCAAGTTGATTCCGTTTTTGCATCTCCGTTTGCATGCTCTTTAGCATCTCCATCATCTCGTTTCCACCCGAAGAACCCCCTTGTTCTTGACCCGTTTGCCTTTGGTACCCTTGGTTGTTCCCACTTCTATATCCACCTTGATTGTTATAAGGTTGGCGCGAACCATAGTTTCCTTGGCTACCTTGAAAGTTCGGGTTTGATTGATTTGAAGGGTTCCCATATCTAAAGTTCGGATGGTTCCTCAATCCGGGGTGGTAGGTATTAGAATTCATGTTGTTGTAGTTCCTACCACCTCCTCCTTGACCTTGACCTTGAACCGCATGGACTTCCTCGTATTGCCCGTCCAACATCCCTTGGCAATTTTCAGCCGCATGACCTATCTCATTACACAAAGCACAAACATCATAAATTTGGTTAGTGGTTTGAACATTACCATCATCTATGGCGTGCACTTGCGGTCGGTTAGTGGTCGGTCGGGCTCTTCTTGAGGCTTGAGCTTTCCTCTTTGATGTAGTTGCCATGCTTTCCAAGAACTCCCAATCATCATTCTCATAGTTTGTTCCAAAAGTCCCACCGGTGATAGACATCAAATCACGTGCATCTTCGGCACTCAACCCCTCATGGAAAGCATTCATCAACTCCCATAATTCAATTCCATGATGAGGGCAGTTTTTAATCATCATGTTGAAACGCTCAAACGCCTCGTGAAACATCTCACCATGTTGTTGTTGAAAACTTCTCAATCCCTTCCTTGCATCGTTGGTCTTTTGGGCGGTGTAAAACTCATCCAAGAAGGTTTGTTGCATCTCCCCCCATGTATATATGGATGCCGAAGGTAACGTGTAGAACCATTTTTTCGCCTTCTCTTCCAAAGAAAATTGGAACAAAACCAATTTGATATCGTCGGCTGAAAACCCTTGACTCCCAAGAGTGTTGCAAATAGAGTCATAAGCCTCTAAATGAAAATAAGGCTCCTCATTTGCCAACCCCTTGTACTTTGGTAAACTTTGCAAGGAATTGGTTCTTACTTCAAATGTTCGCCCTTGATCATTATGAGGAATGACTACCGGTGAAGGGTTTTGCGTGATTACCGGCCGAAAATGTGCTTCAATGCCCTTCACATTTTCTCTAAGGTGTCTCCTTGGTACACCATACCTACCTCTCGGAATAATAGGACCATTTGGCCTTGGTACTTGCCCTTGTGGTGCGATTGGTTGTTGAAACTGTTGTTGTCGCATCGGTGGGCGTTGAGGTGGTCTTTGAAATTGTTGACCATTTGGTTGTACATTTTGTGGCCGGACTTGTTGCAATGGAATAGGGCGTTGCATTGGTGGCCCTTGTGGTCTTGGCCGAATATGTTGCGGTATAAGTTGTTGTTGCGACATTCCACCAGCACTTGTCATCCCTTGAGATTGACTTTGCACATACCCAAACTCTCCTTGATCACCATAACCCTCGTAAAAATATCCATCCTCATCATAACCCTCAAATTCTTCGTATCCTTCCTCATATCCATCTCCCCCTATACCCGAAGCTTGCCCAATTGGAATGGTCAAGTATTGAAAACCCGACTGGTTTGATGGCCTAAACATAGAGGTAGTCTGGACAATGGTTGTATTTGGTGGTATTGAATAATGAGAAGATGATTGACCTGTAGATGGAGGAAAGAAGTGTGATAGTGGTGGGATTGTGGCGGAAGGGCTATAGGTGAGAGTAGGTTCAACTTGAGTAGTAATCGGTTGTGTAGTGTTGGATGGTGTAGTATCATGGATTGGAGTAGGAATTGTAGTGATGTTTGGAATAGTGGTGTTTGGTGATGGTTGTGTGGATGTAGGAATGAATGATGAGGTCGTTTGACCCGTTGTAGGTGGTATTTGTGATTCGTCCATGATGTTTCTTGGTGTAATGGGTGAAGTAGGTGAACCAACGATTCTGTTTTCGCATAGTAAAACTCGGTTTTGCCTTAACGTTCTTTCAATTTCCGGATCAAATGACAATGGTGACGCTTTGTGAGAGCCTCTAGTATGCATGCACCTGTAGAACCTGCACACTAAACACACCAGTGTAAACCCGAAAATAACAAAGCAAAACTAACAAAAATGACACACGTTGCGCACTACTCCCCGGCAACGGCGCCAAAATTTGATGTGATGTCGTGGGTCACGCAAATTTAATCCCAATAACAACTATATAGATAGCGGTAAGTGGGTATCGAACACAGGGAGTTTGTGGAATATGTGTTATCTCAATGTATGTCTAACTTGACTAAATTAATCTAATTGCAAATAAAATAAATTCAAGAGTTTTGGCGATTGGATTTAATTACTAGATTAAACTAAATTAAATTACAAATCAAAGTTAAGTTTTGTAACAAGATAAGAGGATAGTGATCATCCCGAGTTTCAAGTTTTAAGTGACAACTAACGTTCATGTTCAACTGGAAAGAACCACATAGACATGGCTCATGTAAGATCAATTGTTTGTGATGAAAGGGAACTAAGTACTCGGATTCCTAGAACGCGAGGTTGTTACCCGATGACCAATCAACACATATCCAACCCTAATCCCTCCCATGATATCTCGATTGCCAACGGCACCAAGAACGTATGGTTTAGAACTATGATCAAACACACATTAACAATTTACAAACAATCAATCAAACACCATAATAAACTAACAACACATGCACAGTCTAATATTCTAGAAATTAAAGAACAAGCATAATTGTCACAAATAAAACCTTACATCCGAGACGATCACCAAACAAACCTAGCCGCTCATAGTGTTATGAACCATCATCACAATCGAACCTTTGTTTATTGGAATCAAACACAAAGTCTTCATGTTTTGACCACTTTGACCACTCAAGAACACAAGAGAGAAACCAAAAATCGCCCCTCCTCCTTGCAAAACCGTCCAATCATAAGAACAACCCAAAAGACACCATAAAAACCGTTTTTAATGAGCAGTTACAAGTCTGGTCGCGGCCTCCACCGTAAATTACGGCTCCACCGTAATTTACGGTGGACTTCATCATGTTACGGCAAGTTTTTACTGATTTACGGTGGGTTCCAGCTGCATAACAGGTCTACCGTAAATTACGGTAAGACCGTAATTTACGGTAATGATCTGAATTTTCTTCTTTGTTTCATCTCTTGTCCCACGCTCGACCCGTTCATCTCCAAATCCTCCAAAGCTGCGTTTATTCCATCTTTTAGCTCCCGAACTGCACCTGAAACATAAGCAACAGTAGTTATCTAATTCAAGATAATTACACGATTAAGTTAAGGATTATTTCGTCTTTTAACATGATTAAGGGTTGTCCAATGGACCACCCGTCAGAGGACTGGCGCACGGATGTCAGCATGAGGAGGGGAGTTTCATTTCAGTACCCCTCAACACTCTAGTGGCAGCCACTACCCGCCAATATATGAAGACCCACAGATGGGTGGACATTCAGTTCCAGTTTCTGAGGTGAATTCGGCACCTATTGCACCGCCATCGCCGGGTTTTGGCAACCCTATCCCTGCTTATACTGCTCCGGCAACTTACAACCCATACGGACCGCCAGCATACCATAACTATAACTATGCCGAGGCCGACCCATACCAAGTGGCAGCAAACTACCTTGCTCAAAATCCTGAGGGACCATATGGAACCCCTTGGGGAATGGGGCATCCAGCTCGTGGGTATCAAGTACCTGCTCAGCCACCACTTCAGCATCAGCCACCACGGTTTTCCCCGCCAGAGCAGGAGGATCTCCATCATAGACTGGCCAGGGTTGAGCGAGACTTCCAGAGGGAACGTAGGAAGAATCAGGGATTCATGAGTGGCTTAGCAGATTTACTGAAAGGAAAGAAGAAACGGGATCGTTAAATCCCAATATGTATTATTGTATTTCCTTGTTTAAATCAAGTCCCTACATGGACATTTATTTATGTGTGTATGAGTCGGTTGATTGTATTTACCAGTGTAAACTGACGTATTTTCTCAAAAAGGTTAAGTGCAGGTACTACGCGTAATAGGCTGGCTTTTCTCCTAGCATCCACAATAAGTCTCGCAAGCTTGGATGTCATAGACTGTTGAACATTGTTCCCTGTTATTTTGGATCTACCTGTGGATTTATATTCAACTATTTGTGATACTTAATATTACAATATTGTTTGGTTGAAATGAATCTATACTTTGCTTCCGCTGTGCATTTAAATATTGTGTTGTTTGACTATTATGTTGTCAACCACGTCACGATACTCCCCTACCGGGCCCACCGGTGACACGTGGAATTCAGGGTGTGACATTACCCAAGACTCAAGGTAAACTAGAATCCTCCTAACAATATCCCCTGAGAATAATGGGAGAGGTGCATCTCCTATAGCGCTACTATTGCTAAGGCGGAACTACACACTCTTGATTAAACGTCACATAGCACAAAGAGTCAAGAATCAAGAATCACAAGTTTCATGTTCACATAGGATAGAGTATAAGTTTCAAAGATTCAAGTTTAAGTTTCATAGAATACATGTTACACCCCAAAAGTTTAAAGTAAAAAGGGGATTGAGTATACTCACAGTGATTGCTTAACAGTATAACTGCTATTGGATCAATGGAGCTCTTTTAGAATTAGCCTGATTAGGTTACAATAGGGTAAGAGTCGGGCAGAGTAACGAGATTACGCAAAGTATCAAGTCAGTCACTGGATCGGATGGCTGTCCGATCGGATTGCCAGTCGATCGGGGGCTACAGAGTAGGTGGGACAAGTGGCTGCTCGATCGGATGGCTGTCCGATCGGGTGGTCACTCGACCCAAGCGTCATAAGTTGATTAGTGGGATGGTTTACTCCGATCGGATGACCGCTCGATCGGGCGGCTGTCCGATCGGGTTGCCACTCGATCGGGCGATCCTTGTTCTTATTTGCCATTTTGTAAAATCCCTAAGTTTCTAGTTTAACGGTGACGGCACGGCACGTTCGGTGACAACAGTAACTCCTTAGCACACAGCCGTCCTAATTGGGTGGGAATCACCCCTGTCCGATCAGTCGTCCGTTTGCAACAAGTTTATGTCAAAATCTATCCCATGCTCGTCTTTTCTGGTAATAACTCAGATCTAAGCCGACTTTAGACTATTCATCCAGTCCACAATCCGTTTAGACCCGATTTCCATCGAATAAAGTAAAAGTTTGAAAAAAAGATGAAGATACTCAAGTTTTGTAGGAAAATTCTAGATTTAGCTTAAATTTAGGTTAAATTTAGTGTAAGAATGCATGAATCATCTTTTAGATCTAAGCTAGATCTTGCTTAAAATGACATCACATGTCAGTTTATTCAAGCCTCTATGATGACATCACCCTCAAGAACTCAGATCTGAGAGATTTTACGGTGAAAAGCGTGATTTCAGGTGAGAATCACGTAGAGAATGATGTGTAGATCAAGAAAGTGCAAGAATCTAGCCTTAAACGTACCGGAATCGAAGAGAAAGTGAAGAATTGAAGAGTGCGCGTGTCTGGTCGAGCAGAGCTGTCACATCACTCAAAATGGTGATGTGACAGGTCTATTTATAGGGTGAGAGTGCACTACGGTGGTGCAAGGTGGATAAGGTGCCTGGTCGTTCGAGTGGTCACCCGATCGGGTGGTCATCCAATCGGATGGCCACTCTGGCCAATCCATTCCTTCCGCATTCCAGACTTTGATTCGTTTAGAGAGCCAAGTTAGGTGTTGCGTTGCGTATAGTTTAGGTAAGGTATCTAGATTACATTACTAACCAAAAGTTTCCAAGTTTTATAGATTCCGCCTGTGACAAGGCTCCAGCCTCTCTTTTAACCAAGAATCAAGTTTCACGAGTCTAAGGAGTCAAGCACCAAATAAGTTTCAAGGGTCAAGAATCATAGTTTCTCAAGCATCAAGAATCAAGAGTCCAAGTATCAAGTATCAAGAATCATAAGGAATCTAGTTTCCATAGTATCAAGAATCAAGTGTCTAGATTAAGTATCAAGAGTCAAGTATCTAGTTTAAGTATCAAGTCTCATAGTTTAAGTGTCAAGAATCAAGCATCTAGAATAAAGAATCAAGCGTTATAGTATCAAGCATCAATTATCAATAAGATTCATTCCAAAAAGTATCAAAGTATCAACATCGCATAACTACAGGGACTAAAATTGACAATAGATAAAAGTTCAGGGACAGATCTTGCCAAAAGCCTAAAGTTTAGGGACCCTGGGCGTTACAATGGAGGAACAGGAAAAACTTGCCTATGGACTGCAATCATAGACAAACTCAGGTCCGTTGGGAAAGTAGTTCCTGTTGTCGCAACATCAGGGATCGCTGCCTTGCTTTTGCCTTCAGGAAGAACAGCTCACTCTCGATTCAAGATCCCATTAGAA
The DNA here is from genome assembly GCA_030545235.1 of Helianthus tuberosus. Taxonomy (NCBI): domain Eukaryota; kingdom Viridiplantae; phylum Streptophyta; class Magnoliopsida; order Asterales; family Asteraceae; genus Helianthus; species Helianthus tuberosus. The sequence goes on along the minus strand of CM060410.1, from coordinate 69,886,329 downwards.
TTAACAGATGATTCATTGTGTTACATTAAAAAAACACACAGCTCTCCCAATTATTGATGGAAACGTTGCTTATTGTGTGGGATAGGCTCCAATGAGTGATCGAAGATGCTTTGAGTCATTGGATAAGAGCCTTAAAGACATAGTTGGTAACAAAGACAAACCATTTGGCGGAAAATCTGTGCTGTTAGGAGGAGACTTTCGACAAACAATGCCGGTCAAACCCAAAGCTTCAAAGAATGAAATCATTGCATCCATGTAAGACCCAAACACGTATTAACCATAAAGACGCATCGGAAATACGATCCTTAAAATTTCTTTGTTTATAAACGTCTTGACATACTTGAAAGTCCATTTTAAAATAACTCTTTTACGATAATTAAATTATTTGTTCTCATTTATGAAATAAAACATAACTTATTTTTACTAAATTGCATAATCACACATTCCCGTACAATCTATCTTATGACTTGATCTTCGACCGCTTACACCTCGTGATGATGATCCATGATTTCGTACAACCTGCATTCACCACATACATTCACATCATTAGTACTTGGTGACATTATATATAATCTAAGATTCATAATTATAGGATCACATTGCGTTCTATCCTCATATTCGAAATTAGAATGCACTCATGGTTTATACAAAAGGTTTGACTCATGAACATACTTAATCGTTCGTTATGTCCCTACTTTCATTCATAAATTATACATGACATTCTACTCTTCTGTTAGTTACTCTAAAGCTCATTACGAGTTTTCAACAATACTTCATTATTTACATTCCTTTTTATTTCTTTCATAGCCATATAAGGAGTCGTCGTGTGATCATACGTATATCATAACCTTCAGCTAAGGCCTCGCTACAAAAACATAATTGCTATTTCATACTTTTTTTGTACGTACTTCGAGAGTTAAGCGTCATCCTATGTTTGCTATCGATCTATATTATGCACAACCGTCGGTTAAATACCAAATCACTTCTTTCATGTCACTGATGATTAGCTTTCTATTCAAGTGCTACTTATACTACCCATGTAAGCATAGTGTACAAGTTCATCGTATCTGCATTTAACCAATACCCCAAATTCTTATTCAAGGATTTGGAGATTTCTCATTAGTGACAACAATTATGGGTTGAAATTTCATCTTAAATTAATCTTTAAAGTCAAACATTTCATATTAAACCATACTTATTCTACTGTTTATTTATTTTGTGGGTATCACTCTACCCATCAATTCTTACTTTTCAATCATGAGCTAAACAAGTTACTAACCTCGACTTAATTGCATAAACCATTGATCTGTAAACCGGATCATCGTTTCTTCATGAGTCCATGTCGTACCAGATTGATTTCTTTCATCCATGTGATGAGCTTCCACTCATGAACATCCTTATGCCAACTCTACAAGTTTCATCACTTCAAGCTTTCCACCATCTCATTTACGAAATTAAATGGTAAGCACAAATCGTTCAATCATTCATTCTATTCGTTGTTTATTCAACTGTAGTACTTTCACAAATTTTTTTCCTCTTTTTTTTTACTTACATACTATACTTCATTACACATTTTGTTTCTTACGTACTTTTCTTTTAATTCTTTATTTACTTGCCAACTTTCATTTAACGTACTTACAAAACGTCATCTCACAATTTTAGCATTTATTGCAAAAACTTTCCTTTCCCATCAATGCTTAAGCTATTGGCTCGGTTCTTAGCCCGTCATTCACCCCAATTTTCATGAGTCAAGTTACAATGTGTCTATCACGTAACTTTATTCAATATTCTTCTCAACTAATATATTACCATTACTTGCTTTCTAGTTAACAACCTTCACTTCGTTTGGATTTTCAGAAAGCCAAACTATTAATGCATTCTTATTTATGTTTTATCAATCAGCTATTACTTATCCTTCACGTGTTCATTCATGCATTTACACATACATATGCATTCCGTTAGTCAAGCGATATGATTAACCGGGCGGTGCTATTATCGCCGCTTACTCACTATGTTTATACTTACCTTAGTTGGGGAGAGAGGTGAAGTTCCTCCTTTATCCTTACTCGACTCTTAGTCGTTGATGAATACAATCCTTCATTCTCATGTGTCTTGTTCATACCTACTTAAGAATTTTAGTCATTTCATTCCTACATATTACTCTTATGTATTAGATCCGTATTTGCCTACAGATGTTACCTTTCATTCATACTTTATATTCTTTTATGTTTGAATCCGTCAACAGATTCAAACCTTTCATTCTTACCTTTCCTCCTTTATGTTTGAATCCATCAGTGGATTCAAACCTTTCATTCTTACCTTTCATTCTTACTTGTTTGATCAAAATTTACTTACGGATTCAAACATTTCCATTCATGCTTTTCATTCTTACATGTTTGATCCGTACTTGCCTACGGATTCAAACCTTTCATTCTTATATTTTATTCTCAATTTCTTGGAAGTTTTACAACTTCTTTCACCCACGTGTTGACCTACTTCCCGATTCTATCAGACATACATGTGATGATTATCATGGCCTCACGAACATCATATGCTTCTTGTGTACTGGCCAGGCGCGTAATCCACATACTAGTTTCGTGCCTTCATGAAATCATCACCTTATGCCCAGAGAGGTGGGTTTCGGTTTATGCAACATCTTTAAAACCTTATCAAGACAATATCATTGTTCTTTGTTTAACACTTACCCTCCCCCAAGGAGATTTTCTCAACATCGGTACCTATATATATTAATATTGTATACCTGGGTTCCCATCAGTCTAATTACATGCTTCGGTATTCATCCTAAACCACATCCTCAGATCATCTTCCTCAATCGCTTAAGCTTACCTTGCAAACATAACAATTCGTTTATTTATGTGAACACATATATACATGCTTATATTCAATTCTACCTTTGGATCTTGATCGAGTCTTGGATTGTACGGGTCCTTTGTCACAAGAGCACACGGGTTTGAGTTCAAGTACTTACCTCCTTGTACTTGATTTCACTCAAACTTGGGCTCTGATACCAACTTGTAAGACCCAAACACGTATTAACCATAAAGACGCAGCGGAAATACGATCCTTAAAATTTCTTTGTTTATAAACGTCTTGACATACTTGAAAGTCCATTTTAAAATAACTCTTTTACGATAATTACATTCTTCGTTCTCATTTATGAAATAAAACATAACTTATTTTTACTAAATTGCATAATCACACATTCCCGTACAATCTATCTTATGACTTGATCTTCGACCGCTTACACCTCGTGATGATGATCCATGATTTCGTACAACCTGCATTCACCACATACATTTACATCATTAGTACTTGGTGACAATATATATAATCTAAGATTCATAATTATAGGATCACGTTGCGTTCTATCCTCATATACATTCCATTCGGTTATCTTTCTGAATTCAAGCATTTCATCTCGGTGTTTAACCTTCAATGAGTTAACAATAATGTACCTACATTTCACTTCTCAAAGGCAGCCCGGTTAGCATTGTTGGTGCATGCGTCTGTCGACTTCGTCTTGTATCGATTCTTGTTTGTATCTAGATAGTTAAGGGCACAAAAAACGAGAAAGTGTATAAAGGTAATTTCGCTTGAAATGGTACATGACCATTTCAAACAAAATCAAGATTGTTAATTTCGTTTGAGTGTGCTTCAAACGAAATCACTAATTTCGTTTGAGACAGCTTCAAACGAAATCAGCACACCTATATATACCTTGAGTGCCATTTCATTTGTAATAGTTCCGGTCAGAGCAACGAAGTGTTGCCGAAGTGTCGTCTCGCTGTAAAACGTTATTATATCAATATATCAACAGTTTAATGTGATATTCTTGCTGAATTGACCTTAATACGTCTGTTTCCACCTTTCGCATTGAGCAAAACTCTTCTAATCGACTCGCTCGGGTCTGAAAACGATCCTACAAGTGGTATCAAAGCTCAGGAGGAAGAGTTCTTACCAATTCAGCTGCAAAATCTGTTTTCTACACCTTCTTTTCAAAATTAAACAAGTTTTCATGGTTAAAATCGGCTAATCTTTTCACAAAGTGTGCGTAACTGTGTTTTAACAAACCCTTGAGAGTTTCAGAACTAAAATCAACTTAAAACTTGACCAATTAGACCAAAATCAGACCGAAAGGATGACATCATGTTGATTTCGTTTGAGTTGTTCTTGTTAATTTCGCTTGAGATTGCATTTCGAGACTGATTCCGTTTGAAAATACCTGTTAATTTCGTTTGAATTGGGTATATCGCTTGAATAACTTGCTTGATTTCGTTTGAGGACTGTATTTCGCTTGAGGATTTCGTTTGAATCTGCAATTCCGTTTCAAGTAGTGATTCCGTTTGAGATTTCAAACGGAATAAGAGATTTCGTTTGAAGGTGGTAATTCCGTTTGAGAGGGAATTTAGTTTGAACCTGGCATTTCGTTTGAACAGAACAGTTTTGTGAATTTTGAAAAACAGAAACATGGAAGAGGAATTCTACATTGCATTCGCTACCCCAGTTACCTCGATTACTCTCGCACAAAACACGATGCTGGAAAACGAAACGGGGACTATGCAAAAACCGCCTAAGCTCATGAACATCAAGGAGTATAAAGGTTGGGAAGGACGGTTTGAGAATTGGGTACAAGCAAATTACTTAGATGCTTGGGAATGTGTCGAGACGAAATACGTTAGACCGATGAATGATGATGAAGAGATTATTGCAATTAAAGATTTAAGTGCCGAAAATAGAAAGAAATACAAAGATGAGAAAATGATGCTAAGTCTACTACAACAAGCTGTGAAAGAAGATATCTTGGTCTTATTGCAACACAATGGAACTTCTTATTCAATCTGGAAAGCTTTAAAATCAAAGTTTCATGGAAGCCAAGAGATGGTCAAAAACAAAAAGTCACTTCTGAAGAAAGAGTTTGATATGTTTCGGGGTTTGAAAAATGAAAGTACAAAGCAAATTATTGAGAGATACTGCAATTTGCTAGCTAACATGAAGAGGTTGAGTATCGAGAAAGATAATGAGGAGTTGATTGAGAAGCTAGCTGATGCATTACCATATGAGACTTGGGGTACATATCTCATGATGTTGAGGAACAAGAAAGGTTTTAACAATCTGACACTGAGCAAGTTCATTGAAAAGATTGAGGCTCAGGAGATGGAACAGAGAAAGGCTTTAAGAATGAAAGATTTTGACGGTGAACAAGACATCGGACTTTATTACAAAGGTGGGGTCAGTGATAAAACCACCAACATGTCACCGAAGGTTGAGACAACTTTCAATGCAAAGAGTTCATCTGGAAGTTCTTCTAAAGGATCAAACAGCAACACAAGTTTTTCATCATATCCATCATTTGATCCGAATATTTCAACAACCAAGATGGGCAAAAAGCTACAATGCAACATTGTTTTGAATCTTGAGAATGATGAGGATTATTCAGCAGAAGTTGCTAAGAGTCACATGTCTTTGTTGGGAACCGTATGGGAATCCTATGGTAGTTTTGTGGCAGATCGGATCGGGAATCCAATGTTGACGAAAGAGGATTACGATCAGATTGATGCTGAAGAGATGGAATTGATGGACATAAAGTGGCGTTTGGCAAGTGTGTTGAGACAAGCTGAGAAATTTAAGCAGATCATAGGAAGAGATGATTTACGTGAAGCTAATGTTTCTACTTTAGAATTTGATAAATCTAAAGTCACTTGTTTTTGTTGCAGGGAAAAAGGACACTTCAAGAGGGAGTGCAAAAACCGTGAAGCAAGTGGAGCTCAAAATCCGTTCAACAACAACAATGATTACTACCGGAAGGTCATCTATCATCAAGTTGCACAACAACAACAACAAGAACCACAAGTGGCACATGGTAGGAAAGTAATCGAGTAGTCTTCAAAGAGAGCTTGTATGGTGAATCAGGATGACACAGAGCCAACAAAAGGATTCAGTTGGGACAAATCTATTTCAGCTGATAACAAAGCATGCTTGATAAACCAAGATGATGAAAAGTTACCAGAAAGATTTAACTGGGAAGGTTTCAGTTGGGATGATTATGATCCTAACAAAACTTCAAATCAAAAAGCTTTTGTTGCTCGAGTTGAAGAAGATAGTGATGATGATAGAGAGTATTATGCAAAACGAATGGCAGATTATTTTAAAATGATGGCAGAAAGTGATAGTGAAGATGAAAAAATTAAAAAGAAAAAGAAAAAGGTCAAAACACCAGTGAGCAGTGATGATGAAGAAGTACCAGTGATAAAGAAAAAGGTGAAAGATGTTCAAGCTTTCAAAGTTGATGCAGAAGCTAACGCAAAAAATGTTCCGGTGATTTGTGAAAACTGTGAGATTATAAAGAAGAAAAACAGTGAGTTGATGAACAACATGAATAGGCTAAAGGAATCTTACGATGTTCTGAACAAAGCCATGAATCAGTATAATCAATCAAGTGAAGAACAAGCAATAGCTATGAAAATACTTCAGGGAGCTTTCATGATAAAGCAGAAAGTTGTGAACAACTACATTGAGAAGTGTGCTGTTCTTGAACAGAAACTGGAAACACAAAGAATTGAAACTGAAAGAGTTAATCGATTGTTAAAAAGTTACTCATGTACTTCTTATGTCATTGACAGGATTTATCCTACTGTGGAAGGCATGAAGGCTTTTGAAGATGATGAAGTAACTGAAGAACAAAAAGTTTCTGAAGAAAAGACTTCTGAAAAGAAGAAAGAAAAGAAGAAGGATAGTAAAGAAAAGACATCTGGTAAGAAACAAGGTTTCAGTTACAACAAGTGTCCACCCCCGCTTGAAAATGGATATTCTCCGAGAAATCCAAATTCAGAAAGAGTCGAAAAGGCAACAAATTTACAGTGGGAGTCGGAGTCTACAGTTAACTTGCCAGATAATATTGATGTCACGTTTACATCATCTGACACTGATCATGAGTCCGAGTTAATAAAGAAAGTGGTTGATCAGGTGTTGGATAAATATGAATTCGAGGAGTCAAAGTCGGAGTCTATGTCAGAGTCAAAGTCTGAGTCCAGCATTCCGAGTCAAACCGACAAACAGGGAAAAAGGGTTTACAATAAAGAATTTCTTTTATCAAAATCTAAATTGAATGACGTAACATTCAAAGTTGCATATACATTGAATGATTCTGACAAATTATATTCTGATGAGGAATTTCCAATAAGAGGCGTTAAACCGGAAATGATAAAAAAGGTTTTCAAGCTAACAGAAATTAATATTTCTGAAATAAAAGATGTAAATCTTAATGATAAACCTAAAAAGTACACCTCAAGAGTTCAACAAAGAGAAAACAAGAAAAAGGGTTACAGTTCTGGTTCTGGTTATCGAAAGAAACCAACCCATAACGGTAATTTCAAAAAGAAAGGTCTGGGTTTTATTCCACCAGAAAATTATAAAAATGAAAAATATGTTAGAGATTTTAAATCAAAAATGATATTTGTTTCAGGTACCTCTACTGAAGAAGAGAAAGAAAATCTGTTCAGGAACCAGTCAAACAAAGAATTCCTTGCAAAGAAGCAAGAAGAGATGAAGACTGCTGATCAGATGAAAGAAACGAGAACTTGTTTCCAATGCAACACTGTTGGACATATTGCCAAAGATTGTTCCAAGGCAATAAAATCAAAACAGGGAGTTTCTCGTAAACTGAAAGATAAAGAGGTTGTGTTTGAATCACCAATTGATAGAACGAAACTTTTCAAAAATTCAACCTTTGAAATTGGTGAATGTTCAAACCGGTTTTACAAGAAAAGGGAAATCTTGACAACCAAAAATGGGTTGTTAAGAATTCTGATGATAGTTCAAGCAATGATTCTGATTCTTCAAAATCAGAGGAGCTATCTTCTGGCGATGAATCTGATTCCACAAAGTCAGAGGAGCCACAGGTTGAGGTTATATGTGAAAAATCAGTGCCGACTGTGGATGATGTGAATTTTCCACCACTGCGAGCTGAAAATTTTAAGAAGAAAATTGGTAAAATTGAGATTTCAAATCAATTTTTTTCTTAAAAGTAAGAATTTGATATTGAAAAAGTGTTTAATTCCAAAGTTCATAACATGTTTGGAAAAATGTTTGACAGGAAAGTCAAAGGAGTCAAGGAATTTTACGAGAAGAAAACAAAGAAGCAAGGTAAAGTATCATCCCTGGTTTGTGACTGGGATGGTACCTACTATGAACAGTAAAATTCTGGACTTGCCGGAGCTCCCAAGTTGGTAATCGTGGAGCATGAATCGGCATCATTCTTATATTGTTTGTTTGAAAAATTGAAAATAGTTCAAAAGTATGACTTGCCGGAACTCCCAGGTTGGTAAGTGAGGAGTAGGAATCGGCATTCTGAGAATTCAACCTACTAATGGTATTGGTTGGTAAGCTAAGTGGTTGAAAAAGGTTTTCACTTACAAGTGGTAAATCAGGGACATTAAGTTGTATCTGATTTCCTACAAGTGGTAGTTTGAAAAACAATATGATGATCCTCTATCCTACAAATGATTTTATAAAATCAACAAAACTTATTTTCCGGAAAAACCATTTGATTAAAACAAACTTAAGTGTTTTGAAATCACAATGGGAAAATAGTTTGTTGTGAGGGGGAGTTTTGATTGTTTATGTCAAGTGGATGGCGAATTGAAGTGATTCGATATCGGTTGTCAATTTACTTGTACAGTTTGTTTTCAAATTTCTTTTAAATGTGTTTGCATTTTAGGGGGAGTAAGAATTTTTGAAAATCCAAAAACATTTGAAATTTTGAAAAAGCCAAAAACATGATAAAATGAAAAATGAGTTTTTGTGTCAAAGAAGAGGAAATGATTGTACATCAGTGGACTATCACAACATGCTAAAGAAATGGAAAGAAAAATGTGATAAACGGTCTCACTGATGATATGCCAGTAGGTTTTTACACATTTAGTAGATTGTGACGAGATATAAACCTAAATTCAATCTTGCTTATATCGTGGGGAACATCTCTCGGATATATGGGTAACCCCTGAAATCTTGTTTAAAAGGTCCCTCTTTCTGAGATACTAGGTCTTTATGCTTAGTGATATCTGGGGTATTATCCCGGGACTTCTGATTTTGCGGAAGCAATGGCCTAGTCCCTGGAGAATACTTTACGCTTGCTTGAAATAAAAGCCTGCCCTCAGCATAAAAAATGATGAAACATTGAAAAATACTAATCATGTGCTGTTGTAGAAAAGATCCTCTAAAGGGGACCCACCAAAAGTCGAAGCCGTCATCTCTCTGCTGAACGGAAGTTCTGACCTGAGCTCTCACGGTTTTCGCAATTTAACCCCTTACAGATATCATCTGTGGTATACTCACCTGTAAGACTGAATATTGGGATCTGGATACGGGAGTATATTCTGAGGTGGGACACGCGATTAAGTTTAAGTTCTTAAGACATAAATTTCGTATCTCAAAGCAGTTAAACTTTGTGTGAAAATTTAAGTGGACCAGTATACTGACAATCTAAGTGAATTGTTTAGAACTTAAAATGTTTAAAGCTTAACGGTGTTGGTGATTTGTCTCATTAACTGATATGATCCTCTTACACAAACTCACAAAAATATTGTTTATAAATATTTCTTCTCTGCATTTCATTACATTTAAAAAAACCAAAAGTTTTTAGTGTGTTTTAGCATATGTTTTGAAAAATTCAAAAAGATTTTCGACAACTGGTGTTGGAGAGCTGATTTTCAAAATTTCAAGTGCTAGACATGATGAACAAATGGTTTGTGAGAATGTGATTTGAAAAGAAAAATGATATTTCTTCAAGTGGTTAATTAAAGATTAACATTGTAAAATCATTCTTTGATTGAATAATTCATGTAAGTGGTTTATTGTCTGAATATTTTATCCACAAGTGTTCATTAGATGATAAGAATTACTTTTACAAGTGATCTTCAGGAAATTTATTGTGAGGAAGATAATGTGCAGGATATCTGAGTGATAGAGAGCCAGGTTCCGATACCTGAGGACTCTGTGATTTTAACAAGCCAGGCTTCGATCCCAGTATATCGAAAGGGGGAGTCTGAAGACACCTAAAGGAAGGAGTAGGTTGTTGCTGATGATGAAAAGAGAAGAGAGAAGATTTGAGGATGCTTACAGCGTCAGATACTTCAAAGAGTCTGTTGGTGCATGCGTCTGTCGACTTCGTCTTGTATCGAGTCTTGTTTGTATCTAGATAGTTAAGGGCACGAAAAACGAGAAAGTGTATAAAGGTAATTTCGCTTGAAATGGTACATGACCATTTCAAACGAAATCAAGATTGTTAATTTCGTTTGAGTGTGCTTCAAACGAAATCACTAATTTCGTTTGAGACAGGTTCAAACGAAACCAGCACACCTATATATACCTTGAGTGCCATTTCATTTGTAATAGTTCCGGTCAGAGCAACGAAGTGTTGCCGAAGTGCCGTCTCGCTGTAAAACGTTATTATATCAATATATCGACAGTTTAATGTGATATTCTTGCTGAATTGACCTTAATACGTCTGTTTCTGCCTTTCGTATTGAGCAAAACTCTTCTGATCGACTCGTTCGGGTTTGAAAACGATCCTACAAGCATCGTTAATACTGATGTACATTTACACCATACATGCATACATACGAGTCTCACTCATTCGAATACATATGGTTCAATAACACGCATACAAATTATCTAATCCAACTCTTTCGAGTATGATAAATCCTACTTCATACACCTACCCCTCTATCCAAACTCTTACATACAACTTACATTCTCGCATATTCATAGTAACAATTCTTAGTCACAAACTACTATACATATAAGTCTCGTACATACCAACCTACACGTATACTCATTTCTATTCGTGTTTACTAATGGGTTCCATCTACTACATACAATTAATCTGTTCATACATTCCTACATACTTATTTCGTTCCCACACATACTTTCATACACGCCCCATTCTTACCCGTACCTCATAAACACTCTTTAATGAGTTTGAGCTACATTTCGGGAGCTTAAAAATGAGTTCTATAATCACCCGTACATCACAAAACTATTTGGTAAGGTCGGGGTACATTATGGAAGTTTATCGGGGCTTGGGAATGGGTCTACGGGGTTCGGAATCAAAGAAAAACGAAGAAACGGGGCTACTGGCGTCGGCTGGCGCGTAGACAGCAAGTTAGGGCGTCGGCCAATTGCTGCCCAGCGTCGGGGACGCTGCTACCAGTGTCTGGGACGCTGCCCCTGCAGCACCAATGCCGAATTTCATTCTTTTTGATGTTTCAACCCCCGTTCGCGCATCCCGAACTTCCCAAATTGTAAAATAACATTATTCCAAGCCCCCAAATCATTCTAACACTTAACCCCAAGTTCCCACAACCAAATCCTATACTTTTATCTTACTTTCTTGATTTTGACCCGTTTAAACTTAAAAAGACTTTGCATTCATGAATAATTCACATATTACCCAATACGACTTTACTTACTTTTGTTCTATCATTTCTTATCCATCCTTTTATGATTCCCATCCTTCTTGTAATCAAAACTCATTATATATAATAAATTTAGTTCGGGAATCACTTACCTTGTGCTCGCCATGTTCATGCTAGTTTCCTCGCTTCCTCTTGTTCCATTAGTCTTCCATGCTTTGGTCCATGCAAGTGAAAACTCCTACCCATTCAAGCCATCATACCCAAAACATTGTTATTACACATGTTTACCAACACTAACTGTAACGCCTCGTATTTCCGCATCCTATTTCTTTTTTTTATGTACATTCATAGGATTTACGGGCCACTTAAAATGCGGGGATTGGGCTTGTGGGCCCTGGGCCCAAGCCCACTAAACCAAACCCTAGGATAAATACCCCTTCAAAATATTCACAACCGTAACTCCATTTCCTTTTATCTTCAGCCACACATACACAAAGTTCATCTCCTCCATGTATCTTTCAAACAAACCTTAATGCCCCCATTTGTGTGATCAGCCGTTCTCAACCTTTCCCTCCCAAATACACTTTCATCTTTACAACCATACCAACATATCCATCCTCCCTGTTTGCACTCATGAATCCACAGTCAGACCTCCATCCTCCTCCTCCCTCAACATCACGAATCCCTTATATCATCAACACCACACCCTCACAACTGAAGAACGAGATGAGAGAGAGAGAGAACGGAGAAATAGAGAGAGAGATATCGAAGACGAAGGATGACAGTGGTGGCACCGACAGTGGTGGCGTCGACCATTGATGCCTCGGGTTATGTTCAGATCGAGTTTTGGTTCAGGTTCACTCCGGTCTGACTTGGTTTCAGTTAACTCGGTTTGGTTCGGGTCCCGCTTCGATTCGTGTTTCAAGTTTCGGTCAGTTGGCTTGGTTTGAGTCTCGGTTCAGCCGGAGCCGTACGAAGGATCGACCAGAGATATTACTCGTCTTGTTCGGTCTCGCCGGAGATCGAGTACGTCACCGGAACATTCGCCAAACAACCCGAAGCGAAGCAGAGTTTACGACGGAACTCGAATCCACATCGTTTCGGTATACATTTCTCGTTCCTTGTTCTGTTCGTTAATTTTCTGTTGAAATACAAAAATCCTCTTAACAATGTTGCGTTCCTTTTCAAATAAAGAAGATGATCTTTTTATAACTTGTTTAAACAAAATGAAAACCAAACTAAAACATCGAGCATTCACGTTTCGTTCGGTCTAATGCTTCTAAGCCTCTATTTTCTTATTTCTCAATGTTAGGAACTTCCAAAATCCACCAAATTGTAGTTAACGTATGCATTTTATATTGAAAAAGAAGGGTAAATTAAATAGGATATATTGTGTTTCAAAAGAAAGAGTAAATATAATATGATGAATGGATATATATTAAATTTTTAACTTTAGTAAGGGTACTTGCAACTTTGATTTCATTTGCTGAATACAGTTAATTATTAATTTCTTATTGTTATTTTAAAGGGTCAAACAACAAACTTCTTTAAACAGCATTTTTATTTTGATCTTTGTATTAAATTAGTAAATAATTTTCGTTCCAATATAAGATTAATTAAAGCCAAGAATCTAACCGGGTTAGACACATAGCCCAGTTGGTCGGGTTGCGTGCACGTGAACGAGAGGTCAAGAGTTCAAGTCCCGGCCTCCTATTTTGTCACTCAATCATTCGTTTTTTTAGTATAAAAACCTTTATATTAATTTTCTTTCTTTATATTTCCATAATCCTTTTTATTTATATTTAAGCTTTTACCTTTCAAAGCATTAAACCTATTACTAGTTTTAGTTATTTCCTTTCCTTTTTGGGGGTTAAGCATTTTAAAATTTAATAATGTCAAATAATAAATAGTTTTAATATAATTCTTTTATGTCGAGAAAGGTATTATGAGATAAGCAAAATTATTAAATTTTAAACCATAAAATATTAGGAATTTTATTTAATATATAATTATTAATTAGATCGTTATGGTTTGATTCCATATTTAGGTTAATCGTTCTCATTCTCTTGGATTCCTCAAATCTTTACCCGTGCGTATTTGAAGAAATCGCAAACGCAACCAATGTGAGTATACTCGCAACCCCCTTTTTATGCTTACCACTTTTGGGGTGTAACATGTTAAATTATTAAAACCACACTTAACTTATTTTTTATGCAACACACGAAAACAATCCTTATACATGAATACTATGTTGTTATACTTGATGCTTGTACGTGGACCATACTTATGTGATATACTATAGTCATTACCTTTATACGATCCTCCATTTGATATGTATAGCGCTATAGGAGTAACGCATCGCCCGTAGACTAGTGGTCATGTTGAATTATATCATTTTGCGTAAACAGAGGGTTGACTAGAAATATTGCATGCCATGTTATATTGATCTTGTATAAATTAAGTTGCCATGTGGATTCGTTTTAAACTTTTATACTTATACTTATTCTTAAACATGTATACTCGCCTTTACTTTTGCATTGAATTGTATTTTAAACATGTTACAGTTTGAGGATTGATGATGCTATGAAATGGATTAGCAATGATGCCTAGATACTCACTTAGACGTTTAGGTTTAAAGTGTTGTATCAATTTTGTTATGTTATGTTGAACAATGTTGTTATTTGAATTTCTTGTAATGTTTTGACAATTTATTTATGAAATGAAATCGGTTGAATTAAATATTGTATCAAATAGTGTTATGAAGTCTCTTACAATCTCGAACTAGTCCCACTCTGATTATTCCGCCATTGGTTGGGGTGTGACAGATTGGTATCAGAGCCATAACTATAGGGAATTAGGAAAAGTAGGAATGCTTTAACCTAGTCTATAGTTTAGAGCTTTATTCATATGTTTTGCTTGAAACTATTTGCATGCTACTTTATTTGCTTTAATTTATTCTCTTTTGACCTTTTCAGCATATATGTCACTTATGTGTTAACACTTGATATGCTATACTTGTTTTATTATGTGTTAATATTTGTTCCATTGTTCGATTCTTTATGTGTACTCTTGACATATTTCTCTATGCGTTAGTACTTGTTTTATGGTCTCATTCTTTATGTGCCATTCTTGATGTGCCTTCCTATGTGTTTATACTTGTTTGTGTATTCCTTTAACATACGCCCTTTTCTAAAAGCATTTTACTCGATTTTCTTAAACTCAAAAACACTCGTATTGTACAAACGAGACGAGTCTACCAAAATAGGCGTGAAACCCACAATTTGGTAAACAACTCTCATCACGCTTGATTCTATTTTCGCACGAAATTCGCTATTAAGTAAGGAGTGATATCCACATCTTAATGGAAATTTCAAATTTAAATTCTAGTGGACGCCCGTCAACGTGTCGGAATTTAACTTGACCCGACGGGTGCCAACTACACTTAAGGTACGAAGTCGTCAAGTTAGGGGTGAAACCCGCACCTTGTCGACTAGTCCCACTCCTTGTTTTTTTATAAATCCCGCCAAGTCTCGAATTGTCGATTGAATTGGAACATATAATAACCGAAAGGTAAATACCGTTAACCGAGGTGTCGGCGAGAGTATTTCACCTATTAGGCCAAAGCATGCTCTCAAATTCAAAAGACTCTTCGACCACTTTTGTTAGTCAACATTCCGTTTTGGAACCATCCAAGTTCCCTTTATCAAACTTACGCTTTATTATTTCCGATCTTTTATAATGAAGCTCTCTTTTGTCAATTTTGAACCATTTTTGAGATTTCACTTTTGCGCATACATCATACTATTACTTTCATACGATTATACATTATTAGGATGCATAATTTTACGAAAATTTTATTTACACTTTTGCAATGACGAGTGGAGACATATCAACTAGATAGGAGTGATTCCCTTACCTTGACGATTAACTCCGCTTCTTTTCAAATCTTACAAGGACCCCACCAACGGATTAGGAGTGATTCCCTTACCTAGGTGATCGTTACCTATGCTTTCTTTTTAATAGACTATATTATGTAAACATGATCATGTTTTTACCTAAATCGTTTATCATTCGTTAAAATCCCTACTTATTTCAAATGCATAGTATGTTCAAACGTATATCTTATACCACAATCTATTTTCACATCACTCGCATACACAAATTTTAATGTTACCATAAACGCTTGTTCCTCGATTTTCAAAATTTCACGTAGTGCTACTCATCAACTTAGACGGTCTAACAAATCCATTGCCCACGAAGTTTGTATTCAACGTAATTATTGGAACAAGCTCATCACATATCATTAAACTAGAGACTTTCTATTTTTTTTAATTGAGAATCAAACCAACTTTTCGCACACGCCTGTGAAATATTACCAAAATTATCCAATCATTTACAAAAACTTCTTTCAAAAAGCAATAAAATATTTTATTAAAAGTCGCTTTTCAACAAACACTAAGTTCATACACCAAATTCCTTTTCTAAGGATCAACTTTTTCACAAGAATCTGTAAACTTCGAAGTTTCTAATACAAAATTACTTAAAACGATGCAAACTTATTAATCCTTAGAACTTTTCAAAACCTCACTCGATACATCAATTAAATTCAAAACACGTGGGCAAGGAAATTTCATAGAAACCAATAATTTTCAACTATATTAATTCTTTTAAAAACCATAGTAGCATTTGCATTCTTTTATAAAGTACCCTTTTGCATAATCCAAAGATGTTTTATATCCTCTTTACATTCACAAACTAGATTCTACGTTCCATGAAAACTCAATCTATTTTAACTTCACGTTTTGCTCAAACAACTATATATACATATCATCTTACGTGTTTTAGTTTATATCTCATGACAAAATCACATATACCACTCATTTTGATTTCATACTCAAAACTTCTTGGCCTTTTACATGCTTAAATTCATATATTACGATTAATATCATACACAAAATCACTACTTCTTACACTCATACCCATATTCGTATTTATACATCTTATGTCTATATATATACTTACATATTTATGTTTACTCTCCTAATCATATCCATATTCATACATTTTATATTATACTCATGTTCAAAAATTATACATTTACATTATACTTATATCCAAGTTTATATTCATACTAATTCAATTATGATTACACTTATATTCATAGTTATACTCGCATTTATACAATTTATGTTATACTTGTACTCATATGTATGCTCTCAATTATACGATTTATGTTACCTTCGTTCGTTTATGCTCAAATTTGTACTCACATTTATACTACTTCACACACGTTTTGCTTAACATTATGCTTATACTTGTACTCATACTCTTGACATGCGTTTTGTGTTTGTTCTCACATGCGTGTTCATATTCAAACTTATACTATGCTCATGATGTTTACTCAAAATTTATACTTTCGCACCTATACGCGAGCGAAACCCGAGGGATTCGCTTACGTTGGTCTTATACTATTTGGAACGCAAACATGCTTACATGCTACATTTCTATACACTCGCAATCTTATTTTCAGAATTTATGTATACCCTGACTCATACGCAACTAGTACAAGCTATGCGGATCATGCGACAACCAATATAATCACGGGTGCACACGGAATTATAGTGATAGGCGTATGAGTACCATAAAGTGTACTGCTGCATATCGTAAGACACGGAATGTAATATGACACCGAATACGAGAAGGACGTAATATGGTCAAAACATGGTGGATACGCCGCTGGTACATCCTATATATAAGTGTTTTCACCATGTTACCAAAATTTCGTAAAACGTGCCATGAGAAATTCAGTGTTTGTAAACTTTTGGACTTAATACAACTTTAAACAACTCACAAACGCATTATATCCGATTATCCACGACGAGACTACATTTTTAACACGCTACTTTCGTCTATTCGATACTTGTGCTATTCTTATACTCATAATTGTTTATTAGATCAAACGTTCACCCTTATATCTCAATTATTCTCTGTTGTCTCAAACTCCAAGCCTCAATTTTTTTTAAAAGAATCCTTTTCGGTTTGCCAAAACCTTTCAAGTTTTCCTTCTGAATAAATTTCGGGACGAAATTTCCTAAAGGATTGGAGACTGTAATGCCTCGTATTTCCGCATCCTATTTCTTTTTTTATGTATATTCATAGGATTTACGGGCCACTTAAAATGCGGGGATTGGGCTTGTCGGCCCTAGGCCCAAGCCCACTAAACCAAACCCTAGGATAAATACCCCTTCAAAATATTCACAACCGTAACTCCATTTCCTTTTATCTTCAGCCGCACATACACAAAGTTCATCTCCTCCATGTATCTTTCAAACAAACCCTAATGCCCCCCATTTGTGTGATCAGCCGTTCTCAACCTTGCCTTCCCAAATACACTTTCATCTTTACAACCATACCAACCTATCCATCCTCCCTGTTTGCACTCATGAATCCACAGTCAGACCTCCATCCTCCTCCTCCCTCAACATCATGAATCCCTTATATCATCAACACCACACCCTCACAACTGAAGAAAGAGATGAGAGAGAGAACCGAGAAATAGAGAGAGAGATATCAAAGACGAAGGACGACAGTGGTGGCGCCGACAGTGGTGGCGCCGACCGTGGATGCCTCGGGTTATGTTCAGTTCGAGTTTTGGTTCGGGTTCACTCCGGTCAGACTTGGGTTTAGTTAACACGGTGTGGTTCGGGTCCCGCTTCGATTCGTGTTTCATGTTTCGGTCAGTTGTCTTGGTTTGAGTCTCGGTTCAGCCGGAGCCGTACGAAGGATCGACCGGAGATATTACTCGTCTTGTTCGGTCTCGCCGGAGTTCGAGTACGTTACCGGAACTTCGCCAAACAACCCGAAGCGAAGTAGAGTTTACGACGGAACTCGAATCCACATCGTTTCGGTATACATTTCTCGTTCCTTGTTCTGTTCGTTAATTTTCTGTTGAAATACAAAAATCCTCTTAACAGTGTTGCGTTCCTTTTCAAATGAAGAAGATGATCTTTTTATGACTTGTTTAAACAAAATGAAAACTACACTAAAACATCGAGCATTGACGTTTCGTTCAGTATAATGCTTCTAAGCCTCTGTTTTCTTATTTCTCAATGTTATGAACTTCCAAAATCCATCAAATTGTAGTTTACGTATGCATTTTATATTGAAAAAGAAGGGTAAATTAAATAGGATATATTGTGTTTCAAAAGAAAGAGTAAATATCATATGATGAATGGATATATATTAAATTTTCAACTTTAGTAAGGGTACTTGCAACTTTGATTTCATTTGCAGAATACAGTTAATTAATAATTTCTTATTGTTATTTTAAAGGGTCAAACAACAAACTTCTTTAAACAGCATTTTTATTTTGATCTTTGTATTAAATTAGTAAATAATTTTCGTTCCAATATAAGATTAATTAAAGCTAAGAATCTAATCGGGTTAGACACGTAGCCCAGTTGGTCGGGCTGCGTGCACGTGAACGAGAGGTCAAGAGTTCGAGTCTCGGCCTCCTATTTTGTCACTCAATCATTCGTTTTTTAGTATAAAAACCTTTATATTAATTTTCTTTCTTTATATTTCCATAATCCTTTTTATTTATCTTTAAGCTTTTACCTTTCAAAGCATTAAACCTATTACTAGTTTTAGTTATTTACTTTCCTTTTTGGTGGTTAAGCATTTTAAAATTTAATAATGTCAAATAATAAATAGTTTTAATATAATTCTTTTATGTCGAGAAAGGTATTATGAGATACGCAAAATTATTAAATTATAAACCATAAAATATTAGGAATTTTATTTAATATATAAATTTTAATTAGATCGTTATGGGGTGATTCCATATTTAGGTTAATCGTTCTCATTCTCTTGGATTCCTCAAATCTTTACCCGGGCGTATTTGAAGAAATCGCAAACGCAACCAATGTGAGTATACTCGCAACCCCCTTTTTATGCTTACCACTTTTGGGGTGTAACATGTTAAATTATTAAAACCACACTTAACTTATTCTTTATGCAACGAACGAAAACAATCATTCTACATGAATACTATGTTGTTATACTTGATGCTTATACGTGGACCATACTTATGTGATATACTATAGTCATTAGCTTTATACGAGCCTCCATTTGATATGTACAGCGCTATAGGAGTAACGCACCACCCGTAGACTAGTGGTCATGTTGAATTATATCATTTTGTGTAAACAGAGGGTTGGCTAGAAATATTGCATGCCATGTTATATTGATCTTGTATAAACTAAGTTGCCATGTGGATTCGTTTTAAACTTTTATACTTATACTTATTCTTAAACTTGTATACTCGCCTTTACTTTTGCATTGAATTGTATTTTAAACATGTTACAGGTTGAGGATTGATGATGCTATGAAATGGATTAGCAATGATGCCTAGATACTCACTTAGACGTTTAGGTTTAAGGTGTTGTATCAATTTTGTTATGTTATGTTGAACAATGTTGTTATTTGAATTTCTTGTAATGTTTTGACAATTTATTTATGAAATGAAATCGGTTGAATTAAATATTGTCACAAATAGTGTTATGAAGTCTCTTACAATCTCAAACTAGTCCCACTCTGATGATTCCGCCATTGGTTGGGGTGTGATACTAACATTCAATCCCAACCCAAACGGTTGCTTGACTTTCATTAAATAATTACTAGCATGCATAAGACTCGCATTAACAATCAACTTATTCTAAACCTATGCTAATTTCATTCACCATCATGTATAGCACACAAATAATCTAACTTGTATCACGTGATCTCTTTACCCTTACAAATGAATCCAAAACTCTAGTCGTGTTATTCATACATAGTTGACTTTCAGATAGTCAATTGTCCTACTTACATACTTTCAACATATGAACATGTATCCATCTAAACATAGTCGGCCATACTAATGATGCCATTCACATTTCATAATCATGGTGTAGGACACATATAAGCACATGATCAACTAATTACATACATACACATTTTCATGATCCTACAATTTACGGCCACATTTATGGTTGGTAATTTACATAATCTCAACATCATCATTTACTAGTAAGTCCACAAGCTATTCGTTTATTACCTATCCATTTGTAAATTACCATTAAGCAACTAGTTCGACCCAAAGTATGCACCACCATTCAAGTATGTAGTGCAAGCCACTAACACATGCTTCTACCAATTTTGAACTCAAACAAGAACATTCACATGGATTAATTCAAACATACCTTCCTCGTATAAGCTTTCTAACAATTTCATTATGATCACATTCTATACACATTTACCATGTTTTTGCATACAACATCACTTTCTAACTTCACCTAGACATTTCATCAAGCACTTGGTGTGCGTACAACTAACGAAGCATATTGTACAAGCATTCTATGCATGTTCTTACTAGTTCATGTCATGGATCATTAAAAATCAACTAAACTCACATGTCTTTCATTCTACATCTAATTCACTCAACAAATACCCAATACATGTAGCTACATACATTAACATTACACAAATTTGCACATAATTCATCATTAACTACAATACTCCTACTTCAAGTGGGTTTTTCGCTTTTAATCATCAAGATAACCAAATTCAAGCATAATTTAAGTTATATGTGGTGATTCTAACTCATAGTTACACCCATTTCACATGAATTCATGGATTGATTGAAACCCATTTCATACAAGATCATCAAATCACAAATTTCAACATACCTTATATAGAGGACACTTAGATGTTTAAGAAATCCATCACATGCATATGAATTCAGCCCTAATTCACCACCAAAAGGCTGGATTTCATGTGGTATTTGAAGAAGAAGGGTTTCTCCTTCTTGCTCTATGTCTCGACACACACACATACCCACCACATTCTTGCACTTCTTTTATTTCTTTGAAGTTTTGCACATAATTCACTTCTAGTCCTTCAAGTTATTAACTTTATTTCCTTTAGTCACATACCTAGGTCACACGAATAAATCTCATTTATGCATTTTTTGGGTGTTACAATCCACCTTACCTAGGTCACACATATGGGATGACTTTAAAATTGTTAAGCTATATGAAAAAATGTGTGTGACCAGATCAACAACCTCACCTGCTGATAAGGAAGCTACTCTAGCATTTTCAAAGTGGTTACTTGACATCGGAGATGGTTTAACTGGCGTACCGTACAAACAATCACCGGACACGAAAATCATTGACATACCAACACAATTTCTAATACAACCAGGGGAAAATGGCTTGCATCAGTTGATAAAATTCATTTATGATGACGACATCCTCCACAATCCAACAGCCTCTAACCTTTATGAGAGAGCCATAGTATATCCAAAGAATGAAACTGCTGATGAAATCAATGAGTTAGTGCTTGCATCTTCCCCTGGCGAATGTTCAACATACTTGAGTGTAGACTCTATAACGCCTCATTTCCACAGCCAAGGTGATACCGATCTTATGTACCCACCTGAATACCTGAATTTATTGAACTTCCAAGGCATACCCTCACATTGTCTAAAGCTTAAAATAAATACTCCTGTAATTTTAATGAGAAACATTGATAAAAAATCAGGTTTGTGTAATGGTAGAATCATTTAAGCACACATAATAACAGGCACAGCTATTGGCCATCGCGTTTATATACCTAGAATAAACTTTGTGCACAAAACTAATGACTTGCCTTTTGTATATACTAGAAATCAATTCCCAATCAAAACATGTTACGCAATGACAATTAAAAAAAGTCAAGGCCAATCGTTAAATAAAATTGTTGTTTACTTGCCTGAACCTATCTTTAGTCATGGGCAGCTTTATGTTGTCCTTTCTAGAGCAACATCACCAAGCAGCCTAAAAGTGCTCATAACGCCTCAGGAAGAATTTGAAAGTGATAACACCAAAAACATCGTGTACTCCGAGTTACTAACAAATATTGAAGCTCATGAGGTTAACCTCACAAACCATGAGCAAACACAAACCATCACCACACAACAAATAACAATACATACATTCCCTTACTGTTTTAAATCATAGAATAAATAGTGATAGGATTTGTTACCATATTATCTGCCATTATAAACTTCTCACACTTAACTATACGCTAATTGTATGCCATTGAACAGGCAAGACAACATGCAAGAGGGTAGGATATCATCCATTGTCCCAGCAGGACCTGCAATACCAATTAAAATTCGTGTGATAAGGAAGTGGCAGCCTCACCTACGAAACAGCGACATGTACTACTTTTTCATAGATAAACATGTAAGTTTGTAATTCATATCCTATATGTCAAATTAAAAAAATTCGGTAAATATTTTTTAACTTCAATTATCATTGTCTTTGCGTGTTTTATTGCACAAACAAATGCTAAATATGCCCAATCTGGTTGTTTTGCTATCAGTACATCCAATACTAGCTAGGTAGCTAGGCCGCGCAAGAAAAATGGAAAAACAAATATTATTTTTAACTATTTTAATTCCCTCTTTTTTTCCACAAACTGCTAACCAATCCTATTTCACTCTGTTAATCCAAGGTGATGGAATACAAGCTAGCGTGCACTAGCTAGACACAGAACATTTCGAAAGGAAAATCACCCTTCTGGAAAAATACATATGTGATGACCAGCCAACACCACCAAGAGTGAATTCACACATCGCAAGCATTCGCATGGGAACGAAATCATCACTAACCTTAATTCCTACACCAGATGCATTTCCAATGTACTATTTCAACTTTTGTCCCTATAGCGACCTTTCACTTCGTACTGGTGACGATCAAGAACTCCTTATAGGTAACAATACTCGCATTTTCAAAACTCCTACAACATCTACTAACAAATCTGAACCACTTGCCCAATCATAGACTACTTGGCAAAGCTAGAGTACACAACACCCGGAAAAACTAAAAAGGGAAGGGAATATCTACGTCTTCGTCTCACGGATATCAGGTTACCCATATATATAACTATTCATGTAAATATTTTTCACAGTAAATATGAAGCGAACTAACAGTTACACAAATGTCACAACGGCGAACACATAAACGCTACTTTATGGGAAGAGGTTTTACCAAAGTTTGATAGACATGCAATGTTTGCTGCAGAGCAACCAATAATCGTTGCCTTGACATCCGTTTGCGTAAGCACGTTCAATGGTAACACACATAAACTCAAATCCTTTATCGCCATAAGAATATTACATTATCTAACTACTAGCACATACGGTATAGATCAAGTGCAGCTAGCATCAACAATTCCAACCCATATCTACTTCAACCCTGATAAAGAGGCTGCCACAACTATCAGAAACAGGTTTTACAACTTCTATTACCTCAATAAAAATATTGTAGACATTTTTTGTCATGTAACCACAGAAATAAAATGTTATCCAGATTCAAGGAACTACCATCCCTCACACTCCAAGCAGGGGAAGGTCAGGCATCACAGTTCGAACTCATGTCTACATACGAAAGAAACAAGAAAACCATTACCGAGCTACTGTAACAAAACAATGAACAAAATCAGGCAATATTCCAACCCCACTTTGAAACTAAAGAGCTTATCAATTTCATTTCATTTTAATATAATTGTTTTCAAACAGGGCAAAACGTTCACCTGTGAGGCATCAATTGTATCGTTTATAAAGGGCAAGCCTTGGTACTACACAACATGCACAGAATGCCGAAGGAAAATGTACAAAACCAATGAAGGCTGGTCGTGCGGATCACATGAAAATCTACCAGAACCTAAGTTTATGTATGTGATCAACATCTAAAACATTTCGCCAAAAACAACAAAATAATACCATAAATAATGCAGGTATTGTGCATCTACAACAATTGTCGATCACGCAGACTCAACAAGAGCAACACTTTTCGACGAAACATTGACAAGCATTGTAGGACATCCATGTAGAGACATCGTCATACAAGAAGGTTACACAGATTGCTACCAAGTACCAAAGCCCATGTTGGAAGCCGCAGACAGACTCATTTCCAGGCAGGTACGGTACATCAGGTCCCCAATACTAGGCTCAAGCATTCTAATAGTTAACAGGGCATCCATTACACAACCACTGTTAGATACACATGGTACCCCACCATCACCAACACAGACAACACCTATTGGGCAAAAGGAGCTACGGCCGAATCAATCAGCAACCTCCACAACTAAACGACAACTGTCCTTCACGGAACCAGGTCTACTCCTAACTACATATACTACAACAGTACTACAACATTAATGTCTACCTATGAAAATTTACTCGCAGGTCCTGATATCAGCTACACCAAAAGAATCCGCTACCCAGATGCTTAAGAACAAGAACAAACACCAGGACTAGAAAGAAGGCACCTCTCTAGATATTATGTAACAATTGGGCCATCATTTTGCAACTAACTAGATGCTCAAGGGTAAGAAGAAAAAGTCAGCACTCCGAAAAAAGCATCTCTTTAGATATTCTGTATAGTTTTGTAACTAACTATTACCTTCAAAGGAACTAAAAAACCAAAGCCAAAGCATATGCTATACGCTGCATTTTGTAAATGGTTTCATTTTGTAAATGGCTTCTATTGGCAATCTAAAAGTTTAGACCTCTGTCTTACTTTGGTGTTCGCTATGCTTCGCCGCAACGCATAACTTTAGCATAACTAGTTCATGTATTGATTTCCATCTATAAGGTGGCCTCTGTGGGGCCTTACAGCTAATATATGCCATAACAGGGGATTAGCTTATTAGAGAACAACCATCATAATCAACGATCAAGGGAATTCAACACCCGGATGATACATTTTTACCATCAGTGGATCTTAGTCTCTTGGTTTATTGCCATCTATAATTATCTTCTTCTTTCAACTATTTAAACAAAACAAATGAAAACAATCTACCAAATATTGAAGAGGTATGAAAGCTGCAACATCGTGTCCTGTGATAATACTTGGTTCTTATCATCCATATTACTAATATGATAGGTACACTTGTCTATGTATGTGAAATAATTGGGTAGTAATCATTTTTAATATAAATTTAAAATTTAACTATATGAATCTTGAGTTTTCTAAGCTAACTTACGCACACACCACTCCTCCCATCAGAAATGATGGCATGTGTGCCCGCGAAACGCGTATAGAGATGCATTATAGTATGGTCACACCCCTACAAATGGTATCCCACCATTAATGTCATAAAGAAAGTATGATGGTGTAAATAAAAGAAAGCCACCAAAAATAAAAAAAAAATATGAGAACTACAATGAATTGTTTTATTTCAACGAGTACAGACAATTATAACACAGTTCAAGTTGCCACAAAAACAAATCAAACCCGCAACATCTATAGACCCCATCAAATGCACACACCCAATCGTTGGTGAATCATGATACATCAATCCATAGCCTACACATTCCATGACTCAAGAAATTTAAATGCTTTGGAAGGAAAGTACGTTTATGGGTGTGGTGGTCCGGGTATGATGGGATGATGTTTCCATTTTGGAGGAAGGGTGGGTAGTGGAGGAAGTTTAGGGTGTGAAAATGGTGGGAATGGTTTTTTATGAACTGGCTCCGGCTTTGGCTTGGGCTTGGGCTCCAACTTTGGTTCTGGCTTGGGCTTGGGCTCTGACTTGTGCTTATGCTCTGACTTGTGATTGTGCTCTGACTTGTGTTGATGCTTTGATTTTGGCTCCTTCTTCGGCTCTGGTTTAGATTTTGGCTCCGGCTTGGGCTCTTGCTTTGGTTTTGGCTCCGGCTTGGGGTCTGGTTTTGG
This sequence comes from Helianthus tuberosus, assembly GCA_030545235.1. NCBI lineage: Eukaryota > Viridiplantae > Streptophyta > Magnoliopsida > Asterales > Asteraceae > Helianthus > Helianthus tuberosus. Next base: position 69,860,126 of record CM060410.1, on the reverse strand, counting down.
TTTTGGCTCCGGCTTGGGCTCTGGCTTTGGTTTTGGCTCCGAGTTGTGCTTATGCTCTGACTTGTGCTTGTGCTCCGACTTGTGCTTTTGCTTTGATTTCGGCTCCTGCTTGGGCTCTGGTTTTGGTTTTGGCTCCGACTTGGGCTTTGGCTCTGGTTTTGGCTCTGGCTTGGGCTCTGGCTTTGGTTTTGGCTCCGGTTTAGGCTCTGGCTTGGGCTCGGGCTTAACAACAACCGGTGGATGATGGAAATGGTGGTGAAACCTCTTATACCAAGGGTGGGACTTAGGGTACGCCCCCGAAAGGGTGACGGAAGGGCAAATTGCCGAAGAGAATTTGAGTTCTCTGGTGGGTCCAAAGGTGTGTTTTTGGTTAGACTTTGACACAAAAGTGATCTTAGAGGCTTCTAACCCATTGTTAAATGCACAAGGTGCATTTGCTGCGTTGTGGAGTTGCACATAACATTCCTCACTCAACATTTCGTCTTTCAAGATTTCTTGAGGAAGATTTAACTTGAATTGTCCTTTCTCATCAAGCTTTCCAACACCTCTTGTTTGGAATTTACCATCTTCAAGCTTGCAGTCAATGGTCACTTTTAACCCTAAAAATTAAAATCAACCACAGTCAAGACACATGATCAAACATATGCTACTGATTGTTGGATCGAAATGTAGATGACACGACTACAATTGTTTGCATTAAGATAGATACATTTACAATAAGTGACATGGTAAATATTAGTACCTGATAATGCTTGGCTTGCCTTGATGTTATTCTCCTTGCAATCAACACATTCTCCAAATCCAACTACCTCCACGGTATTAGCACTGCCATAACAAAAGTTCTTGGAAAAGAACAAAACCAACAAAAACCCAAGAAGAAAAGCGCGCTTCGTTGTGAGGCGTTTAAAAAAACTTAATATCTCAAAGAAAAGAACATAACATGAACTTGATGTTTGAATGAGTCTTGAACTAATTTCTACTTGTATATATAGTAGTGGAGGTGATCAGTTATGGGGCTGGCTAACCTATAGGGATGTAAATAACCTCAATTGCACCACATGTATATTCAGCTTAGTTAGTATGCATGTTAATGCAATATCTCCACCAAGGCACCAACTAACTGAAAGTTTCACATACATAAATTATGACCCCTGTGTTTACACTCTCGGAGATCTAAGTTTAACATACATATTATGACCGATGATGAATTTAATTCACGTACACATTTTGTACACTCTCGGAGATCTAAGTCAAACATACATACTAAAATAGTAGATTCACCCCATTGAGATTGGTTAATTGTTCTTCTTACCCACCTCCAAGTGCTTCATAGTAATTTCACACTTCTTTTAGTGTTATTTATAAGACAAAAATCATAGAAGAAAAAAATCATAATCAACCATTTGCGTCCCCCCCCCCCCCCCCCCCCCCCCCCAAATCCATTTTTCGATACAGGAGAGAAGATAAATTATGAGTTCTAGTATATATTTAATGATGAGTGTAATTATTGTGATTATAAACTTCTATGCTATGAACTAACAATATTTGTTGATTTAGGATAGAAAATTTAGTTCTAACTAGTAGGATTTGCCTGCACGATGGGGTGTATTGGTTTGGTTCGTTACGCATGGGAATTTGGTCGGTTTCAGTTCCGTTCGTTAGGGAATCGATATGTACCGGTACTCGGTTTAAAGTCATGATATGTTCAAAAGAACATGATTTACATTGAAAACCATAAAAAAGAATGCCGGTGCCAATTCCGATATATATAAACGATACCGGTACATATCGGTTCGGTTTGGTTCGTAACGGTATCAAGTATGGTACCTACGTTTGGTTTAAAGTCATGATATGTCTAAACGAATGTGTTTTACACCAAAAACTATAAAAACGAATACCAGTAAAGAAGATAGACACTACTAATCATGTAATATGCTAATTGTTTTTAAAATTAAAAACCTACTATTGAAATACCATACTCAAATCAAATTGTAAAAAAAAAAGTTCGTTTTTTATATTGTATTTACATTGTTACTGTAGTCCTTTAAAGTCCCGCATTGGTTTGTGCATCTTTAAGAGTAATTTATGTTAAACATTCCTAAGTTTTCATTTGATAGATACATGTTTTTTATTGACAAAGTTTGCAACTACACTATTTTATACTATTTATTTAAATAGCACCTATTCCAGGTATGAACTTATAATCTCCTCTTAAAAAAGAACCTCACATTAGGATAGATGCATGATTTTACTTTAGACCCATAGACCATAAATCCAAACGCCAGGGCCCTTCTTTCCTTTTGGAGTAACATGTGTTTTCTTCGTATTAGTTTATTACACAACAAAAGAAATTTATGTATCACAATATCTAATAAGTATCATTCGTGATCATTTAGGTGCTATTTGTTTTTTCAGAGGTAAAAGGTCTGCAGTCTACGGATCACATCTGTAGGCATCTGCAGAAGAAGAGGTGGACCAAATGTCCGCAGTCTGCAAGGAGAAGAGGGTTTGTTTGTTTTTTTCTACAAAAACCACTTCACACACACACAACACACAACACATACAACAGTTCTCTCTCTCTGCCTTGAACTCTCTCTCTCTCTACAAACTCTCTCTCCCTCTCTACAATCTGTCACCACCGCCGCCCATAGCACCACCACCACCGCACCACCTCCGCCATCACACCACCGCCTCTCTCTCTCTACGGTCTCTCTCTCACCGATCTCTCTCTCTCTCTCTACGGTCTCTCTCTCTCACCAATCTCTCTCTCTCACCGATCTCTCTCTGTTTGGTCTCACTCTCTCTCACCGATCTCTCTCTCTACAGTCTCTCTCTCTCTCTCACCGATCTGGGTTTTGTTTTAATTGATGGGTTTGGTGGTGGTGGGTTTTGACGATGGTGGTGGTGGAGGTGGTGGCTGAGATGTGGTGGTGGAGGTGGTGGCGGTGGCGGAGGTGGAGGTGGAGGTGGTGTCGGCAGATGGAGGTGGAGGTGGTGTCGGAGGTGGAGGTGGTATCGGCAGGTGGAGGTGGAGGTGGTGGCGGAGGTGGAGGTGGTGTCGGAGGTGGAGCTGGAGCTGGAGCTAGGGTTTTGGAGTAGATGGATGTTTTGAAGAGGGAGAGAGGGAGAAGAGGTTGGCAGAGGTTTGAAGACATGAGGAAGGATCTGTTTGGGGAAGAGGTTAGGCAGAGGTAAAAGCTCTGCAGATCTTCAAGAAAACAAACAAGCTGTAAGACACTTATGTCTGCGCGCGTCTGCGCGACGCAGACATAAGTGCTCAGAAGAGCTTTTGGCCAAAAAACAAACACCACATTAATTTTAATTTTCTTAGAACGTCTCCCTTTTAATATATATAAAAAGCCCAAAATTAGCCGTTCAAAAAAAAAAGTAGCTACCACAAGATATACAAGAGAAGACAAAACGAGACCTCAACAACGAGCAAATAAATATTACACCAAGATTCCTATTTCAAATTAGGAATGTTTGTCAACCAAATGAAACCCGTTGCTTTAATGCCAACACCAATCTTTTATGTAAGAGACATACGTTAGTTTTTGTATCTCTTGTTTAAGTAAAATGTTTAACTTGTTTACATAGTATATTTTTTTTTTTTTTTTACAGTACGACAAACCATATGAAAATATACTTGTATAAGTAAAAGTATACTTGTTTAAGTAAAATATATCTAGATTAGTTTCATGAGTAGTGAGTTAATTAAGGTTCGAGTTATTCTGTCTCATTACCATATCTTTTAATTAAGTAAAGAAGAAACATTTCCATATTTACTTTCTCTCTTACATGAGTAAGATGCACGGATAGTTCTTGTGGTTTGGTAAAATTTCATCTTTAGTCCTCAACTTTTTAAAATTACATGTGTGTTTCTTGTAGTTTGCTCGGTTGTTACTTGGAAAGTTCCTGAAGTAGACAGAAGTTAATTTTTTTAGTTAAGTGGACATGAAATGACAAATTTACCCTTACCACTATAAAACATTATATTATACAACAAAAGAAATATAATAAAAAATTTGAGTGAGACCCACTTCTTTATATACATAAACCATCCCACCCCCACCTACCTTTTTCTCCACCCCAGCAACACCACCACTAGTTCTCCCACCCACGCCCCTCTCCTAGTTCTTCCACTCCACGCCACTTCTTGTAAGACCCTTACTTGTTTTATACGATTTTCATATCGTTTTCGACTATCATTGTTTAATTATGCTTACACATACTTTACAAAATACGTATTTCTTAAAACTTTTAAGAAATAAAACAATTCAACATTTTATAAAACATTCGCCGTTTAAATCATGACAACGAAACATTTAGTGGAAGCTTGAATCTTGATCGTGTTCAGTTCTTCGTTGAGCTTGATCGTCCTCCGGTGCTTTACTGTAAACCTACATTTAGTCATTTAGCATTAAAAACATGTCCGAACTAGTTTGTGAGTCGAAATAATTCAAACAGCAAGTTTCAGCAAAAATTTCAGGATTTATAACCCGTCACGCCACGCGACGGGCTTGGGGCTTTCTTGTCGCGTGACGCGAGCATCCTCGCGGGCCGCGACCGTTCAACCTCCTCACCGTCGCGCGACGCGAGAGGTTAATTTCAACAGAATGTTTGGTGCTGGTGCTGCATAAACTTAGCAAACCAAAATCCAACTTAATTGGTCATAACTCACTCGATTTTGATCCATTTTACGATCTGTTTCTTCCTACGTGATCGTAAATTGATCCCCCATCATATGGAGTTAAAATCCGTCATCTGGATTAACAAAATTTGAGACTTTTAAGCCTTCGGCTTAATATATTTTTACTAAATTTTGACCCGTTCATGATTTTATCTAACAAACACGCTTGTTACATTCAAATAATCATGAAATTCATGTTATAAATGTTTGCCTATTATATTAGGTCCAAATCCCGGGTTTATATACATATTTAACCCCTTCTTGCTTATATACTTATTTTGACCCGTTAAGGGTGTTTAAGCACTTTTAAGCATAAAAATTCGCTCATTCATTTCTAGCATCTTATTTCCACAATATTTATCAAATGATCTTCCACCACAACTATATTTGTGATGGTTTTAAAGTGGAAATCTATGTATTCCAAGTTTTAACCCTCGGATTCTCTTTTTTCGGCAAAGACTCATATACAGTCATTTGACCCAAAAATTCACACCTTTCGCTTTTTATACTTATTCTATGCATTTATTTGATCATAAGACTCGTTTCCAAACAACCTTTAAGGGTCGTTTGCTCAATTTAGCTTACAATGGCGTTTTGGTCAAGTTTAGTCCATCTTTTACGACGAAGGACTTTTAATTACTTGTTTGACCAAAATCCAACCTTTTAACTATAATCTTGTTTAGAAACCACTATGTTTCTAAAAACACCATGATTATAATTTAAATTATTGGGTTTACCTATTAAGGTAACCCAATGTCTATTTTAACTTCATTTAACTCTCATTGAACTTAAAGTCCTAAATGAGTAGCTATCCTATTACGCATACCTGGCCCGGATCAATATATTGACCCATTTTAATACCTTGCTTTAATAACCAACCGCTAAGTAATAGCGATGCAAATATCCATTCGATATTAACTCCTGAAATCATATAACTTGACAATAATCATTAGTCGATATTGTCAAAAGGTGATATTTTCACCTTTTGACCCGTTTGGTTTAAGTGACCGATTATCTTTACAAGATGGTATTTATTATCATCTCATCTACGTGACTCGCTTCGGTTTACACCGTACGGTCATTTTACTTATAAACCATTTCTTAATTCTTTTGACCCCTTTATGGCTTACACCATAAAGTGTGTTTCAAAAACTAGCGGTTATCGTCAACGAGTGACCGAATTACCATTTTACCCTTATTATTTGTATTAGTTTACCTTATATGGTAATCATTCAAAACTCGCTATCTATTAGTCATTGCATGACTAAATAATCATGTTAGTTCTTTTTAACCATTAAACATGGTTTATCATTATTGTCTTTTGTTCCGAACTACACATGTCGTGTTGGAACGTCATAATTCAAACAAGACTTTATATTATTCATAACCTATAAAACCAGTAGGTATTAAATAAATAGAGTGTAACCTTTACTTATCTTGCATCCTGATTATGTTTTTCCTTCTTTCTTGATTCGTTTGACCCGCTTCATTCCCAAGCTCCCACCTAGCTTGTCAAGCGTCAAACTATCATTGAAATTTGTAAGATGGTTAGATTAGTCATAATCATTTACGACTATTCCATCCTACGATTCTTATGTCAAATTTATCATTCGATCATATCATTGGTCAATTATCCGGTAAGCATCATTCTTATGCTGCCGATTTTAACCACTTTATTAACCAAGTTCATGTAATCGAATTTTAACAATTTAACACAACTTTGATCGTTTTTAACACATAATGATATCATACACCATTCAACATGAATATATCATTGATTTTTAATCTTATCATACTAAACTCTCTACTTAGCAAGTATGATTTATATACTTAAACACCTAATTTGTTCAAGTATCATCTTATTAATTTCAGATATGATGTTTCTAATCATAATTATATCATCATTTTCATCATATGATTAAAACCCACTTATCCTAATGTGGTAAATCATATAATCATTCAATTCATAGCATATATGTATAATTTTCACTTAGGGTTTTGTTCCTAATCAAGTATACATCATTAATTCAGTCATAGCTTCAATAATTCATTCATAATTCACGATTATGATGTTTACTCTAATTTCACAACTTCACAAATCATCAAAATTTGACATAGCTTATGATCCCCTAGCTTGGGTGATCATTAATTCACGTTCAATTGTGAATTTAGACTTCGTTTGAGCCTTCAATTTGATGGTTTTACAGAGATTAGGGTTATGAACTCCTGGAGAGTTCCTTTTGATCGAACAGAACACACTTCTGTGTGTGTTTTGTTTTAAAATTTTATTTATTACATAAACTTTCAAGTTTATCCATATTTGGCCCCTCATGTTTGGTTAGTTTATTAAGTAGGCCATAACCCACTTAATTTCAATAACATTTCCTCTAATTAACTAGGTTAAACATTCCTAGTTAACTTAGTGGGTTTCAAAAAGATTACTACTCGTTTTATTTTAAGTCTCGTTAACTCGGTCCTTTTATAAGCTTTATTTCTCACAAGCATTCTTTTTTCCTTTTTATTAAATTAGAGGTTTAGTTATATAAATCCTAATATTTTCCGGGTTAATTTTACCATTAACGGTACTTTACCCGTCTTTTAGTATTAACGTGGTTTAATTACCAAACCCGTTTTCGGGGTGTTACACTTCTTCCACCTAAATTTAACGGATTGGCCTGAGTTTCCTCTAAACAAAGTCTACCCACTTGAACATCAAAATAATCACTGCCCATTAACTCCCACGAGAGAAGACTGTAGTTGAATCTAAGTTTCACTGGAGAAACCACTCTTCAGCCTCTACTCTGTTGTAACATTAGATGAGTGCAGTTATAGTGCTAAACCCAAGGAATCTTGGTGATAACGAAAAATACAATAAAAGTTGAAATGTTGGAAGAAGTGGTAGGGTGGCGTGAGTGGGAGAACCGGTGGTGGTGTTGATGGGGTGGAGAAGAGGGTGGGGTGGTTTATGTTTATAAAGAAGCGGGTCCCGCTTAAAAAATTATATTATATTTGTTTTATTGTTTAATATAAAATGTTTTTTAGTGGTAAGGGTAATTTTATCATTTCGCATCAACTTAACTGAAAAAATTAACTTCCATCCACTTCAGGGACTATCCGAGTAACAACCGAGCAAATCACAAAGAGCACACATGTAATCTTAAAAAGTTGGGGACTAAAGGTGAAATTTTACCAAATCACAGGGACTATCTGTGCATTTTACTCCTATTAAATGTAAAAGTTTATAAATGGTATTAGAGCATGAAATTGATTCCCATAATGTATCATCATCTTCTTTTTTATTTTTAGAACCATTCACGCACTATCTAATCATGCTTCTAAATCTACACATTTTATCCACTATCAGAATCGAACAAATTACATAAAGAATACATAAATAGTTGGAGCAACAATGAACCCTTGATCAGACGGATGTTCAATTATTGGATGTGGCATGGTGGTATCGGAGGTGATTCTAATCAAAAGTTTCATCGGGGTCAGTGGAAGTACAGTATGAATAATGATGTTAATCCATGAGTGTACATTGTTATCCTAGCATTAAGATTAAGTTTTCATTGGTTGGAACCTACTTGAGAGTTCAGGATCCGACGGGTTTAGACAGAAGTTTGGATAGAATAAAGCTAATTCAGTAGAAGTCTCGTAAGAATAGTCATAAGTAGAAAGCTTCCATAATACAGAAAGAGCATACATCGTTGATCGAATGGAGAGAGCATCAGTAATATCCCCATCCAAACTCCCCAAACTTAACAACTAACGAACACACAACACTATATATACATGCGAGATTGGGACGAACGAGTACTTCCGTGCGGATGTGCTTGTCCGTACGGATGTAGTTACATCCGCACGAATAAGCTACATCTGTACGAAAGTGTTACATCCTTACGAATGAGTTACATCCACGCGAATAAGTTACATCTGCCCGAATGAGTTACATCCGCACGAATGAGTTACATCCGTACGAACCTCTATCGTCCTCTCCAAAGTCATGTGTTCGTATCTCAACTCTACAATATTCAACACACGATCTATCTAGTATATTCGCACAAAGGCGGATACACATAATATGCACTCACACTACTGATTACAATCCGGATTATCATTGATCTTGGTGACACGGTATAACTCAGCTGGCATGCCATTCTTATAAAAATCCTAGACATAATTATGTTAAATAGTTTAACGATACAAGTTTAAAGTAGAATTCACTACAAATACTTAAGTTCTCAAATCTTGAAATTTAATCCAAGATTTTTGAAGTTGCACTAAATCTGACGACGTGTTAGAGGTGACTAGTATTGGTGGTATTTTTTTTATATTCTTTTTTAAAATTATACATGTGTCTAAGGTCGATGTTGGATTATCAACAAAGCATTTTCAATCAAGTCTAATATCAAACAATGATGGATTACAACGTGTTACATTTTTTATGTGATAGCGTGTTAGCGCTACCTTAACTCTTAAAATTTTGAATTTATTGAGTAATTTCTGGTCAGGAGGACCCGAGAACCGAAAATCAACGAGAGCATCCTCCACCACCTTACCAAACTCCGACCTATCCTACCACGAGCTAAAAAACCTGAACGGTTTTGGACCGAAGTTCAAATTATTAACCGAAATTAATAAAGGGATGTGTTCCGAAAAACCTCGGGGATGAACTCTGACGCAGGCATCAGGCCACTTGTTCTGAAAGTTTTTACAAACCAAGACCCGGTTGATTTTGCTGAATTTTCTTCCGTTCCTACCCTCAACCATTAGGAGGTGAGGAAGAGGCTAAAGCTAAAGAAGTTGGAGAGAAGATCTGAGGCTTAAAGAAGGTGAGGAAGAAGCTAAAGCTAAAGAGGAGCTCGAAGAACTGGATTCTATAATGGAAGATAGAGATTTAACTGTCGAAGAAGAATGGATTACGCTGGAGTGTAAAAGGAAAAATTCAATTTTTGGATGATATGAAATCTTGGGACATTAAACAAAGAGCTAGGACTCGTTGGGCTATGGAAGGGGATGACAACACCGCTTTCTTTCACAGGCTAGTTAATAAAAGGAAAGTCTCCAATAATATTCCAGGGCTTACGTTAAACGGTGTTTGGGTTTCAAAACCATCGAGAGTGAAAAAAGCGGTCCATGATTTTTTCAAGGCTAAGTATAAAGAGGAGATGTCGGTTTGTCCATATCTGGACTGTTCTTTCACTAAAAAAACTTTCAGAAATAGAGGCCAAATCTCTCGTTGAGAATTTTGCTAAAGAAGAAATTAAAACGATTGTTTTCGAATGTGGCAGTGAGAAGTCTCCGGGGCCGGATGGTTTCAATATGAAGTTCTTAAAAAGGTTTTGGGAGATTTTCGAACAAGACTTAGTGGAGATTTTTGATAGGTTTTTTGAGGAGGGCTCTTTCTCAAGGGAATGCTCTTCCTCTTTCATCACTCTTATTCCTAAATCAAAAGACCCCGAGGGATTAGGTGATTATCGCCCTATCACCCTTATAGGAATTGTCAATAAAGTGGTTTCCAAAGTCCTAGCCAATAGGCTCTAAAAGGATATCGGTTCAGTAATTTCTGAAACCCAAACGGCGTTTTTAAAAGACAGGTTGATCTTGGATGGCCCGTTGATTCTTAATGAAGTTGCCGCTTGGTTGAAAAGGGTTAGACGTAAAGCCTTCCTTTTTAAAATCGATTTCGCTAAAGCTTATGATAACGTAAACTGGGAGTTCGTGATATCGGTTATGTCTCAATTGGGTTTCCCATCTCGTTGGTGTCGGTGGATTTATGGGATATTGGCCTCAGCCCGTTCAGCGGTCCTCGTTAATGGGTCTCCAACGTTTGAATTTAGTTGCTCAAAGGGTATGAAACAAGGCGATCCTATCTCCCCATTCCTGATTTTGTTGGTTATGGAGGCTTTCTCAAGTATGATTCGTAAGTCGGTCATGGCGGGAGCTTTGAAAGGGATTAATCTTCCGAATAACGGCCCGGTTCTTTCGCATCTTCTGTATGCCGACGACTGTGTGTTTTTAGGTGAATGGTCGGAGTTTAATATCAAATCGGTTTTAAAGCTTCTCAGGTGCTTTTATTTATGTGTCGGTCTTAAGATTAATATTAATAAATCATATTTGTTTGGAGTAGGGGTTGACTCTTCGGAAGTTAGAAGGGTGGCGGATTCCTTTAACTGCATAGCTGGAGAGTTTCCTTTTATACATCTCGGGATCTTGGTCGGAGCGAAAATGCATAAAATTGACAGTTGGAAATCGGTATTCGACGTTTTTGATTCCAGACTCGCTATGTGGAAGGCCTCGGTTTTATCCACTGGCGGTAGATTGACTCTTATAAAATCCGTTCTTGAGTCTATTCCAAATTATTTCCTTTCGTTGTTCAAAGCTCCTTCTGGTGTGGTCAAAGGTTTGGAAAAGATAATAAGGAGGTTCCTTTGGGGTGGTAAAAACGATACTTATAAAATTCCTTGGGTTGCTTGGGATCGGCTCACTATTCCTGTTGACATGGGTGGCATTGGGTTATCTAATATTGCTGATATGAACATTGCTTAACTTTCCAAATGGTATTGGCGCTACAAAATTGACGATAAAGGGCTATGGAGGAAAGTTATTGAAGGGGTATGGTCCCAAAAATGCCGCGCAGACCATCCAGGTTGCGCGTTGGACCATACTCCTTAATCACTTTGGTGATCAACCTTTAGACCCGCGCGGGACGCTGAAGCAGAGCCTGATCTCGCGAGGTCCAAACAGGAGATAACATCATTTTCTATACTTAGCGTTCTGAATAAGAGCCTTCACCTCCTGCAACCTTGCGCGGGCTACTTACATGCTCCCCAAAGGCCGCACAGGAGTCAAAGGGCAAGGCCACTTCAGAAAGTACCAAAGGTACAAGTGGCAGAAAAACAAGCCAATCAGCGTCCTCCAGGCTGTGCTCTATCGTGCTCCACGATCGTCTGACGAGCAGGAGACAGAAAGTACACAAGGACGCCTACGTGGCACGAATCAGGGGGCGGCGACTCCTGCCCCATGATCTCCACTTACCTGCTGATGGCAGAGGGACAACAAGGCCGACAACTAAGACACGTGGCTCCAATCATGGTGCGCCAGCACCGGAGAACTTCTAGAATGCACTAACGGTCGATACCAGTGAGACAAAGAGCATATTCCCTGGTTGTCACCTTCCGGCCCAAGGCCCATCAGCCCATCTCCTCTTACACCTCTCCGGCTATAAATAGAGATCTCCATGCACAGGTTAAACATTCTATTCTATTCCCTCTACTCTCACTCTTAACACACAATTATTTCCTCAAAGCGGATACTTATTCTCATGCGGGAGTCTGGTTAAGAGGGAAACCCCCATATTCCCCTCTTAACGAGCTAACGGTGTTCTGTTTTGCAGGAAGATCGGATCGAATCGGAGCTCAGAAAGTCAAAAGAAGATTAACCATTATGAAAGGAACTTAAACCAAACTAATTAACTCTAAAATTAGTTCTGTGTTTCTTCATTGGCGCCCACCGATTTTTGCAATCACTTTCATCTTCTTTTTCTGAGTTTTTCTAAGTTTTGTTCCTTCGATCATGGCTGGTCAAGGAATTATTCCTGATTTTGGTTTTGCCACGAACTCTAACGCAGGATTGGGGGAGGACAATCCGAATGTCCAAGTCCAACCTGCCGAAGAGATAGGTGAAATTAAAGTAACGAACACTGGGGGACCCCGCGGGAGCTTCACTCACATCACCCAAACGGGAACCCCAGCAAGTCATGTCACTGGTCCTTCAAACCCAGCTCCAAATCCGAACATTTTGGCGCTACTGGGGCTACAAGAAGGCAAAACTTTAGCTTCCTGGTACGCCAAACAAATTGCCACCTTAAATACTGCGTATCAGTCATTGAGCGCACAACAGGCAATCTTATAAGCAGAGCCATCCTTGGTTACTCCTCCGGGTCTAACTCAGGGGGCTTGCTAAACGCCCCCACAGCAGAACTTTCAAGGAAGAATCAACATACCTCCCCCTTTGAGAAGGCCAAGCGTGCATGACACGCGCGATACACGAGGGGAAATAGGGAGTTATTATGACCATCCGTCAAACGTGCAAAAGGGTCCAGTTCAAAGCCGGCTGGGGCTGTGCAACATGAACTTCGAATGGGACGACACATACCCGGACGACTATACGTGGCAAGAAGATGAAGGTTCCTCAGTTTTCAACAGGTTGCAAAAAATCACGAGTCTAACAAGCCAAGGCAGCGCATCGCATACAGCGAAGAGGCGGAGCGAGATTTCAGCCTCGCCTATAGGCCAGCTGAAGCTGCTGAACACTCAAAGTTTATTCCAAAGATTGCCCTAGCCCCGCTCTCAAGAGAAAAGCTGTTCGAGTATTTACAAGCGTTGGTGTTATGGGAGGATGGAACATGCCAATGTGGTGCCATCTGTTTATCCATACTTTTAGAGGGGCTGCTCGCGCCTGGTTCGACAGCCTTCCGCCTGGAAAAATCAGTTCATGGGTCGATTTCAGAACATAATTTGTAAACCACTTCAACCAGCAAAGACATTATCAGCGCGATACGTCTAAAGTAACAGATATCTGGCGCAGAGAAAACGAAGGTTTAGAAGACTTCATCACTCGCTTCAATAAGGAGTGTTTAGAAATCGGTGGTGTAAGCGAACAGCTCATGCGCGCTAACTTCAAGAAAGCTATTCGATGTGATAGTCTCATCAGAACTATCACCGGAAAAGACGGTATCCCCAAGGAATGGGACAAGCTCATGGAAGCCGCAAAAATAGTAGCGTAAACTGAAGAGTCGCTAGCTAGAGCCAAGAACTCCTACACCGAAAACCGTTTATCCAAGAGAAGCTCGCGCGACTATGGCAAGCGCAACAAGAACATAAATCATGAATGGAAGACAGGACAATCCAGCGGTTATGAGGAAAGACCGTGCTACAAAGAAGACGCGTGAGAAACGATTGACAGAATCAGACATCGAAAGGCAGTCAGGAACGAGAATCGAGAAAAGCATTGGACTCCGCTCATTAAGACACCAAAAGAGGTGCTCATAACGGAGAATCATGATTTCAAGGCTCCAAAGCCTATGACAAACAAGAAGGGGCAAGACCCGAACCTGTACTGCAATTTTCACAAGGATACAGGTCATCTGACAGATGACTGTATTAGTCTAAGGCAGGAAATCGAGAGAGCGCTGAAAAGCGGAAAGTTAAGCCATCTGGTCAAGAATGTGCGCAAGGAGACGCGCCAGATTCAGTGCAATGATGAGGGAAACCAGAAAAAGGTCAGGCGCTTAGAAACGCATATGGTCAATGGACCAAGGTACAGCGCGATAGACAAAGGCAAGCGCCCATTCGAACCTGCATGGCAAGAGCAACAGGTCATCTTTTCGGTAGTACGCGGGGGACCACGCGCCATGCGCCCCGTCGTCATTACCGGTATTATCGGTCATTACGAAACTGAATACATATTCATTGATCCGGGAAGTACAGCTGATATCATCTACGAGCAATGCTTCAATCAGTTCGATGATGAAGATAAAGCGAGACTCGAGCCGGTTGATTATCCTCTATCGGGATTCTGCAACGAAATGGTCTTCCCACTAGGCCAGATCAGTTTCCTGCACGCTATCTGACGGGAAGAATTCAAGAACTACAAATGTCAATTTCATGGTGATGCCAGTCAAATCAAGGCATGATGTTTTAATTGGGATAGAAACCCAAGGAGAGCTAAACATGGTAACCTCCACACCCTACTCAGCCATCGGGTTCCTAACCGAGACGGGGGTGGCGATTATCTATGCGAAGAAGAAAGTGATGTCAGCAGAAGATGCGCGCCCAACCAAAGCAGCGAAAATTTCAACAACCGAACCAGAAAACTGGGTTTTGAACCGCAAATACACAGAACAGACGGTGACGATAGGCCACGCAATCTCACCAAACATCAGAACGCACCTCAAGCAACTTTTGTTCAGGAACATGGACATTTTCGCCTGGACTCCGTCCGACATGACAAGTCCCGCGCGATGTCACTGAACATTGTTTGAACACTTATCCCTCCGTCGAGCCAAAAGTGCAAAGAAGGTGCAGCCTAGGGGCGGATAAGACTAAAGCTATGAATGAGCAAGTTTGTGAGCTGCTAAAAGCAGGGATTCTGAGGGAGGTGCGCTATCAAAGTTGGGTTGCAAACCCTGTTATGGTTGAGAAGTCTAATGGAGGATGGCGCATGTGTGTCGATTATACTGATCTCAATAAGGCATGTCCCAAGGATTGTTATTCGCTACCTGAGATCGACAAGAAGATAGACTCTCTCGCGCCATATGGGTAGAAATGTTTTTTGGACTGTTACAAGGGGTATCATCAAGTCCAGATGGCGCTGGAAGATGAAGACAAGACAACTTTTCATACCGACATCGGAATCTTCTGTTACACAAAGATGCCATTCGGGCTCAAAAATGCTGGCGCAACCTACCAACGTCTGATAGATACGATATTTGCTGATGACATCGGAAAGCATATCGAGGTTTACATTGACGATCAAGTGATTAAAAGTCCCGAGGAGGACCAGATGTTAAAGGACATAGAGAAGACGTTTAACTCTTTAAGAAGCGTGAACATGAAGCTGAATCCAGCGAAGTGTTCTTTCGGTATGGAGGAAGGAAAGTTTTTAGGCTTCGTGGTTACAAAAGGCGGTTTCAAGGTTAACCCCGAAAAAGTTCAAGCCATAGAGCGGATGCCGTCACCGCGCATGATCAAAGAAATGCAGAGACTAGTCGGCCGCCTAGCCACGCTTAACTGATTTCTATCAAACCACGCTGCAAAATCGTACCCTTTTATCAGTACTTTGCGCAGCTGTGTGAAAAAACAAGAGTTCAAATGGACGCCAGAAGCAGAAGCTGCCTTCCAGCAAATTAAAGAGTGTTTGATCAAGCTCCCTACACTAACCGCGCCATTCGAGAAGGAACCACTCATTCTGTACTTGTCTTCTTCGGACAAGGCAGTTGGGTCGGTATTGTTGGTAGAAAGAGACAGAGTTCAGACTCCAATCTACTATGTTAGTAGGGTGCTCACGGATCCAGAAACACGATATTCGACAATGGAAAAGTTAATGCTCGCGCTGCTACACGCCTCCCGAATGCTGCGCAGGTATTTTACTGGGCATGTAATAACTGTACTCACTAACTTCCATATTGGCACAATCCTGCAAAAACCAGAGACATCAGGACGCTTAGCAAAGTGGGCAATCGAGCTGGGGGGCCACAACATTCTGTACAGACCGCGCCCAGCCATTAAAGGCCAAGTATTAGCGGACTTCATCACTGAAGTGCCAGAAGACAAGATCAAAATTGTGAAGTTGTTGATACTCCCATCAAAGACACATCAGATGGGTTATGGTTGTTATACACTGACGGATCCTCGAACGAAGACGACACAAGAGCTGGATTGCGCCTTGTTAGCCCAGAGAAGCATGAGTTCACCTATGCCATCAAGTTTGATTTCAAAAATACCAACAACGAGGCAGAATATGAAGCGTTTTTGGCAGGCTTGCGCCTAGCCATCAAGATGGGAGCTCAAAACTTACAAGTGCATGTCGACTCTCTCCTGATCGCGAGTCAAATTAATGGGTTGTATTATGCAAAAGGTGAAGTTATGGCCTTGTATTTAGAGCAAGCGAAAGAGTTGCTTCAACAATTCAAGTCATACAAGGTAGTTCATATCAATCGGTCAGAGAACAAACCAGCAGACGCTTTAAGCAAGCTCGCTTCAACAGCTTTTCAACATCTCGCCAAAGATGTAAGAATCGAAGTCTTAAAAAACCTGTCGGTTTTGTTGCGCCAAGTGAATGTGATTGAGATAGGGCAACCATCTTGGATGACCCCTATCATCCAGTGTCTGCAAGAAGGAATTCTCCCTAAAAACAAAGCAGAGGCTAGGAAGATACAGAACAAAGCCTTGTTCTATGAAATGAATGGTGGAATTTTGTATAGAAGATCCTTCTTAGGGCCACTATTGCGCTGTGTGGACCCTCAAGATGCAACTTACCTGGTCAGGGAGATTCACGAAGGGATCTGCGGCATTCATGCGGGCCCACGCATGGTCGTAGCAAAGATAATGAATGCCGGTTATTATTGGCTAGGGATGCACATTGACGCTCTAAAGGAATTACGCAAATGCGACTCCTGTCAAAGGCACGCCCCAAAAACCCTGCACCCAAAAAATGATCTCATCCCTGTGTCCACTGCCTGGCCCTTCCAACAGTGGGGGATTGATATGGTAGGACCTTTCCCTGAAGCCCCTGGAGCTATGAAGTTCATAATTGTTGCCGTTGATTATTTCACCAAATGGGTGGAGGCCAAAGCACTCACTTCAACTACTGCAATGATGGTGTGCAAGTTCATATGGGAACACATCATTTGCAGGTTTGGCCTCCCACTCAAGATTGTAACCGATAATGGCACCAATTTTGCTTCTGAAGACCTTCACGAATGGATGAAAGAGATGAATATCGAGCACACTTTCTCTTCCGTTGTGCATCCTCAGGGCAACGACCAAGTAGAAAGTGTTAACAAAAGTATTGTTGAAGGGATAAAGGCCCGCCTGGGCACTAAAAGAAGAGGCTGGGTAGATGAGCTCCCGAGCATCCTGTGGGCTCATCGAACCATGCCGAAAACGAGCACTGGCGAAACCCCCTTTAGCTTGGTCTACGGCTCAGAGGCGATTATCCCAGCTGAAATTGGCCTCCCCTCTCCGCGCTTGACAGCGGTCAACAAAATTGATAACGAGGCGGAGCGCCGTCTAGACTTGGACCTACTGGAAGAGAGGCGCGAAATAGCGCGAATCAAAGAGGCCAAGTACAAGATACAGTTGGAAAGGTACTACAATTCAAGAGTGCGCATTTGTACCTTCACTCCAGGAGAGTACTTCTTCAGAGACAATGAAGCCTCCAATGCTGAGCGCCCCGGGAAGCTAGCACCCAAGTGGGAAGGCACATACTTAATACATGAGGTGCTAGGAAAAGGGGCATACAAGCTGCGCACACTGGATGGGTACATCATCCTGCGCACGTGGAACGCGCAACAATTGCGCAAGTGTTACATGTGGCTACTCTCGGCCATGCGCCTTTATCCGCTTATGTTGGCCACACGCCTTTTTAATTACTTAAGTTGGCTTTACGCCCGTCTATTTCGATTATGTATGTTGGCCTTGCGCCTAAACTACTGAATGAAAGCATTGGTTGTGCCTTTTGTTTTCAGTATCATGACTTCTACGTTACAAATGCACGTTAAAATTTTGATTAGAACGAAAACACTTCAGTAAATTACGAGCTCTTGAGTTACGCCTCCAAGGTTCTCCGCAATCATAGCGCGAGACCAGGCAGTTATACTCATACACGAGTCACACTTACATTTATTCACGCTAACTTAACCAAAGTTTCTAACAACGATGCAATAATTGTAACTTGACATAAAAAACAAGCGTAAATGTCACGTTCCAAAAAGCGCGTCCGCACAATGATCACATACAAAGTAGCTAAACATCAACAGTTTCCATTCAAAAAGCGCAAGTGCACGAGAAGTTACACTTTAACATCTACAAAGAAAAGTACAAGGCACAAAGCCTATCAACACTATCTACTCATAACCATCACCGCCATCATCGTCATCATTCCCATCGCCATCACTACCGGCTGTTTCTTCCTCATCAGATAACTCCACAGTCTGTGGAGGGTCTAGGATAGTCTTTAGCCGCGAACACTAGTCATTATGCTTCAGCGCTTCTACGACCAAATCCATCACAGGCAATGATAAATGGTCATAAACCCCTTCAGCGCGGGCTAATGCAGCATCAGTCTGATAGTTCACTGAGCAATGACTGACATCAAACTCCTATCCTAATGCCTCTTCAAAATGTTGTCCACACTCTAGATAACCTCCACGATGACCAACCGTGCGTGAGGCATCTATGAGCGCGGCAACAGCCGCATCCAGTTCAGAAGCATTCAGAATGGAGTTAGCCATCTACAAGAAAGGCAATGCATAAGAACCAAGACAACAAGGAATAAAGCATAAGTTAAGAAAGGGAAACCTTACCAGACCTACCCCTCTACCATGCAACCATTCGGGGTCGGAAACAAGAGTGTCCACGATCGCTTGAGCTTCGGCGTAATTTTTTTGGGCTATGTTAAGAGCAGAGGTGCTAATATCTCGTGCCTCGTCGGCCTTCTGTTTGGCCTCCTCGGCGGTAGCAGCCTTAACTCTTTCAGCCTCAAGATCAATCTCCAAGGATTCACTCTTGTCAGTCTGCTCAAGCAATCTACGCTTCAACTCCGCAATTTCCACATCCTTGGCATGCAGGTCCTTGTCCTTGCTGGCCACCTGTGCCTTTAACTCAGCCTGCAAGGGATGAAATAATGACTTAGTAATATATTGACAAGTAAAAAACAACATAAAGAAGAAAAGGCTAAGGTTGTTGAACCTCAATGCACTCCTTGTCAGCTTCAACATCCTGAACCTTCTTTGTTAATGTGGCGATTTGAGCCTCAAGGTCGGTAATCTTGGTGCGAGCAGCAAACATGCGCTAATTATCGTTTTTGCATATTTCTTTCCAGTCAGCACGCTCTTTTGACAAGAGCTTTTCAGCAGCACGTAGCTTGCTCTTTAGGCCATCGCACCCCCACTCTTCAGATTTTTTCTCCACATCGAAGGCGGCTTTCTCTTCAGCAAATGTATCCTTCATCTTCTCAAAATCCTTAACCTGTCTTAACACATGCTCACGGTATTTTTCCCAATCACCCCACTCTTTAACCATTGTACACCACTCGCGCACGATTTGGTGGTTAGCGGCGTGGGTATTGGCTTCTCCAACAACATAGGCATGGTATAAGGCATCATGGGATCGCGCCCTCTGCCGGTTAACTTCCCCAGGAGGGAAGGAATTCAAGAACGCACAACAAGGAGCGAACTCCAGGAAGGTATCCTTCTGCTTTAAACCCCATTTTTGTAGTAAATATTGCCTAGGGTATCCTTAGGACCAATAGGAGTTTGTGGCATCGCTCCTCCAGCACCACCAGCTGTGCTTGCACGAACATTACCACCAGCACTCGCACCACCTGCAGTAGTGGTAGAGGCTTTATGCGCAGCAGCAGCTGACCCCCCAGCAGCAGAAGTCACTTGAATAGTTTGGGTGGGGGCATCAACCTACGCAGGCTTGGTTTGCTTAACAACCTCGGTTCCTTTGCCACGAGTAGCTCTTTGCTCCTTTTCATGAAGAGGCTGGTCAAGCCCCGTGATACGAGTGACCTCCGGACCCTGCATCTTCTCCTGCGCGGTAGTAGCAGCGGTCTCGGTCTCTTTGGATTTATCACTGACACGCTTCTCACCCGCCTTCTTCCTCTCCTCTTTTTCCTTCTCTTTTTGTTTCTCGTTTTCTTTCTCCCTCTCTTTCTCAGCCTCCAGCCCAGCAGACTTAAGAGGCTTGATCACAACCCTGGTTCTCTTCTGCGCCGGTTCTTGGGGTCCTTAAACTCAACACCCTTCTTTTCAGGGGTCTTCTTCTTGGCCTCTACAGAAACCAAGTGTTAAAAAGAAATTTCATTAAAGAAAGTATGAAGGAAGCCATAAAACTAACCACGAGAGAATTTGTAGAGAGAGCGCAGACTGCTCTGCTTGCCAATTACTGGGGCTCCCCCAGTCTTCTACGCCACCTGCATGCCCGCAACAGTCTCCTTTGCTTCTCTTCCGGCTTATCAACTTAACAGCAGACTCTTCTTCTTCCTCTTCTTCTTCATCCAGCGCGATGGGCGAAGGAGTAGTGCCAGCATCTGGGTTCCTTGAACCCGCGCTCCACGAGCTCTTTGAACCAACGGCGTCGGTCTTCTTCTCGCCTATACGTGACAAACCCTCAAGTGAGTCACTTGCAATAACGTAATCATCTAGGTTACTCTGCCGGAATCGGTGGGTACCTTTATTAGAGACACCACCAGTTGCGCAGCTACTCCCGCCTTTCTTACTGGATGGTTCAGCATCGATGGTAATCACTTTCTTTTTCTTGTTTGGATTTTTCTTCTTCTCCTCTGGATCAATCCCAAGGTCGCGCAACACACCTGCAAAGATGTTAGACTAGGAACTTAGCTCCCCATTTGAAGACCCTACAGACTCCTCGCTGGAAAGATAAAGAATCTCTTTCCCAGCAGAAGTCACAGCTCGCAAGGGCCTGGGGTTAGGTAGATGTGTACTTCGGTTGCAGTGGGAGGATTGGCAAAAGCTCCAGCAAGAGGATACAGAAAATGACCTTTGATCCGCTCATACCAGTATTGCTCCCCTGATTCCAGCGGGCGCAGGCCTATGGATCCACCAAAGGTGGGGAAAGCATCTTGATAAAGGTGCGCCTCTGCATTCAAAATCAACAATTAGGTGCAACTGAATTATAAAAAGAGGAAATAATCAAAGAAGTAACTAACCTCTATCTTGAAACTTCAACACGGGCACCTCGTTGCTATCCTCAGGCCACTGTCACTCATTTGCGCTGCGACCAGGACGTTCTCACCAAAAACTCGATTAGGTGTGGCAGTAAGCTTCAAGTACCAGTCTTCTTTCTTAGGAATCGCCAGTTCTTCTTTCTCAATTGTGTCTGGCGCGCGGAAGATCATCGCAATCGGGATAACCTCCTCTCTAATGAAGAAAAACTTATGTTTCCAGTCATGGAAACTCTTTGGAGGGTTTAGAAGGATCTTCTTGGCAGACCCCCGGTTGCCAAAAGAGTAAAACCCCATATTCCTAATTAGCTGGTAGAATACCCTAAACCTCTCCACTGTAGACTCTATGTCGTGGGATCGGCATAAAAACTCGAAATGTCACACCCTCACCATACCGGGTGGACTCATCTGTGATATATGAAACCCATAGTAGTGAAGAAAATGGGCCATGAACTCCATCGCCGGCAACCGGAAGTTGCCTTGTAAAAAGAAGTCTTCAAAGAGGGTAATATACCTCGGCGGCGCGTCGGCGGCTGTTTGATTTTGACCGGGATATTGAGCATCCCATTCCGGTGGAAACCGAAAACCCCTAGTGATTTGCTCGAATAACCCCTGATCCCACTTGAGGGCGGGGAGGGACCTTCTTCAAGATGAGACTCTCTTTCAGCCATAGATATTCAGATAGAAGATTTGAATATTTTCTTGAAAACTTGAATATTCAAAGAACAACTTGAAGATCTGCTAGTGTTTACGTGAAGGTTTGAAGATTCGAAGAAGATTCAAAGACGAATAGAGAGAGAATCCTATCTCCTCTCGTCGACTATATATACTCATCGCATTTAATGCGATGAGTAGATGAGCCGGATACACCGCGTGCGTATCCAATCAGCAGCTGCCACGTACGTCATAATTCCTGGAGTGACAGTTACCACGCGTGCGTGGGCCTCACTCGACTGACGGAAAGCTGAACCGTCAGTGACAACTTGATGATGGTCGTGTCAGCAGTCAACTCAAACGTCGCCATCAACGACATTTCTCACCAACCTGTCAGAATTCAAAATTCTAGGTTTTTTCCTGCTCAAATTTACTACAAACTTCATGAAGAAGTTACCCAGGCCGCGCAGCATTCACAATTCTCCAATGAACCTGCGCGCTTACACTTAAAAGCAGAGGATTTCCAATAGACAAATCCGGTGGTCGCGCCGTAGTAACTGACAGACAGTTACACGCGCGCGACTCCTTCAGATCTAGCAGGCATTTTTCTAAACCATCACTTCCTTTTTTCTAAGTCCAGAGCTCCAACCACTCACTTCACGCGTGATGCAGCACTGGACTGGGGGGCTTGAAGGGGCATGGTCCCAAAAAAGCCGCACAGACCATCCAGGTCACGCGTTGGACCATACTCCTTAATCACTTTGGTGATCAACCTTTAGACCCGCGCGGGACGCTGAAGCAGAGACTGATCTCGCACGAAGTCCAAACAGGAGATAACATCATTTTCTATTCTTAGCGTTCTGAATAAGAGCCTTCACCTCCTGCAACCTTGCGCGGGCTACTTACACGCTCCCCAAAGGCTACGCAGGAGTCAAAGGGTAAGGCCACTACATAAAGTACCAAAGGTACAAGGGGCAGAAGAACAAGCCAATCAGCGTCCTCCAGGCTATGCTCTATCGTGCTCCACGATCGTCTGACGAGCAGGAGACAGAAAGTACACAAGGACGCCTACGTGGCACCAATCAGGGGGCGGCGACACCTGCCCCATGATCTCCACTTACCTGCTGATGGCAGAGGGACAACAAGGCCGAAAACTGAGACACGTGGCTCCAATCACGGTGCGCCAGCACCGGAGAACTTCTAGAAGACACTAACGGTCGATACCAGTGAGACAAAGAGCATATTCCCTGGTTGTCACCTTCCGGCCCAAGGCCCATCAGCCCATCTCCTCTTACACCTATCCGGCTATAAATAGAGACCTCCATTCACAGGTTAAACATTCTATTATATTCCCTCTACTCTTACTCTTAACACACAATTATTTCCTCAAAGCGGATACTTATTCTCACGCTGGAGTTTGGTTAAGAGGGAAACCCCCATATTCCCTTCTTAACGAGCTAACGGTGTTCTGTTTTGAAGGAAGATCGGATCGAATCGGAGCTCAGAAAGTCAAAAGAAGATTAACCATTATGAAAGGAACATCAACCAAACTAATTAACTCTAAAATTAGTTCCGTGTTTCTTCAGTTATCGACGCTATTCATATTGGTAGGAATTGTTGGCGTTCAGTTCCAGCCAGCAATAATATCAAAGGTATCAGGAAAAATATAATCTCTGTGGTGCAAAAAATGAAAGTTGGATCAATGAGTTTAACGCAAAACGTTCTGGGTAAAATTAAAATTGGAAATTGCCTCTTGCTAAGTTTCTGGTTGGATTAATGGGCTGGAAACACTCCTCTTAAGGACAGGTTTCCTTCTTTATTCTGTTTAGAAACTGACAAGAGGTGTTGGGTGTCCGAGAGATTTAATCCAGTCACCAATTCTTTTTCGGGTTGCTGGTCATGGTCGAGACCGCTTGTTTCCGAGTCTGAGTCTGACGATTTCGGCACGTTAGAGTCCTTTCTAAATGGTATGTCTTTAAGTGATTCTCGAGATAGGTGGGAATGGGTTGGAAGTAGGAACAAGGGCTTCTCGGTGAAGGAAGTAAAAATTTTTTTAAGTGGGATAGATTGTAGCAGGAATTTTGTCTTAGAATGGTCAAAGTGGGTTCCTAAGAAATGCAACATCTTAATTTGAAGAGCTGAAATGGGGAGGATTGCTACGACTGGCGCTCTTATTAAACGTAATTGTTTCGTCGGAGATTCTTTTTGTTCTTTATGCAAGGAATTCGAGGAATCAGCCGGGTTAGAGAAGACAGCTAGAGAAGCGCTCAAATGTATTATTATAGTCGGGTGCTGGTGCATTTGGTCGGCAAGGAATAATAAGAGGTTCAACAACAATAGAAAGGATATCTTAGATATTTTTCAGGAGATAAAAGTATTAAGTTATCATTGGTATCGTAATAGGTCGAACAATAGAGGTATTCTTTGGAGCGACTGGTGCTCGTTTAACGATGTAATTGGTTTTTGTTTTTTGGTTGCCCTTTGTTTGAGGGTTTGCTGATGAATAATAGTTAACTTTAAAAAAAAAGCTAGCTACCTTAACATATTCTAATTGATTTGGTGGTACAGGCGGGTCAAGGTTGGTGGATTATTTTTGGGGATTTTAATGAAGTTAGAGAGCCGGGTGAAAGGAAAAATTCTTTCTTCGATCCGGTTTGTGCTAGAGATTTTAATGATTTTGTGGATGAAACAGGTCTTCGCGAATACGATTTGAAAGGTATGAAATTTACGTATTTGGCCAATCGGCGTGGAGAATGCAAGTTGAGTAGAATTGACAGAATGTTCGTTTGTGAAAATGTTTTTAATAAATGGCCAAATGCGTGTGTTAGAGCCCTTAATAGAGAATTTTCAGATCATGCGCCTTTGTTTCTTTCGTTGAATGTTACAAATTTTGGGCCGAAGCCTTTTCATTGGTTTGATTCATGGTTAGATAGACCGGGATGTGAAGATGTGGTGAATTCTGTTTTAATTGGTTGGTGTAATGATGGTCCGGCAGATTTGAACTTGACTAGGAAACTGAAAACACTTCGGGATACGCTCAAAATGTGGATTAAAGAGTGTAGGCTCAAAGATTCTGAAGACGAGAAGCGATTAAGAAAAGAAAAGGAAGAAATGGAGTGTTTAATGGAACAAAAAGATTTAGAAGAGTCGGAATTATGGGTCTGGTCTGAATGCAATAAGAGTCTTCAAGAGATAGAGCTTTATAGATCTCGTGATTTGAAACAAAAATCACGGGTGAAATGGGCTTCTCTTGGAGATGAAAATACTAGCTTTTTTCACAGTGTCGTTAACGGTAGAAAAGCCAGAAATATGATCCCGGGTCTTGAGGTTAAAGGCGAATGGATCTCCAAACCGTCTCTTGTCAAGCGGGAAGTGTTGCGCTTTTTTAGAAACCATTTTAAAGAGGATGTTGTTGTTCGGCCGCCTATTGTGTGCACAGGTTTGAGACGGATTAATGAACAAGACGGTATATCTTTGACTTCTATGTTTTCCAAGAAAGAGATTAAAGATGCAGTTTTTTATTGAGGTTCAAACAAGGCGCCAGGTCCCGACGGTTTTAATTTCCGTTTTGTTAAACGGTTTTGGAACCTGTTGGAGGAGGATTTCTATCGTATTATGGTGGAATTTCATGAGACATGTATTATTAACTTGGTTTGTGGTTCGGCGTTCATTACTTTGATCCCTAAGGTTAAATCTCCTCTGGGACTCAAAGACTATAGACCTATTACTCTCATTGGTTTGATTAGCAAAGTTATTTCCAAGATTCTTGCTAACCGCCTTAAGAAGGTTTTGGGGAAGTTGATTTCGGAGTCTCAATCGGCTTTCTTGTCCGATCGTTTTATTCTTGATGGGCCTCTCGTGGTTAATGAGGTTATGGAATGGTTGAAAAGAAGGAAGAAAAAGGCATTTCTATTGAAGATAGATTTTGAGAAGGCCTATGACAATGTCAATTGGCATTTCTTGTTATCTATTTTATATCAAATGGGTTTTCCATCGATTTGGTGCACTTGGATTAAAGGTATTCTTGAGTCGACTCGAGTTTCGGTTCTTGTTAATGGGTCACCAACATTCCAATTTAATAGTGAAAAGGGTCTTCGACAAGGTGATCCCATATCCCCATTCTTGTTCTTGATTGTTATGGAATGTCTTTCTTGGATGTTGGAGAAAGCGAAAGCTCTTGGAGAGCTTAAAGGTATTAATTTTTCGGCTGACGATACGGATATTAATCACCTTTTCTTTGCGGATGATGCTCTTATTATGGGTGAATGGTCCCGTGAGAATCTTCAGAGTACGGCTCGTATTCTTAGAGTCTTTTATTTATGTTCCGGTTTACGCATCAACCTTCATAAATCTAATTTATTCGGGGTTGGTACTGAAGATGTTGAGGTGGATAGTATGATGGAGGTTTTGGGTTGTAAACGAGGTGAGTTTCCTTTTGTTTACTTGGGTGTTAAAGTGGGAGCCAACATGTCTAGAATTGCCAATTGGAATTCGGTTGTGGAAGTCATTAAGAATCGGCTTGTTTCTTGGAAAGCCAAGACTTTATCCATTGGTGGTCGATTGATTCTTTTAAAATCGGTCCTTGAGAATTTACCTATATATTATCTTTCTCTCTATAAAGCTCCTAAGGCGGTCACCGAGAGTATTGAGGCGATTATGAGGCGGTTTTTATGGGCGGGTTGTAGTGAGGAAAAAAAGGTTAGTTGGTGGACTCCTAAGAAGGCGGGTGGTTTAGGAGTAACTAAGTTGCAAGATGTTAATGACGCGCTTCTCCTTAAATGGGCGTGGCGTTATAAAAAAGGTGGTAATTGTTTATGGAAGAAAGTGGTGATGGGATGTCACGGGTCGAGTAGGAAATGGACATTGTTACCATGTACTTCTTCGGCAAGCGGTTGTTGGAAACAAATTGTGAAAATAGGGGAGAAAAAGATTTGGAATGGTAACACTCTTAATAGTTATTTCGTTGGTGTTATGGGTGACGGGTCGACAATTAATTTTTGGATTGATTCTTGGCTTCGAGATGAACCGCTTCGAATAACATATCCGCATTTATTTAGGATTGAACAAAACAAATGGGTCACTGTTTCTTCCAGGTTGCGAGTTGTTGATGGTATCAAAACGTTGTATTGGGATTGGCGTACAACTCCATCTACCCCCGAAGAAATAAATGAATTATTCAACCTCATGTCCGATATCTATGATTATGATTGGAAGGGGGGTACTGATGATTGGAGTTGGAAGGCCGATGACAGTGGCGTTTTTTCGGTGAACAAAGCAAAGAAGCTGATTACAAACTTCTATCGGCCGAACAATAATGTCCAAATGAAATGGAAGGGGTGGGTGCCATTGAAGTGTAAGATCATGGTTTGGAGAGCGTTGCTTAATCGTCTTCCGACAAGGGTGGAGCTGATCAAACGTGGGATAGCTTTACCGAGTGATTCGTGTATTCTTTGTGACTCGGAATTGGAGACGACAATTCATTTATTTACTGGCTGCTTCTTTTCTGCTGAGATCTGGTACCGTATTGAGTTCTGGTGCCGTTTGTCGCCAATATATACTTTCGACGTGTCCGATTTAATAAAGACATTTAATTTACAAACTACATCAAAGCAATCGAGATATATTTTGAGAGGTATTTTCTTTACTACCATGTGGGCGTTGTGGAATGAACGAAACCATAGAATCTTCAAAGGCAAAAGTCGTCGAGCTATTGAAGTAGTGGAAAACATTAAAACGACATCGTATTTTTGGTTTCGGAATAGAACTAGATTGAAAGGTATAGATTGGAATGTATGGTGTAAATATCCTTTGGTTTTGATGTAACGTCGTTTTTGGCCCGGGGGTCCTTGTTTTGAGGACCGTTTTGTGGCTCTTTTTGAATGAAATTTACCTTTCAAAAAAATATTCAATCGCTATACGGAAAATTATAACCCATGATTTTTTGAAGTTGCAATAATCTAGGTTCAATGATAAAATTACCAGAGTTTGATAACTCTAAACTTCTACACAAATAAATAACACTATAAATAGATATAATTCACCAAAAGGACCATGACAGCAAAATTCATAAAACAACAATTAATGTATTCAAAATCTGATAAATCAGTAGCTGTTGCCATTACTTTAGACATCTGACATCTCGTTATATATTTATGTTTTAATCGATGGTTATAGACCCGCGTATTTAGTGGCGAATCTTGAGATTTCCGACTGAGAGCGAAAGTTACTGAACCTAAAAATTTCTATAAAACTGAGGGGTCGAAAACGTATATATTAAAAAATTTCTATACGAAAACCACAGACTCTCCACTACTGGGAGAAAAGTTCGGGGGGGTCGGTCGCCCCCTCCCGCCCCTTAAAAGCTTCGCCCATGTGCCTATTACACGAGTTAAATAAAGACAATATCTTACTTAAACCCGTGTAACACACGAGACTATAACCTAGTGACTTAGATAATAATAATTCATAATTTTAATAATATAATAATTACAAATAAATAATAATAAAAATAGCAATAACAACTAGTTTAATACTTGTCCAGTGGCCAGGTTGCGTCAATGTAATATATATATATAGAAAAAGTATATCGTACATTACGGCTTAACGTACTTCACGTACAACAACGTGCGTGATTTGTTCTATAACATGCGTGATTAATGTTTTCAATATGCGTGATTATTGTGTTTCAACATGCGTGATTTTGGATTTTTGAGTTATAACGTGCGTGATTTTAAAATGAACGTGCGTAATTACCTGTCGTACGTGATGTACGTCAAGCCGTAATGTACGTTAACCTTCCTCTCTCTCTCTCTCTCTCTATATATATATATATATATATATATATATATATATATATGAGAAGGATCTGTTAGAAACCACCCTTTATTGCGAGAACCAGTGTGAACACAAACAGTAATACCTAAAAAAAATCTAAAAAACACCTAAATTTTTTTTTACAATTTTTTTTGTAAAAATCGTTATATTTCGTTTACAATAAAAAAAATTCAAAAAAAAAAAATTCGAGTCACAGTTATCCATACACATGTGCATTTGTATCATTTCTTTGACAAATTCTGTAATTCATTACAAATATTAGACAATTGCACTTTCATTTACACTACCACGTGTAATACACTACTTTTTACGTTAACAATATTATAAATGCACATGTGCATCTATATATATCAACATGAAATAAGGTGTGTTGGTACACTACTTTCTATTTCATCTATCATTCCATCCATAATACACAAACATGCACATGTGCATTTTTGTCATTTCTTTGACAAATTCCGTAATTCATTACAACTATTAGACAATTGCACTTTCATTTACACTACTATGTGTAATACAATACTTTTTACATTACCAATATTAGAAATGCACATGTGCATCTATATGTATCAACATGAAATAAGGTGTTTTGGTACACTACTTTAAATACACTTTCCCTTTCATCTATCATACTATCCATAATACACTACCATTACCTTCCTACCATTCATAATACAATACCATTACCTCCTACCATCCATAATACAATACCATTACCAATATTTTCACTTTATTACATGTATATAAACACCATTTATAACATCCAATCAACATATTACATCATAAATTGACAACTATAACCAGTGGCGGATCTAGAAAACTTTCATAGGGGTAACGTCTTAAAAGAAAGGGGTAACGAAATAAAAAAAACGTTAAAAAAAGGTCAAATTTTTCTAAAATTTACACTACCGCCGGATCGACAAGGGGTAGCGGAGGCTACCCCTTCTCATATGGTACATCCGCCCCTGACTATAACCAAACCACCAACCACTAGATATAACTAACCAAAAAACATGTATATGGGCCTACTTCTCCATTCAAAATCACAAACTTTTTGTACCAAAACACGTTATATCATGGTTATACCTAATGATGCACATGTGCATTTTGAATATTGATAATG
The DNA here is from genome assembly GCA_030545235.1 of Helianthus tuberosus. Taxonomy (NCBI): domain Eukaryota; kingdom Viridiplantae; phylum Streptophyta; class Magnoliopsida; order Asterales; family Asteraceae; genus Helianthus; species Helianthus tuberosus. Next base: position 69,830,349 of record CM060410.1, on the reverse strand, counting down.
TAAAAAGTAGTGTATTATGAATGGTATTGTAAATTAAAGTGCAATTGTCTGTTCCTAATAACGTATTACCGAATTTGTCGAAGTAATGATACATATGCACATGTGCATGGATAACTGTTACTCGACAAAAAAAAAATTATGGCAACGAAATATAGCGATTTTTTTAAAAGAAATATTAAAAAAAATTGAGTGCTTTTTTGATTTTTTTTAGATTTTATTTTGTGTTCACATTGGTTCTCGCGGTTCTCGCAATAAGGGTGGTTCTCGCATAAACCTTACCCTATATATATATAGGGGAAGGATAAAACGAAAACTTATTTGAGTTAAGAAAATTTTTAACTTCATACATATATTTGAACATTTTTTATAAAAGAAAAAAAAAACGTATAGTAGTTTATTTTTAAAAAAATGTTAAAAATTTCATGTTACATAATATATATGTCCAAAAAATGTAACATACAAATTTTGAACATTTTTTTTAAAACTAGTAGGCGTTTTTTACATTTTTTTTATAAAAATGTTCAGATACATCTATGTTACATCCCTGTTTTTTTAGAAAAAAATAAAAAAGTTACATAGAGTTTTCTTGAGTTTTCTCAACTCAAGTGGGTTTTCGTTTTATCTTTCACCTATATATATATATATATATATATGTATGTGTGTGTATATATATATATATATAGGGTTAGGTTCCTTTGTGAACAACCTACTCGATAGTGAACTGTGTGAACTTACGATTTGATGATGTAAATCAATGGTCAGGATTTGTTCACTTAGTTCATAAATACACTAGTGTTTACTCTAGAACCCCACCTTATATATATAGGGGATGGATCATAAGAAAACTAATTTAAATGAGAAAACCAAAAAAACTAACTAAAAAATCCTAAAAAACACACAAATTTTTTTTTTACAATTTTTTATAAAAAAATGCTATTTTTTATGCATGAAAAAAATTTTCAAATTTTTTTTATACTGCACATGTGCACTAATACGGATAGCCTAAATCACTTAACCCACTCCCCACCGACACTACCAAAAAACCTAAACCCCCCACCCCCCAAAAACCTAAACCCCCCACCCCCTTCCCGAAAACATAAAACTAAACCCTAAACATAAACCCGAAAAAAAACCTAAATCCCCCCCCCCCCCCAACTCAAACCCAATCCTAATCCTAAACCTCAAAAAAACCTAACCCTAAAAGCTAAACTAGACTCAAAATGCTAATTTCAAGCATATAATGCACATGTGTAGTACACATATAATGCACATGTGTAGTACAAGTTTTTTTTTTTTTTGAAACTTTTTTATATATAAAAAATGCGAGTTTTTATAAAAAAAAATTGTAAAAAAAAATTCGGTATGTTTTTACCTTTTTTAGGCTTTTTAGTTAGTTTTCTAATTTTTTTAATTTATATGTGGTTCTCTCATGATCATCTCCCTATATATATATATATATAGGTAACCACCTCTTATTGCGAGAACCGCGAGAACCAATGTGAACACAACCAAAAATGCCTAAAAATAGCTAAAAATCACACAAAATTTTTTATTTTTTTAAATATTTTTTATAAAAAAGTCGCTACTTTTCGGAGCAAAAAAAAAAATTATTTTAAAAAAAAAAATTTAAAATTTTTTTTTTTTTGCTTCTAAAAGTAGCGATTTTAACATTAAAAATATTAAAAAAAAATTAGATTTTTTTAGATTTTTTTTAGATTTTTTTAGGTTTTTTGGGGGTTTAGTTTTTAGCATTTTAGCTTGGGGGGGGGGGGGTGGGGGTTTAGGTTTTTTTTTGGGGGGGGGGGGTGGGGGGTAGGTTTTGGGGGGGGGGGGTTAGGTTTTTTTGGGGGGAGGGGGTGGGGGGTTTAGGTTTTTTTTGGGGGGGGGGGGGGGTTAGGTTTTTTTAGGTTTTTTTAGCTATTTTAGGTTGTGTTCACATTGGTTCTCGCGGTTCTCACAACAATGGTGGTTCTCGCATGAGCTCCTCCCTATATATATATAGGGTCAGGATTTAGAGAAAACGGTGAAAAATGTGAGAACGGTGAGAACGCTTATTGGTCGTCCGATCAAAACAATCCATGGACTAGATTGCGCGGTGACGTTTTCGTAAATAACATCAATTTTATTATGTGGGACGCACTTCATTAAGGGTAAAAGGGTATTTTACCGCTCATATTCAAAACGCCATCAAATGATAACTTACCATTCAAAATAAATAAAACGCCATTAAAAACAAAACGCCAAAAATTAGTGATAAAACGCATTGGATATTACAGGAAGATGAAACAAACACAGTAACTGAATTTCAGTTATTAACATTTATTAGAAGAAATTTCCTCCTAAATTACGCGCCAAAAACGTTATTATATAAACGAGGTAAAACATAGCTTCCATAATCTCTTAAATCTATCCATTTCTGGAAATAACATCTTTAACCAAAAAACGACAACTTAACCAAAACGCAAAAAATGGCAACAATCGTTTCGTGGAGATACACTCTGGGAATCAGGCGATTCGTCCTCCGTTTTGACAACAGAAGGAGGGTGTATATTAAGATGGTCAGGGCAATTTTGAACATGGAAGAAGAGGTACATAGGGGTATCTTATCACTTGCCATCGCTCTAGACAACGAATGCCATGAAACACATATGCTTTTGAAAGCATTATCCAGGAAATTTGGACCAATCAAAGCGGATGTGAAGCCGGACCCTATCATGACATCATGGCGTTTTGATGATGAAACAGACATGGTCACCGTTACATACGACAGCAGAGAGCAGGAAGTCTACTGGCTTGAAAACATCATGACAAAGCAGGGTCTTGGTTTCATGAAAGAATTGCATTACGCCACTTGTACGAACACAGAAATGGACTCAAAATTGGAGTTCATGCAAGACATGTTCAAGTGGAGGCTTCAGTATCTTCAGGAACAAGAAGCCGATGAAGGTGAAGGTGATGACATGGATGAAGATCCAGATGAAGACTCCGAGGAAGAAGATGGCGCAAGTGATGGATACTTTTCGGATAAAGTACCTTCTGACGAAGGGTTTTAATTTTTTTTTCTTTTTTTTCTTCTGTGTAATCTTCTTTTTTTAATATATTTAAATGATATATTTCTCTATTTATTTGCAAAACGCCAAAAAATACTAAAAAAGGTTATTCCTTACAAAACGCCAAAAATAACAAAAAATATTTTTCCTGCTTAATATTTTGGTCAGCATAACGCCATTTAAAAAAACGTCAAACTTAGAAGATGGGACGTCTGTCACCTATAAACTGATAAAGCTGATCAAAACAGTAAATACAAAAAACAGTAACTGAAAAGACGGTTACTTTATTACTATCATTTATTACAATAAAAAAATTCCGCCTAAACTACGCGCCAAAAAAACTCCTATAAGAGAGGGGTCTATACACAATGAATTGATCACACCCAGAAAAACAAATGTCATATCCTCTAGAAACCACTAACTTTATAATGCCAAAAAATGTTAGTTAAAATAACCACAGATGGCAAAGCTTTCACTGAATGGATTCTACTTCTGAGGGAGTTATCTCAATAATATTTTGCTGAATGAGATGGACAAATATTTAAGAAAAGGAGACTGATAATAGTGATATGCCATCATGTGAGCTTTGTTCTTAATGAATATCGGCATGGAATAAATGGATCAACACAAGTGTAAAATGTTATTTTGGACTCCATTATTATAAATAGCATCAAGCAAGAGTTAATCTTCAATGACATGCCACCAAACAAGAATATCACACCAAAAAACAGGATGCCACTAAGTAGCTTCATCTTAAAAAGTCGGGGTTTATGTAGGAAAGTTAGCATCTAGCTAAGGTATTCAAAAGGTTCAAAACGCCAAAACAAATCCAAGAAGAAGGAGTTGAAGACAGTGAAGATTCGGAAGAGAAATTAGATTACCATTTTTTATTTTTTTTCATATTATATTGTTTTGTTGTAAAGTTATCTGTTGTTTTGTTATCTAATTCTCTACAAATAAAATACATTATTATATAAAACGCCAAAAACTACAAACACCAAAACGCTAGTAGTGTGAAAACTGTGAGAAAGGGTGCTGGCAAAGCAACTTGTCAAATGTATTAAACGCCAAAAAAAACATTTGGTCTTATTGTTAACTTATGAAAACTAGATTTACCACCCGCCGCAATGCGGCGGGGCGTAAAGTCGTGCTGAATAGCATCATTGCACATCACCGCCAGCGACAATCAATACTGAAGTTACGGTGTGTTAATGAGAAGAAATTAAACTGCAACATAAAACATAGAAAATAATAATTAAGTCGATTTAGGACCCCACGCGTTGTAACGAACCTGTCAAACGGGGAAAAGATAGACGACGTAAAAACGTTGTACCACACGTGCACTTTGAGCCGTGTTAACTCGCAAAATCTAGTACGGAGAATTAAAACGAAATGTTAAAACGTTGAACCACACACACGTTACGCCGTGTTAACTCGCAAAATTTAAAACAAAAAAATTGCGAAATATGAAAAGTGTGGGGATCAAAGTTGAAAGTACAAAAGTTGTGAGGTAAAATTGCAAGAGATGAAAACTTTTGGTGTTGAAAGAAGAAAAACAAATAGTTTTGGGTCAAAAGTGTAACATTGAATTTTTTTTTGAAAACCTCCCAAAGCATGAAGTACATACCTATATGCATACAAATGTTGCTAATTTATAGTTTGTTAATATTAATAACTCGTAGTGAATTATTATACAAAACGCCAAAAAAATTGACCAGAAAACGCTATAACGGCAAAAAATTATCTATGGGACACAAAAACAATTAATTCAACACCAAAAAGTTTTATAAATACAATTAACGCCAAAAAAATCTTAGACGCCAGAAAAATATTATACCGCGTTGGGAAAATAAAAGAATATTGAAAAGACAAAAATACCCCTCGGACCCTGATCATATCTCATTTCTATATATATATATAGAAACGGGATCAGGAGAAAACGCTCAAAAGTGTGAGAACGGTGAGAACGCATTCTGGCCAAACACGTATAATATTTTCTGGTGTCTAAGGTTATTTTGGCGTTAATTGTATTTTTTAAACTTTTTGGCGTTAAATGTTTTTGTGTCACATAGATAATTTTTTGGCGTTATAGCGTTTTCTGGTCAATTTTTTTGGCGTTTTGTGGCGTTGTATAATGATTCACTACGAGTCATTAATATTTTCATAAGATTACAATAAGAACAAATGTTTTTAATGGCGTTTAGGGAATTTTTTGGCGTTTAATACATTTGACAAGGTGCTTTGTGCCACCACCCGTTCTCACAGTTTCCATACTACTAGCTTTTTGGTGTTTGTAGTTTTTGGCGTTTTATATAATAATGTATTTTATTTGTAAAGAAGTATATATCAAAACAACAGATAATTTGATAACAAAATAATATAAAATGAAAAAGAAAAAAATTAAAAATGGTAATCTAATTTCTCTTCCGAATCTTCACTGTCATTAGGCTCTTCCTATTGAATTTATTTTTGGCGTTTTAAACTTTTGAATACCTTAGCTAGATGTCAACTTTCCTACATAAACACCGTCTTTTTTAGACAAAGCTGCTTAGTAGCATCCTGTTTTTGGTGTGATATTCTTGTTTGGTGACATGTCATTGAAGATCAACTCTTGCTTGATGCCATTTATAATAATGGAGTCCAAAATAGCATTTTATACTTGTGTTGATCCCTTTATTCCATGCCAATATTCATCAAGAATAAGGCTCACATGATGGCATATCACTATCATCAGTCTCTTTTTCTTGAATATTTGTCTATCTCATTCAGCAAAAGATTATTGAGATAACCCCCTCAGAAGAAGAATCCATTCAGTGAAAGCTTTGCCATCTTTGGTTATTTTAACTAACTTTTTTTGGCGTTTTAAAGTGAGTGGTTTCTAGAGAATATGGCGTTTGTTTTTCTGGGTGTGATCAATTCATTGTGTATAGACCCCTCTCTTATAGGAGTTTTTTGGCGCGTAGTTTAGGCGGGATTTTTTTATTGTAATAAATGATAGTAATAAAGTAACTGTCTTTTCAGTTACTGTTTTATATTTACTGTTTTGATCAGCTTTATCAGTTTATAGGTGATAGACGTCTCATCTTCTAAGTTTGACGTTTTTTTTAAATTGCGTTATGCAGACCAAGATGACAAAATACAATAACGGAGAAAATAAAATATTAAGCAGGAAAAATACTTTTTGTTATTTCTGGCATTGTGTAAGCTTTTTTAGTATTTTTTTTTGGCGTTTTGCAAATAAATAGAGAAATATATCATTTAATTATCTTAAAAAAAATTACACAGAAGAAAAAAAAAAGAATAAAAAAACTAAAACCCTTTGTCAGAAGGTACTTTACTCGAAAAGTGTCCATCACTTGCGTCATCTTCTTCCTCGGAGTCTTCATCTGGATCTTCATCCATGTCATCACCTTCACCTTCATCGGCTTCTTGTTCCTGAAGATTCTGAAGCCTCCACTTGAACATGTCTTGCATTAACTTTAATTTTGATTCCATTTCTGTGTTCAAACAAGTGGCGTTATGCAATTCTTCCATGAAACCATGCCCCTGCTTTGTCATGATGTTTTCAAGCCAGTAGACTTCCTGCTCTCCGCTGTCGTATATAACGATCACCATGTCTGTTTCATCATCAAAATGCCATGATGTCATGACAGGGTCCGGGTTTGCATCTGCTTTGATTGGTCCAAATTTCCTTATTAATGTTTTCATAAGCATATGTGTTTCATGGCATTCGTTGTCCAGAGCAATGCCAAGGGATAGTGATGTAGCGCTTGTTATGATAACGAAGAGCAAAACACGTGGATTCTGCGAATACCCGTTTTGATCTTCCCCAACCCCCAAAATTCAACCCAAAGGGCACATAATTTGAAGTGAAATTTGAGTAAATTCGAAATTCAAGTCTGACCATCCAACTTACAAGAGAAGACATAAATAGAGACAGAAATTCAAAATGGGCCTAAAAAAAACCATGGGCCAAACACAAGCCCAAAAACCATGGTTGTAAAAATCCCGACTAGTCTCCGATTAGTCGCCGATTAATCACTAATCGGAGGTTCACCGATTAATGGCCGATTAATAGCTAGGCAGTCAATGGCGGTCCTATTCTGGCCAAATTTTGGCTAGATGCCGGCCAAATTTTGACAAAACCATATAAATTCCTTCCAATTACTTAAAAAAATGGGTTAATGAGTGGTTAAAACATGTCTACTTTAAAAAACTACATATAAAAATGTGTGTGTGTATATGTAACTAAAAATTACATATAAAAATCTCAATCCGATTAATTTCGATTAATCCCTATTAATCCCGATTAATCGCTAGTCGGTAGCCCACCGCCCGACTAGCGCCTAACGATTCTTACAACACTGCCAAAAACAAAATGCCCAAAACACTGAAAAAAACATAAAAACGTAAATAACTAATAGAAATAAGCGTTTTTTGGCCCGGACGATGGCCCGTTATCACGATCGTTTCGCCTGGTCGCACGCCCAAAACGGACCCTCGTAGCCCAAGTTAGAGCCATTTTAGTGAAACCCTTTTGTTACACGATCTTGGGCCTCCAAATGCAAGATGGCTAGCTCCTCCACACTTGGACCCGCATTAGATAGGATACCCCTCTGTACCTCTTCTTCCATCTTCAAAATTGCCTTGATCGTCCTAACATACACCCTCCGTCTATTATCAAAACGCAGGACGAATCGCCTGATTGCCAGAGTGTATCTCCACCAAACGATTGTTGCCATTTTTGGCGTTTTGGTTAAATTGGCGTTTTTTGGTTAAAGGTGTTTTTGCAGAAATGGATAGATTGAAGTGATTATGGAAGTGAAGTTTTACGTCGTTTATATAATAATGTTTTTGGCGCGTAATTTAGGAGGGAATTTTTTCTAATAAATGTTAATAACTGAAATTCAGTTACTTTATTGTTTCCTCTTCCTGTAATATCCAACGCGTTTTATCACTAATTTTTGGCGTTTTGTTTTTAATGGCGTTTTATCATTTATTAGCGTTTTGAATTTGAGCGGTAAAGACCCTTTTACCCTTAATGAAGCGCGTCCCACATAATAAAATTGATGTTATTTACGAAAACCACACCGCGCAATCTAGTCCCTAGATTGTTTTGATCTGACGATCCATAAGCGTTCTCACACTTTCCCCCGTTTTCTCTAAATCCTGACCCGATGTATATATATATACAGGATTAGGTTCAAGAGTGAACACTAGTGTAGCTTGCGAACTGAGTGAACTAATCCTGGCCATACACATGTGTAGATCAATGGCTAGGATTTGATGTTGAAATACACTAGTGTATTTTACGATTTGATGATGAGATCCTGGCCATACACGTGTGTAGATCAATGCCTAGGATTTGTTCACTCAGTTCGCAAATACACTAGTGTTCACTTTAGAACCCCACCCTATATATATAGGGGAGGGTTCATTGTGGAACACTAAAAAAGTGGGGAACAAGGGAACACTTTTAAAAATTATACATAACATGTTAAAAAGAATATTTTTCTAGTTTTTTTTCGGCGCTTTTTCTTATAAATACAAGTAGGAACATTTTAGATAAAAAAAAATCAAAAACTAAAAATATAAAAAAATGTTTAAAAAACAGTTATATCTTATAGAATTAACTTAACATGTTAAAAATATTTTTTTTTAAATTTTTTTCAGCGCTTTTCTTTATAAAAAGGAGGAGAATCTAGTCGGGTAAAAAAATATTTTTTCTAAAAAAATATTTTTTTAGCCTTTTTTTAATATTTTTAGTTTTTGATTTTTTTTTATTAAAAATGCTTCTACAAGTATATATAAGGAGAAGCGCCGAAAAAGATGTTTAAAAAATTAATTTTTAACATGTTAAGTTAAATTTTTAAGAGTGTTCCCCGGTTCCCCACTTTTTTAGTGTTCCCCAATGAACCTCACACACACTATATATATATATATATATATATTTATATATATATATATATATATATATATATATATATATATATATATATATATAACATCTCTGATGTACTAAACAGTAATTTTCAACAAAATTTTAAGATGGTAGTCCAAAAAGCAAGAACAAATCTCTATTTTTAACACTTTTTCTTCCCATCCTGCCCCTCTCTCCCTCAACTTATACCTAATCTTACACCACTGTAGTCCTATTAACAAGGCCATTGAATACTCTCGTCGTCTAAATCACCAGGTCCTTCGATGTCGCTACATCAATTACCCCCAATTCATCTGATATTACCCTCATTCGTCGACACCTACAATTGAATGCGACATTCAATGCTTCACCACGTTGGCAACTGAACACGAGATTGAATGCTTCACCAGCGATTGAGTGCTTCACCTGCATCGCTACAGATTACCCTACCCTTTCCATTTACCCACGATTGAATCCCATATCCGCTTCAATTGAAGCCTACTTTAAGCCCACTTCCGTGTGTTCTACCGTTCGCCCTTCAAACCTGAATCATTGCCATCAACCCATTCGCTGCTAACTGGTTGTTCCCCCGTGCAAGCAATTTATTTCAAGGTAATGCTTCTGTGATGTTTGTATGCTGATTTGATTAATCTTACAATGTTTTATTTTGCTCATCTTTTTCTTATAATACTTTTAACATCAATTCTAATAAAACTCTCAGATTCATTCAACTTGTTAGTCAACAGTGGTGTGGATGCAGGGCAAGTTATATTTCATGTAAGTAGGAATAACCAAGAAATAAAACTAGGGTTTCCCTGATTCTATGTCAAAAAAGTCAAATTATTAATTAATATGGGTCATGCTAGCTGCACACGCCCAAAATTATTTTCACACCCCAAAGCGTCGCGCTATGGCCAAAGCGCGGCGCTTCGATCGACAAAACGTGCTTCGATTGACGTTTGAAACATTCGATACTGTTTGACAGACATAAAGCTGATTATGATGTTTTGTCGTTAACCCTAAGCGCCGCGCTTTGGCCATAGCGCGGCGCTTCGACCCCAAATTTCACCCTTTTAAAGGCCCCTTTTAAAAGCAACCTCTGAGACAGACAGTTCGATCATACACAAACACTTCGATATACATTTTCCTTCATTTCAGATCAAAGGTCTGTATTGCCTTTATTCCCCATCCGTTGTGTTTATACAAAATAACGCGCGGTTTTGCTGTATTAGTTACATCTCTTGAAAAAACGATGTCGTGGTTAAACAACTATATTTTCGGTCAATATTCTGACGAGACAGTTGTTCCTGATTCTTACGAGGGGACCGCTATTTCTGACTCGTATGAGAAACCGGTCTCGTCCAACTTGAGGGAGGCAGAGGTTGTATCTGGCATTCGTTATCGTGATAACACGGTGACGCTGGATTTGAATACCCCTGTGGAGGACCCTTACGCACAACAAGGTTATTCGAATTTCGGTTACGGTGGCGAGTACAGCTTTGTACAGTAGGAGTGTGGTCCAAACGACAGTTACGGTTGTCAACAGAGCTTACAAGGTTATTCGAATTTCGGTTACGGTGGCGAGCACAACTTTGAACATCAAGTATATTCGGACCTCGGTGACGATGGTGAGCCGGGGGATGTGTATGTTGACGAGGAAGGCTGTTACCCGGTTACGTTTTCGTTTGATACGACGCAGACCTTTTCGTCACGTAAAGAGTTGGTGCGTTGGGTACAAGACACGGCAAAAGACAACGGTTACCTCATTGTGACTAAGAGGTCGAATAAAAGAGGAGAGAATTACAAGATTTGGTTTCAATGTACTTTTGGTGGGGAGCATAAGAGTATAGCTACACAGAGGAAAACGGGTAGCAAGAAAATAGGCTGCCCGTTCGAGATGATCGGGTTTTCGGAATCATCCGGAAGTGTTTGGAGGATCGAGGTGACGAAGGCGAAGCATAACCACACTCCTATTGAAAACTTAGAGGGTCACGCGTATGCGAGAAGGCTTTCTTCGGAGGATACAAAACTGGTTAAGGAGCTGGCAGAGCAAGACATTCCCAACCAAAGTATCTGGCGAACGCTGACAAAAAACAATCCGGCTAGAAAGATTATTCCGAAAGATATACACAACGCTGTTCAGAAGATCAACGCCGAAAAAAATGTCGGTAAGTCTCCGATGCAAAAACTTGAAAGCATTCTTCTCGAAAAAAATTACACTTATTACATGCGCACGAATGAGATATCAAACGAAGTTGAAGATGTCTTCTTTGTTCACGAAAGATCATTCAATATGTGGTGTGCCTTCCCGCATGTGCTAATTATTGACGCCACCTACAAAACGAACATGTACAACCTGCCATTTGTTCAGGTCGTAGGCATGACGTCGACAAACAAATCGTTTACGGCTGCTTGTGCGGTAATTTCCGCTGAGAAGTCAGAGAACTACCTATGGGTGTTGCAGAGGATCAAGTCTATGCTGGTAGGATGTATGGAACCGCGCGTGATTTTAACAGACAGGGATTTTGCGCTGATGAACGCGTGTGAACAAGTTTTTCCAAAAGCGCATAAGTATCTTTGTCGGTTCCATATTCAACAAAATATTAATAAGAACAGCAAGAAGAAATTCTCTGACAAGGATTGGAAAGAATTCGTACGTAGTTTTGGTTATTGTGCGAGTCTACGACCGAGGAAATATACAGGTATAACTTGGAAAACCTTGAAGCACAGCTGAAAGAAGATGACTGTGAACGTAGGTATTTCTTACATAATTATGTTCAAATTTTATATAATAACAAAAACTGACTATTTACGTTTTTTTAATTTTAGAGGTTTTTGATTATATGAAGAAATCCTGGTTGGATCCGTACCGTGAAAAGTTTGTATCATGCTGGATTAACAAAACTATCAACTTTCACCAAACTACGACCAACAGGGTTGAGGGCATGCATGCAACACTAAAAAGTCACTTTCCAAGTCATCGCAACACACTGGATAAACTTGTACTGTATGTTGATCATGTTGTTGATAGACAATACACCGAGATTAGTACAAGCTTTGAAACAAGCCTCCGAAAAGTGATGACGCACCACAAGAAGCAGCCCATGCTTGCATATATTCTCAGAAAGGTTTCAATATATGCGATTGAGCTTTTGAGTAGGGAACTAAAACGTAAGGAAGACGGGTTGAGAGCCTATGGTGCAAGCTGTGGTTGCCAACTTTTTACCAGCTGTGGTTTGCCATGTGCCTGTCGTTTGGAAAAGTTGGAAAATAAAGGTAATTAATATCTTTGACCTTTCTCGTTATGATTCTGTCACCTAATTTGTTTTCATCCACAGGTCAGCAACTCCGGATCACACACATAGACGTGTTCTGGAAGAAGCTTAATTTCAAGCCTGCAAAGAAAAACATAGAGGATATCGATGTAGACGCGGAATTTGAAAAATTGAAACAAAAGATCGATCCAACACCCCCTCAAGTGAAAAGGAGCTTCTTTGAAAAGTTTCAGCAAATCCTCAATCCAGGGAACAATAACAAAAAACCTCCTGCTGTTCTGAAGAAAACTCGTGGTCGCCCAACATTGAAAACGCAGGAAGAAAGAAAGGTTGAAGCCGCTAGAAAAAGCTCGTACATTCCGTCGGAAGAAACTTGGGTCGAGGCCTCAGATGATCTTCCCCGTCACAGCTCGTACATATCACTCGAAGATTCTAGAAGACAAAAGAATACCAAACCGACCAACCTGCACCCTGATTTCCCGATGATCAAGCTCGGTCCTAAGACGGATATAGCGATCCGCAACTACGCATCTCAGATTCCCGAAGTGATCCATCCATACATCGTTAGAATAAAGGACGTGAAACCAGATGGTCATTGTGGGTTTCGATCGGTGGCTGTTGGGTTAGGAGTGAAACAAAATTCATATTTGATGATCCGGAAACAACTTATAAAGGAGTTACGTACGAACGAATCGCTTTGGAGGCAGTTTTTCGATCCGGAAAACATAGGACATTATGATGCGCTGCTTAGACGGATCAATTTCAAGGGGGTGGGACGAGCAGATATCGAAAATTACATGACGATGCCTGACACGGGGTTTCTTATTGCCCAACGATACGGTGTGATTGTTCACACCTTCGACATGCGTGGGAGCTGAACAATTTTCCCTCTGCTGGGCGGGCCAAACGAAGCTGAGCAACCTCACCTGGTGGTTGCGGTTGTGTTCGTCGACCATGGGCATTTCATACATGTAGATCTTGGAGGTTGTTATCCAATGCCTCCCCCAAACCCACTCTGGACAGCGAACAGAACAGAGTGCGCAGCAGCCTGGCACACATTATACAGGGATCAGATCAACGCGTACGAAATGCTTACGTATCGTGCCCCTGACCTTAATGTAACCCCATATGTTCACGATGTAGGTTAAATGTGTTTAATAATAATCACGTTTGTGTTTGTTCAATATATGCGTTACATCACGTTAAAAACCGAATGTCACCGACACGACCCAATCAGATTCAATACGCACTTGTACGACCCAAAATGACCATATACATCATAATACTACAATTAATGAAAAAATACGTCATGTTCATGTGCGGTAGGCGGCTAATACACATAACACCTCTCACAGGAGTACTTGTGCTTTCAAACCAAAATGATACGATATAACGGAATAAGACATCACACGTAACCGATTTGATCCGGAACTTGCAGTATAGTCCATATATTTTAAAAAATGATGTATAATGGAAAAAACGTAAAATTTAGACTATTATCGACGCGTTTGTGAATAAAAAACAATTTTAAAAATTAAAAAAAAGGGCCGAAGCGCCCCGCTTAGGTCATAACGCTGCGTTTTGGCCCCGAAGCGCCCCGCTTTGGCCATAGCGGGGCGCTTTGGCCCCTCGTTATACCTGAAGCGGGGCAGCCTTCTCCCCCATTTCACCCTCAAACAAAACACACACACTACGGTGCGATTACACACACTAGTGCGAAGATCGTCTTTTTCCGGATTTCAACCGCTATTAGGTACGATCGAACTTCGTTTATTGTTTTGGTTCAAGTTATATGTTTGATTTTGATTTGATTTGGGCGGTTGTGATCATGTTGCTGGGGCTGTTCTTCATAACGAAGAACCAAAGCGCCGCGCCGAGGCCAAAGCGCGGCGCTTTGGTTCATGTTTATTTTTATTTTTTTTAATATTATTTGTTTAATATTGTTTGTTTATTATTTAAATTATATTTAATATTATTTGTTTATTATTTAAATTTTATAAATAAAATTATTTGTTTATTATTTTTTGTTTAAAAATTATTTGTTTAATATTATTTGTTTAATATTATTTGTTTAAAAATTGTTTAAATAATATTATTTGTTTATTATTTAAATTGTTTAAATAATATTATTTGTTTATTATTTTATATTTAATATTATCTTATCAACGTGCAGGGATGGATTCCTCCGATGACGAGATTGAGCATATGGAGGCTGAGGGAGATGAGGGAGAGCAGGAAGAGCCGACATGTCCGTACCTGCAGTTTCCGCCGGGGTCACGGGCGAGGGGGAGATGCGCGAGGTTGCGCGCCATCCCCATTGGGGAGCATGTAGGGATAGACTGGGGCCTGTTGGAGACCGTGGGAGAGGCCGCGCGGGCGCGTGAGATAGTTGGACTAGATACTCCTTGGTCACGCCTATTTGAGTTAGCGATGGAGGACTCGTACCCTGAGCTTACGTGGGAGTTTCTTTCCACGTTTACATACGCGCCGCATCCGGCGGATTACGTGGAGGACCCGGATTTTCCAGTCTACGAGGTTACATTCCGTCTTGCCGGTCAGGAGTTTCGGATGAGTGTGCGGCAGTTTGTTGTCCATACAGGTTTGTTTAAATAATATTATTTATTATTTTATATTTAATATCATTTGTTTATTTAATGTTATTTGTTTATTTAATGTTATTTGTTTATTTAATATTATTTGTTTATTATTATTATTTGTTTATTTAATGTTATTTGTTTATTTAATTTTATTTGTTTATTTAATATTATTTGTTTATACAGGTTTGTACACAGAGGCCGAGCTTGATACTGATTTATATACGCAGGCGGTTACGATGATGGACAGGCAGACGCTTATCAGTTTCTGGAGGTCCATTTCCAGGGTTCCCTTTGGGAGATCCTGGCAAAAGGCCACCACCATTAGAGACCCCTTGTTCCGATACCTGCAGCATGTTATCGCGGCAACTATCGTGCCGCGGGGTGCCAGCAGGGAGAAGGTCAACCTCAGTGACCTTTTCTTTCTATACTGCCTACTGCGCCGCCAGCCCTGCGATCTAGCAGCCTGCCTGGCAGATTACTTTGCCACAGCATACCACCGGCAGCTCCGCGGGTGGGTGCACACTGGCTCATTCATCACCGCCATCGCACGCTCGCTCGAGATCGTGCCCGAGGGAGATCCGGTGCTGTCCGATCCGGTCCCGTCTACCAGGTTGGGTCGCGCGTCAGTTTCTAGCATGCAGATCACCCGTCGCTTTGATGTTGGTCTGAGCTTTAGGGGCGGAAACGGGCTGATTTGGCAGCCGGAGCCGGTGCAGGAGGTCATCCCGGTTGTTATTGAGGTGAGGCCTGGAGTGTTGGCCCCTCCTGATGTTCAGGCGGCCGCTCGGCAGGCTCAGCTACAGGCTCTGGGACTCGATGAGTTCCCGGGCCAGCCTCAGGCTGAGGCTCAGGCTCAGGCTGAGGCTCAGGCTCAGGCTGAGCCTCAGGCTGAGGCTCAGGCTCAGGCTGAGCCTCAGGCTCAGGCTGAGCCTCAGGCTCAGGCTCAGGCTCAGCATGAGCCTGTATTAGAGGATCCGGCTCAGGAGGAGCATATCGAGGAGATCCCGGTACCACCAGTTCAGCCAGCTCCGGAGCCGCCACAGTACCCGCAGCACGTTTACGCTGACCTGCCTCCGGTAGCGCGTGAGGTGGCTCGGGACTTCGACCGGCGCCTGAGACGCCAGGCCGCACGCCAGGACTGGATCATCGAGACGCTCGTTTCTCTACGAGAGCTCGCTGGGTTGCCTCCACTTCCCCTCCCACCGTCCCCACCGCACGAGGATTAGTACCTTAGTTTGTTTGTATAGTGTTTTGTTATGTATTATGTAGTCAGTTGTACCTTTTTGTTTTGTATGTGCAAACTGATATATATTTACATCACGTTGGTTTTGGATTGTTTACGTTTAATTCTTATGGCTTTCTGTACAATTTATTTAACGTGTTCGTTTAATTTAACAAAATAAACTAGGTTAACAGTTTATAAAGACGCACTTATATTATATACGTTCTATAAAAATAATGACGTAAAAAAACGTAATTATAAAACAACGTATTATAAAACTCAAATACAATTTTTTCCTCCAAAAAACACTACCAAACTAACCCACATCCCACCTATTTCAAAAAAAAAACAACACAAATTACAGCCAACACTTTTTGTCTTTTTGCACACTCAAAGCGCCCCGCTTTGGCCATAGCGGGGTGCTTTGGCCAAAGTCAACAGACAAGGACTGAGTCAGTCCTTGTCTGTTGACTTTGGCCAAAGCGGGGCGCTTTGAGTGTGCAAAAAGACAAAGACCGTGTGCGAATAGACCAGGCCAATTAATATACATTTTATAAACATTAACTGGAAAGTCAGTCCTTGTCTGTTGACCTTGGCCAAAGCGCCCCGCTATGGCCAAAGCGGGGCGCTTTGAGTGTGCAAAAAGACAAAGACCGTGTGCGAATAGACCAGGCCAATTAATATACATTTTATAAACATTAACTGATTATCTTATTATTGTTCTTGGTTCCGCATATAATTCTCCGTAGGGCCCGAGACTGCCTATGGGCTTCTGAGGTATGGCATATAATTTTTAAGGTGTGTTTGGGTATGTTTTGAAAATGCCTATTTGTAATTAAATAACCAGAATCAGGTACCAACTCGAATCAAACGAGCTGTAGAAAAAAAAAAAAACTGTTTGGATCTGTTATTTGTCGGTGGATTATCACTTTGACAAACAACATTGTTAATATAATGATAGAGATGATTATAACCCAAATACCCCATCCTAATAAGCGTAGTCAGGATCTCGAAGCGAGAGCTCGGGCCGAATTTTAGCTCATTTGCGATTGTTGACAAAATAGCTCGAGACCGAAGAAAAACATGACGAGCTGAGCTCGAGTAGTGAAAGGCTCGGTCTTGGCCCGGTTCATTTACACCCCTAAGGTATTTGTGTATTAGAACCTAAATCAATCACTTAATATTATTGCGGTAATGTTGGGTAGAACTAGCCAACTCAGTCTGTTAACTGTTAATCCCCTTACTTTTTTTTTGCAGTGGTTTTTACCTTACTTGTTTTCAGACATGTTGAAAATGCGATTAACTTTTCTTTTTCTAGTTGTTATATCCCTCAACTTTTTTGAACATTGGCACCAAGTATTAAACTCTTATTGGTCAAATTAACATATAGAAACAGGAACAGGTATTTTGATTGATTGCTTTTATGTGGAGTATGACTATGAGAACTAATTAATCTTATATGTCATCTTCTCCTCTGTATATACAGGAACACTCAGTCAAGATTCCAATTTATAGTAATGAATCGATGAAGCACAGGAAAGTTTCCTTAAGTTATGTTAGTTTCTTTTCTTTTTATTTCGTTGAGTGACACTTATATGAAGTTAAACAAGAAGCATGAAGAAACCTAACTATATTTATTTTGTAAGTTTCTAAAAATGTCAACATTGCGTACATTTATATTGGTGTTTTAATTTAATGGTCTTAGAAAACAATTCCAGGCTTTTACTCCAGCGGTGATGACGATGTCATGTGGGGCCTCCGGCTATTTTCTTGTGACCAAAAGATAAGTCCAGTAAGTCTTCAATTTTAGTTAATCCGGTTGCTTAGGTTCTATACATCATTGTGTTGTGTGCTTTGCTTTTCTATGATATGTCGTATGTATGTGAAGAGCTGATTGTTGAAATCTTCTCAAGGCTACCATCGAAATCCCTCCTCCGGTTTAGATCAGTTTCTAAATCATTGTGTGTTTGTATTGGTAGCCCCGGTTTCATCCGAATCCATACTCTTCGATCTCCAAACAAAGTCATAGTCAGATGGCAAGGATGCGCTAAAGATATGTATACATTACATTCGGAAGACCAACTTTCAGATACCGGCATACCATTAGTCGAGTATCCCAGCTTTATTGTTGGTTCATGTAATGGAATTATGTGTGTTTGTGAAAAATATAAGTCTGGTATTCATCTATGGAACCCGTCAATTAGGCGCAAAGTAACCGTACATGTTAGTCCTAATTGGAGTGATTATGGACTGTGATATATTCCACTAGGGTTTGGTTTCGACCCAATCATTGACGATTACAAGATTTTGATGAGACCTGAAAAGAGAGATGTATTAAGTATGATTGTTTACACCATCAAGACAGACTCTTGGCGTGAGATTGCTTTTCCTACTACTCCGTTAATGTCTTTTTAATGGAGTATTGCATTGGGTGGTAAGGAAGGATTTAACCGATTCAGGTGATGATTTCTGTAGTTATATATTGACATTCAATTTGAGCTCCTAGGTTTTTTCTACCATCGAGCTTCCAGAACCAAGTTGGGAAACCAACCAAGTGAGAAGCATCAATGGTTCGCTAGCTATGTGATCTTCAAAACATGATGACATATGGATTTCGGTGAGGAGTAACACCACTGCTTCTTGGTCGGTAGCTTATAAACTAATTAATCTGCATATATTTGGACATGTATTAAATGTTTTTCAAGTTACCTCCAATGATGTTTTGATCATGATCAAACAAAACCATTGTTGGATCACAATTTATAACCCTGAGACACCAACACAAACGAGATATGTGGGATCGAATGCATCTTGTAACATGTATGTTCTGACTCGGTGAAGGAAACCACCTAAAAGATAAGAGAAGCAGAGATGATTCTATCATGCTAATAATATTTTACTTTTTAAAGAAAATGATTTAAGAAAAAACTGTAAGCATCTAATACACCTATGTTTTGACCCATTACATGTTATGAACCGGACTAAGCTCAACCAGCCCAATCAAGCAACCCAATCAAATGGCCCAACAAGATGGATAGAAACCTGGATGCGTGATATAAGAGGGTCTGGCAAGAGCAAAAGAAAATAACGAATATGATGAATGACTGTGTGCATCTTCTTTTAATCATTGTCTTTATTGTATTACTTTCAGTTCTTATTGTATTCATTCTCAGTCAAAGGAAATTATCAACTTCTATACCTAATTGTAATGTTTGTTTAGTTGTGAAATATCAAATCACAACATTACATGGCCATGGCAATTAGTTTAATACTTCTGAGGCTACAATTTTATTGTTTAGTAATACGCTCACTGTTTGGTCGTTATGGAATTCCAAAGAATGTGAAAAACTTTGTTGTCAAATCCGATCAGACCATATGACCTGTTTGTTGGAATGGCTCGTTTTGAGCCCTTACCGGACCCGCCCTTTTTGCCGCTTTAGGTACTCACGGAGTCTCTCTCTGTTAAAACACGGGGAGTAAAAATCTATGTGTGAGGGCAAAACAATCATCAAGTTTAGCTTAGCATCAATTTGTTATTAAAATTGACATAGAAATATAGAAAGAACTAACGGGGTGCATTCAGATTCATGAAAACAGTTATATAACTTGTTTACTTGTTCTATAGAAGGAATTCTGTCAGCCACTTCAGAGAGCATCACCATCTACAATTAAATTAATTATAAGTGTATAAATAGAATAAATACAAATAAAGTGATATATTACGTAAATTCCTGCCAAATGGAAATACATATAAGTATGAAATATTAGATTTTTGAATTTTGTTATGTTAAGGATGAAGGATATGTACCCTACCTGGATGTTTTGATCCACAATTTTACTTGTACCCTACCTCGAGCTCGACTCGCAGGTAGTTTTTTAAGCTCAAGCTTTTTGTTATTTTATTAGTTAATTTATTTTAAATATACTTAGTATTTATATGTAATTTGGTAATTTTTTTCATGATTATATAAATAGTATTATTTAAATATATGTTTAATGTATTGACTAAAAATTATACAAACACTGAGCTAATTTACGCTCGTGAGCCATCTCATGCTCTATAAGCGAACCTGAAACTCGTGCTCGTTTACTAAACGAGCTTACTTTTAGGCTCGTGCTCGTTAAAGCTCGGCTCCTCTCAAGCTTTTTTTAGCCCAACTAAAGTAGCTTAGCTCGTTCGTACCTCTATTTTTGAAACATTACCGCTACGTGTTAATGCAAAAATAATACAACACGTGAAATCCGCTTGTCATTTACTCATGTTACGAAATTGTTAATTACTACTTCTTTTAAGTAATTAATAACCCAACATAAAATAAAACAATTGATAAACTAACGGAAAAGGATTACAACGCCGCAACTTATCCACTCTGCCACAACACGCAATAAAAAAAATGATAAACTAACGAAAAACGATTATAGTGCCGCAACTTGTCCACTCCGCTGCAACGCGCGGGTTCCCCACTAGTATATATATATATATATATATATATATATTAACATGTATAAACCTATGAACACAATGAAATATATAGTCACTAAATAAATTATGACAGTGAACTACTTAAATCGCTTTGGCTTCCATTAATGCCTCCTCAGTCTCTCGAATCGATGGCTGCCCGGATTCATCCTTTGGAACTTGTTCAAAAGTTTTAGTTATTTTAATAAACTAGTGGGAGACCCGCGCGTTGCGGCGGAGTCGATAGTACGAGGGCGTGAACATATCATAAAGTTACCCGCAACACTTACTATCTGCCATACCCGTAAGGTAGATTACCGTATATGTATATTTTTAAAATAATCAAACTTACAAAAAACAAAGGATTTGTCATTCAATCAAATATTACATGTATATTATAAAGGAATGCTTGATACCCATCAACGTTAAGGGTGCCAACCATCAACCATTAACATTTAGCTGTTAATCTAGTAAATCTTGTATAGAATGAGCATGAATTCATCAGGTTATGAAATAAAAAGAGTAATATGAGAGTCGTTAGGCCATTGTTTGTGGCATGGCAAGTTGATCGATCTTTTTGTATAGTAAACTTAGTACAGTGTACAAACACACAAAAGGCCTCTGCCAAGCCATGTTGTATGTTAAGAGAGATAATGAACAAATGAATTTATGAGTCATTAAGTTTACATGTTTTGAAATATTAGACGATTAAAAAACGATCAAACGAAGACATAGCTATACTATATAAAAGGAACTATGTTATAAATTGTCACTACAACTCCAGCATTTCCACGAAATCTTTCTTTACTATCAAATGTAAATGTAAATCGGCATATGTTTCGTCATGAATGTTTGACCATAATTTGAACTCATGCCCATTGGTCAACCAAAACAACATTTGTTGCTAAGCAGAGACAACTTTTCTTTGTTCTATAGGCTACAGAAACACCCACTAATTTGAATGAATATCCATGTATAGACATTGTTTTCTACAATATATAATGTGCCAATTCTAATAATCAATTTCACAGCCTAAACAAATGCCAATAGCAACTTGCTCAAAGTACTAAAGTCAAAAAGTTGAAGCACTATTACTTGACCAGGATCAATTTTATATGAATGGGCTTCTTTTTCTTCAGTTGCAGCTACCAACTATACTTCATTCAACAACTCATCATGTGTACCATCAATTTCAACAAACTAATCTACTAACAGTGAATCCATCGCATCCCTTAATATTAAAGCATGACCCTAGTCAACGTCATAAATGATAACCAAAAAAATTATTACAATTTTTAAAATAGAAAATTAATAGCCAGACCATACCTCGTTGAAAATCCTCACACAAGGTATCACTACAAGAAATTTGGTTCTTTACCAACACAAAGTATATGTAGGAAAAAGCATATAATGTGTTGTCAGTTGTCTTTACCTACATATAAAATAAGTGTAATGATGTGTAGGCTCATGACTGTAGATATAAGTCATTACCCACACATAAGTTATATGTAGGCATATAGCAAGCCATACCTACACATATATGTGTTGCTAAAAGCCATTTATATGTGTGGTTAAAAGTACAACAATTTGTTTAGAAAACATCTGACGTGACAACTGACGTGGAATCCGACGTGGCATCCGACGTGGCATCCGACGTGGCATCCGACGTGGCATGAATATATGTGTAGGTAAAAGTAATCTTATGTGTAGGTAAAAGTAATATTATGTGTAGGTAAATGTTGAAAATGTGTAGGTATTGATCTTAATTTGTGTTGAAAAAACATTGATGTGTTGGTAAATATAATTTAAATTGTAGAAATTAACCACACTATATGTAGATAAAAATATTCAATATTTACAAACAAATACCAAAGCAATATGTAAACATTCGTGAACAAATTAAGATTCTTAATTAAACTAATAAACATCACTCCTACAAACAACCAAATAAAAGTGGTAGTTATAGAAATTTAAATACTAAAACAAACAAAACTAAAAGTGTTTATATGTTACTAACGAGTTATAGAATCTACTAAATCGCTTTCACTCATCAATGTTGAGATGCTCGTATTGGACGACATCAGCCATCAGGTTGATGGCCCAGTCGAGCAGGGCGATTTCCCTTGGCGCAATTCCACTTCAAGATTCTCATTATGTTTGTCTCTGCTTGACGTACGCGCAATTCCACTTTTGTCCCTAGCTCTGCACATTCCTTCTTAACACGCACTTCAACCCCTGTTCTGGCTGCTTGCCTTAACTGATCCAGCTTAGCTAGACGCAACTGAGCTTTCGATAAAATGCGTGATCTGATATTAAAACAAAGAATATATTAATAAATTGTGTGGTGCAAAATTAAAGACAAACAAACAAAGGTTCACCAAATACATAGATATATTATATATAGAACATCCATAACCATAAAGTTAAACAAACCTCAGAGACTGAATCATCCTCACTGGTGTCTTTGGAGTTCCCCAATAGGCTCTTCTTTTTGTTTGCTTTTGACTTTGGTAAGTAAGCCACCACAACTACAAATTAAAAAAATAAAGTTTCTTTAAATTGTTTAGCTTTTAGTGAATGCAATTTTGAAGTTGACTTGATGGGATACAAAATATTACAATGTTAGGCTCCCAAAGGCTCCCAAAGGCTCCCAAAGGCTGATACCCTGGGTCGTTAGGGTCTGCCGGATACCCTGAACGTGCACATATCCTGGACAAAGATGCATATCAGAATAATTTCCAACATCCTTACTGAGATAACGAATCCAAATTGAAAGTTCTATTATTTGCGCTTTTCGAACTAATCCACATTATACCCTTCAATCAAATCAGTCGGTTTTTCGAACCCAAATTTAACGCGTACTAAATTATGTCACATATTTACCTCGTTCAAATCCTGGCCACCTCATATCTTGCCTCAAAATTTTAGGAGCCGACCATTGCAAATCATACCATCAACCCTAGACGAACAAATTCAGTATTCAATATCTATTTAACAACAAAAAAGACAAACAAATAGAGAATTATTATACAAAAAAGCGATAATCAAAGCACATACATTCAAGCTCTTGTTTAAGAGTCGGTTATGATGCCTTTTGTACATATAGCCTCACTTCTTCAACTGGAGTAGTAGGCTTGAAGCTGATCGTCATCCTCACATCCTCACAAAACAATCTGACATTGAATACATATAAGAAACGTGCATACGCCGAATTAAAGAACAAAACAACATTTTGAAAAAAAGGTTTTTACTTGCCATATCTGCAGACTAAAACAAACCCTAGATAACAAATTTCCTTACCATACCATATTTTCATTTCAACAGAGCCATAATCCCTTCTAAATGAAGTAACCATTGTTAATATTTTCAACGTTATGCTACTTTAAGTTGTATATCATGTTTAAAATACCATGCCTGAGAGTTTCCCTCCTGTTACATACCAATCCTGTGTCAATAGATTTTATATTTATTTGAATTATAGAAAATCTAATTAAAATATTGCTTTGAAAGCAAGAATTCTTGGAGCCGAGAACCTCATCTCAGTACGTTCTTCTGCCAATGTATACATACACTGTATGTCACAATCACATAACCTTTAGTATAACATTCCGCCAAGAGTGGTTAATTTCATGCACAAAAGTTCAATCAAGGCTATACTTGAATTAGGGGGTGTTTGGCCTAGCTTTTATTTTTTGGGTTATGCTTATATCTTAAAGTAGCTTATAGCTTATTTTCTATCATTTGATAAGCTCTTTATAAGTGTTTGGATTAGCGTATAGCTTATTTTCTATCATTCTAAAAATTTGCTAAAAAAGCATCTTCAAATTAGCTTATATAAGCTAATAAGCATAAGCTTAAAAAGCTAAACCAAACACCAAGTTAAGCTTATTTTGTAAAAAAAAAAAGCTAAAAATGCTATAAGCTTTGTTAAAAAAAAGCTAGGCAAAACACCCCCTTAGCTTAAGTGAAACGAATCTTTGAAAAATTAAGAACACAAAGAGCTTCAAGTAAGAATCAAACCTCACAATTGGTAGCCAAATGCTTGGTTTTTGCTTCATTTCAACCCAACTGAGCTTGAACCCTTTTCACTAATCAATTAGATATACCTACAATAACCAATTTCAAAGACATTACCAAAAACAGTACTTTGCATTCCAGTAGTGTTATGTAATTAAGGTTTTAGATTTTAAAAATTCTTTTTATTTCAAATTTCATCTAAAAGAAAACTATAGTGTTTTGCTGGTATTACTACATTATCTGTTTCTTTAAAATAATGTATATAAAAAATAACTCACATATATATAGAATTTTAGATCAACTTACATCAACCAGTGGAGTTGTTCCCTTTCTCTCTAGTTTGGCGTTGGCGTTGGCGTTTTGGTTTGCACTCCATCTTTCACGCAAATGAGTAGCTAAGTAGGCAATGAAAAGAGATAGTGAATATATATTGTTCCTTTTAAAATTCAATGAATTTAATGTAAACTGGTAGTCCTCACCTATTGTATCCACAAATAGACATCTGAAAGCACACACTTTGTCACCTTCTCGTACAACCATTGTCTGCCCATATTTGGTTCCTGATCATCCCAAAACTAAATTGATTTAGAATTAAAGGCTAGTTTGCTTCTTTTAGAATTAAATGCTCACCAAATCTTACAATACAAGATACGACGGTCGTTTTAGTCACTCTCTATCTTATATTCACCATCTAATATCAAAGCTAAACCGGAAGCAAGCTGATTATGGTTGTCATCAGCCATTGGTAAAGCAAAAAAAAAAGTCACACAAAGTGACTCCTTAATCATTAGCCTTTGGTAAAACAAGAAAAAAAGTCACATAAATTGACTCCTTAATCGTTAACAATCGACCTTACACTTACACTTCAACCATCATGTATTGATTCACCAACCATGAAATAACAACATAATATTAAAAGCTTAGATTAATCATCAAGTTTCACCCTGCAATTACAGAACATGAATCACAGATACACAACCAAATTTGTATAACTCATATTAGTTATACTGAAGAAATTTTAACAACATAAACAACAAGATTATGAATTGCACTTGGCTCATACAAAGAAAGTCTAGAGCATGAATTTTTTTCAAGTTAAAACACAAACAACTAAAATATAAGTCTCACATTCCCTCTAGAATTCATCAACTGAAAGTTCCAATTAGGGATGAGCTCGGTACCGTCCGGTACCGAAAATCCCCAAAAGTGGGTACCGGTACCGAAAAAGTACCCGGTTCAGTAATTTCGGTACCGGTACCGGGAACGATTTGCTCATACCTAGTTCCAATCATCCGGAAATCATCATCTTTAGACAAATTTCATCAAAAACTAAAACAAATAAGATTAGCCGTGTTAGTAAAAAAAATAAGAAAATAACAAATCACTAACTAATATATTGGGCGAAAACATAAATTCATATTTCATTTAAGTTATCCACAACACTGAAACCCTAAATTAAACAATTTACAGATCATGAAGACATTAACGAAATCAATCCGTACCGAACACATATCACCTTAATTGTACCGAGTGCATACATTTCATAAAATTGAAAAAAAAATTGCGCCGTTATGGATTGAATAATAACGGAGAAATTACTTAAATTTGTTGGTACACTTTATGTGGACGCGACGCGACTCGACTCTGTTCGACTCGGTTAGATCCGGCTCATGTCCGACGTCACGACATTCCTCCGTCGTGCGCCCCAGAGTTCGACACGCGAAGCACGGAGCGCCGCAGGCCAAGTCCCGTTTACACATCATCATGACATCATCATTGTGATGTCATGATGATGTCACAAGTTTGTCTCATGCATGAAATTGGTGAAAGCTTATATCAGAAACAAATCTGGGCCAATTCTTTCTCTTTGGGCCGTGAAACTTGAAGTGGACTTTGTCATCATTTGGGCTTGCATTAGTTTGGTCTGGGCTTATTATCATATGACGAAAACACATCATGGGACGAAATCAAGGTGATTTTGTCGATGATGATGGGTGTTCGTTGGCTTCTGGATTTCGTCAAGCATGTTTCAGTATAAATACTTTAGACAACAGACAGAAACTAGAAAGAGAAGTCTGAATAGATTTCACTGAGCGAACACATTGTAACACACACACTGAGAGTTTACAGAGACCATTTGTAAACACCGCATTGTAACCATTTTCTAGCATTAATATATTGAGTGTTAATCGTTGAATCTTGTGTCTTACGTGTTCGTAACTTGGTTTAACTTACCCGTTTGGATTCCGCACTTTCGGGTTTGTCGGAAAACAGGGAATAGATGTTACTCGATCCTCCGGGTGGACCTACAATTGGTATCAGAGCATTGGCTCGATTCCTTGTTAAAACCAAGTTGTTTTCTTGTGATTTTGAAAGATTTTTTTTGTTTTGTGTGTTCTTCTTGATTTTCGAGTTTGAAGATCATACTTTTCTGAAAAATCAAAATTTTAAAATCTTGAAAACCTTGTTGTTTTGCTTATTAATTCATACAAAACCTTGTTATTATCTTATGCATACATGTTAGTTTAAGGTTTTTATTGAAGTTCTTTGCAAAAATTGTGTTCGGAAAATTTTCGGTGGCTGGAAAACTCATCGGTTTCATCAGAATATTCATCAAGTTCATAAGAGTATTCAAAGTGTTCTTGTATATTGACTGAGTTTGATCTTTGTTTGTGTTTTGAATTATTGAAGTTGAATATAATACAATTGTTTGACATTTATGTACACAAGCATGATGAGTATTTGGTAAAAGTCTGATAAAGATAAGATAGTGTTTGAAATTTGTGGCTTTGTGTCAGGATAAGGTTTCTAAAATATCTTGTTGTCTGGTTATAATAGTCAACGAAATCACTCAGTCAAATATATCAAGCCACGAAATCAAACAAGTTCTGGCTTGTGCACTTGTCTGGCCGAAATCACAATTGAGCCGAAATCACCTCCTCACTTACTTGGCCGAAATCCCTTGATTCTTGTCCTTGCCGAAATCCAATATCACCTTCAACGAAATCACTTTCACACTAGTCAACATCACATTCAACGAAATCACCTCTTCACTTCTCCAAAATCCACGAAATCACCTCTTCACCTACACTCCAGCCGAAATCACTCACAAACTCACCCACATCACCCTCCAACGAAATCCCTCAAACACATCAGTAACGAAATAAAAAACTTGTTGCCGAAATCCCTTTCATCAATCATCTTCTCAACGAAATACACAAGATTGCATGTGCTGGCTAACGGTCCAATGAGATAATACTTTAGTGATTCATGTCATATGTTAAGCATTAATTCATGATCAGATTGCAAGAGATTCTTGTTGTTTGCATGTGATTTGGTCAGTGTGCATGTGTTAAAGTGATTTGTATGTGAGCATTTAATAATTGTCGAAGATTAATTCATCTGTTTGCATGAGATATTAAATGTTGTTGTCGGCCACCTTAATGATTTGATTAAAAAAAATCTTTGAAAAGCATTTGTTCTTGGTCCAATTAGATTGAAAGCCCATTTCATTTTGTCGGCATGTATTAAAACCTGTTTCGTCGCATAACAATACAACTGAGTTTCGTCGATAGCGTTTCGTCGAGTTTGTTATCAATTTTAAACAGAAGGTTTGCAAAAGTGTGATAACAGTCTGTTTTCAAGAGTGTGATCAGTTTTTCACATACATTCATCAAACATGAGTTGTACTAGTCCTTGGGATTGGAGTACGGATCCACAACCAGATCTAAAACAGATGTCGATGGCCGAATATATGAGGAGTACCATACCTCAACAGCAACAATCTATTAGTGCAAGACAATGGGCTTTGCTGTTAAATCAAAATCAAAACATACAAAATCCTTTGGTAGCGAGAGGAGAAGGAGATGCAGCTACTAGAAAGACACGTCATGATCTGTTGAAGAAGAAATTCGAATCATTTCATTTCTTAGAGAATGAAACCCTAAATGATATAACTACTCGTTATTATCATTTGATGGGTGAAATGTATTATTTTGGTGTTCTTGCATCTCAACAGGAAATGGTAGCACGGTTTGCTGATGCTCTACCTCCAAAGTGGAGCCCATTCATTGAGCTTTTAAAGCATACGGGCGTTCTAGATGCTGTCAATGTTAATATTTATGAACTCATTCAGAAGTTGGAGCACAAGAACGAAGAGGAAATTCGGAAAGCTAAACGAATTCCTGCTCCTCAAAATACCGAAATGTATTTTGGAGGAGGTTTTAACCCGTTAGCTAGTTCCAGTTCAGCTTAGCAACCGAAGCTTCAAACGGCGTTTGTATCAAATACAAGCTCATCTCCGTTTCCACAGTTCAATCAAAGTGCTTTTCTTTCGCAATCTAAACCCCAACCTCAACCTCAAGTTTCCACAACACAACCTCAATTCGATCCAAGTGTCAATTGTGGCCCGGCCATACAGTTGGGAAACGGTGATCAAACAAGAACTGCATTTTATGCTGAAATTGTCAAAAATGTCAATGATGGTGAATCTTCGGGAAATGATGACAGTTCAGGATATAGTGGCAGTACTGATAAAGATGGCTCAGGTGTGAGTGATTACAGTTCAGAATCGGACGTGAAGGAGGGAGTGGATTCTGAAGATGATAGTTTGTCGAATGGTGCCAAGGAGATGAAATGTCAAAATTCTGACTTGATCAAGAAAGCTGATGCTACATCAGAAGAAATGGAGAAGATTCTCACTAAAGATGGATCTTTCTCTTCTCAGACTGACTTTATGGCTAATGTCACAGCTTCTACAAGTCAGGTAAAATCTGAAACTCCTAGCATATGTAGTTATTGTGCTGATTTGAAACATGAATATGCTAATGCTAAACATGCTTTTGAAGAACTAAAACATGAATGTGCTAATGCTAAACATGCTTTTGAAGAATTAAAACATGAATGTGCTGAATTGAAACGTGAATCTGAAACGGTTCATAGTCACAATCAGAGTTTGGTTATTGAACTGTCAAAGTGCAAAGAGGCAAATATGGCTCTGGTTAGAAATGAAAAGGAATTTAAAACAGTTATTGAAACCCAAAAGAAAAGTGTTTCCGAATTAACAAAAACTGTTTTCAACAAACAAATTGGTATTAATAACTACATTAATATCATTGAGGAAACCAAGAAAGAGCTAGCCACGGCCAAGTGTGAATATGAAGCGATCAAGCTCAAATTGGAGAGTTATTCTAACTCCCGATATGTGCTTGATCACATCATTGACGTTCAGAAACTAAAGGGAAACGTTAAAGGCGTTGGTTATAGGAAGTGTCCACCCCCTTTGAGACACGACTATACCAAGTCGCCCGATGAAGAGGATATGCCTCGGTATGAACCCAGTGTGCCTCTTGATTATGAGGAAGTTACTACTGGCCTAGGGTTCAAACCGGACAATTCATCGGAGGGCTCATCTGATCGGAAAGAAAAGTCATCATGTGCTTCAAATCAAAGTTCTCCAACCATTGAGGACTATGATTCTTCAGATGATGAATCGGATGTGAATGACCAGGATGAATCACTTGATGAGACGAAAGGAGTAGAAATTCCAATTGAGAATCATATTCTTTGTGATCCTCCTACTCCTGCCGTGCAACCTGTTGCCAAGCAAGTGATAGATCCTGTCAAGGATGTCAAAGATGACAATGAATGCGTGTCTGCTGTTAAGATCAATATCGTGTTGTACACTTTGGTCGGTGATGGTAAAATTTATTCAAACAAAGATTTTCCAATCAAAAACGTCAATCAATCCTTGATTGATAAAGTGTTTGAAGATAATACAACTAAGTTTTTGGGAAAAGCGATCCCGAGAGTTTCAGTAACTCAGTGTGATCCAATTCCAAAAGCTGAAGTTAGAAGAAAATTTGGAAACCAAACATTACCGACAAAGCAACAACCTGTCGATTTTAAGGGTAAACAACAACAACAACAACGAGCTCCAAAGCCTAAGGCTAAGGTTGAAACAAAAGGAGCTCGTTACAAGAAGAAATGCAAAGACGTTAAGTTTGTGGCCTCCAAAGGTACTGATAAAGTGGAGACTTTTGAAAATAAGTCAAATATCGATTTTGTTCAAAAAGTCAACATTTTGAAACGTAATAGTGATAACAATTACACCCAACACACAAATGGGTGTGATGCTAGTACCTCGGGGTCTACAAATTCAAAGTCAGATCATCGAACAGAATCTCCTAATTTTGTTGAAAGGAGATCATGCTTTAAATGCAGGGAGTTTG
Source organism: Helianthus tuberosus (assembly GCA_030545235.1). Lineage (NCBI taxonomy): Eukaryota > Viridiplantae > Streptophyta > Magnoliopsida > Asterales > Asteraceae > Helianthus > Helianthus tuberosus. The sequence continues at coordinate 69,799,579 of CM060410.1, read as the reverse complement.
GCCACATTATCAGAAATTGCACAAACTCTCCGAAACCAAATTTTGTAGAAAGAGCCCCTTCTGAACAAGGTCACCAAAAATGTCGTCCTGTTTCACCCAAAAATGACAAACGTACGATTAAAGAACAAGAAACAAAACAACGACGTCAAAATGTGAAGGTGATCGAAAAGGCTTTAAAACCGGAAAATGTTAAAAGGAAACCAAGTTCACAACAACCGTTAAAACCAGAAATTGTAATTAATACACAATCTGGTAAATGGAAACAAGCTTGGAAACCGAAAACAGGTGAAGGTTCAGGGGGAGGCGTGAAATTTCCAAATCATCAAGAAATTGAAATTACATTTCTTGATTCTCACGGGCAACCCAAGTCTAAGAAGGCTCGGGTCCCCCTCTCCAACTAATCTCTGAGTGAGTGTGCAGGATGTTCCAGGAGGAACTATCGATAGTCATTGGATTGTTGATAGTGGAGTGTCCATGCACAAGATCGGCGACAAAGAAGTTGTTGCCTTTGATGGAGAGAAAAAGAAAAGAAGACAGAAGTGTCTATCGAAAGAATTTGAAAAGCTTCGACAAATTGAAAATCATTCAAAAGTTTGATTGTTCAAGGCTTTAATCGGGTCCCCAGGATAGATTCAATCAAAATGTACGCACCTGAAGCACGTCTGATGTTCAAAATCAACAAGATGAACGTGCAGTGTACATTTCTTCGCGGTGTGTTTGAAGAAAATGTGTTTGTTGAACAAACCAACCGGGTGTGCGGATGCCTTGGCGTGGATTGCTCAACCGCACACTACTTCTGAAAGAGAAAGATAAAGACCTTCACTGGTGCAATGTGGAAGACCAGCCAGACCCAAAGGTTTCTGATCTTGTTGATGTGAAGAGATTTCTCAGTAGCTACAAAAATCGACTTTGAAGTCCACACCGGGTGGATATCCAGTTTGGGAGAGCACTCAGATTCCTTGCAATGCACGAAGCAGTTGCAGGATATGGTTTTAAATTTCTAATCTCTCCTATACTTGTCGATATTTAAGCTGCTTTATAAATTGTTATCCTCTCGTAGCACTCTTTGGCCAGACACGTTGATCTCGAATATCACCTCACACGTGATTGTTTCACTATGAAACTCGTCAATGTTGTCATGGTCCGCACCGCTTACCGATGTGCCAACTGATTTTCCCAAAATTCGATAAATCATTTCTGATTAAAATTAATTTTGGTAAACGGAATTGAGGTAAAACATGAGTTAACCAGCATCGGAAAATCGTTTTTGTAAATATCTTTGTGTCTTTTAAATTTATCTTAGTTTGTTGATTTTAGGGGGAGTAAATCCAAATTTGAAAAATTCAAAAACAGTGAAAAATTTCAAAACGCAAAAACAATAGAAAAACAAAAATGAGTTTCCTGGCGAGAAAAAAGGAAAATGATAGTAAATGAGTGGTCTGTCGAAACCTCTTCGAACTGAAATGCAAAATGAAAAATATGTTAAGCAGCTCTATATAAGATGTATCGATAGGCTCACAATCATTTTAAAGTGTGCAGAGTGATATAAATCTTAAATCGACTGAAGACCAGGTGGGAACCATTCATTGGCATATGGTCTTAGTACCGAAATTTCGTTTGAGAGATTGCCGAGGTTCTGAGATATTCGGTCTTTATGCTGTCTTATCATCTGGGTATCATGGTTGTATCTTTTACCGAAAAATAACGGAGACGAAGTCTAGATCTTCCATGATACTATACATACGTGTACATATTGCATTCGACCTCAATAAGTGATCAACAATCACATGTCCCACAAAATAAGTGATAATATATCACATTTATCCGGGAGTCAAGTTCGTCTCTTTGCTGTACGAAAGTACTGACCTGTTCACGGACTTGCTCCTGTGCCCTTCATGCATCTGAAAATCAAGTTCCTCATCAATAAGTGATTCTATCACATAGGGCTTGTTTTCAATCAAAATAAGTGAGTTTCTCACATTCTTTTATACGGTCAAACGGATGATAAACGGTATACTCACCGGTAAGATGAACTCTCGCGCATGCCTTGATACGGGAATGTGTCGTGTGTGGATGAACACCGGTCGGTAAGTATAAATCATACCTTAACGTATCCCCTCGCCATGATTACATCTGATTAGTTGAGCTTAAGTGGACAACAATACCGATAATTGTTATAGGATGCTTATCTAAATGTTAACTAATTGAACAAAAAGAGCGTTTTGACGTGACCGTACACTGATATGATTCTCTTACCCTCGAAACTCGCAAAAAGAATGTCTGTAAATATTTGTTTACTGCTTTCATTTCTGTATCTCTGTATGTATTTATTTATTGCTTTCCGTCTTTACTTTTGAAAAATGAAAAACTCCAAAAAGATTTTAGGTGTGTTTTAATCTAAACTTTATAAAAAGCCAAAAAGATTTTGCTTCTAGCTTATTTTTGATTGACTGATGTTGGAACTCGAGTCTATCCTACCCAAAAACCTGATTGTAAGCCGGAAAACAATTGCATCTTCATAAACAGTCGAAGTTAACAAGTTTTTGAAAGTAAGGGATTACAAATTGATCATTTTCTAAACTTTCAAACTGTTGTCGGTCGGTGTTTGATTGCGATTTGATCTCATATGTGTCGTTTGTTTAGGTTAACTATATTTCAAGCGGTTGTTCTCATTACGTGTTTAGCTTTCTTGTATGTGCAGATGCGACATCAGAATCAGCTAAAGGCGAAGAGAACGTGTCAGATGACAAGTCATAAAGTGAAGACACGACGTTGATGCAATCAGAAGATCAAGATGATCGCGTTGCAGTTGATCCCTCATCAACACCACAAGGATCTAAAGTTTTGAAGTTCAAAAGATTCACGAGCATCATTCAAGGGGGAGTTTGTTTATACACTCCCTGATTGTGTCACGTGAAGACTTTGAAGATCCTCCGACATGAAAGACATGAAAGACACGGAAGACGAACCATCACGAGTAGCGTCCAAGGGGGAGTTTGTTGGTACACTTTATGTGGACGCGACTCGACTCGACTCTGTTCGACTCGGTTAGATCCGGCTCATGTCCGACGTCACGACATTCCTCCGTCGTGCGCCCCAGAGTTTGACACGCGAAGCACGGAGCGCCGTAAGCCAAGTCCCGTTTACACATCATCATGACATCATCATTGTGATGTCATGATGATGTCACAAGTTTGTCTCATGCATGAAATTGGTGAAAGCTTATATCAGAAACAAATCTGGGCCAATTCTTTCTCTTTGGGCCGTGAAACTTGAAGTGGACTTTGTCATCATTTGGGCTTGTATTAGTTTGGTCTGGGCTTATTATCATATGACGAAAACACATCATGGGACGAAATCAAGGTGATTTCGTCGATGACGATGGGTGTTCGTTGGCTTCTGGATTTCGTCAAGCATTTTTCAGTATAAATACTTTAGACAACAGACATAAACTAGAAAGAGAAGTCTGAATAGATTTCACTGAGCGAACACATTGTAACACACACACTGAGAGTTTACAGAGACCATTTGTAAACACCGCATTGTAACCATTTTCTAGCATTAATACATTGAGTGTTAATCGTTGAATCTTGTGTCTTACGTGTTCGTAACTTGGTTTAACTTACCCGTTTGGATTCCGCACTTTCGGGTTTGTCGGAAAACAGGGAATAGAGGTTACTCGATCCTCCGGGTGGACCTACAAAATTACGGTTTGAAATAGGATTTGACCTGTGCCATAATTTGGGAACTTTACGATGAAGCAGCTTCGTGGTAACTTGCTTGGAAATGCACCATTTAGGAACTGAACCTACCGGGTGGTCCAAACCTTATAGCCGCCCATGTATCAGCCTTCACACACATCCCTAATATTACCTTGTCGTGGCCTGAGAAAATAACCTCGAAACCCTAGCCGCCGATCAGGTCCTATCTCTAACTCACTTTTTTACTCTGGTTCTCTCCTTGCAAATGTAAAGAAGGCGGTATAATGAAAGTTTGGGATGAGGAGCGGGTTTCAAAATTTGGATGCAATGAAATAGATTTTGGCCTCCAAAACTTCATTGTGTAGAGACGAAGAACAATGAGAGAGAGAATTGAGAGTAAGGTTTATGTGAGCTTTTGAAAATTAGAAACTTGTGTGAAGGGAAAATGATAGCCGTCTGATTGTGATTTGAGTGGACGGTGGATGAGATATTTGGGATTAGTATCCGTGTGGTGTGTTTTCTGGCTGAGTTTTTTTTTTGAAAGCATCTCGGTCAGGGCTATAGATGACCAAAGCTCAGAAGAAGTGGGATTCGAACCTGAGCACTTCCGAGCAGGAACCCACAAGGTGGTAAACCTTCCCACCTCCATTGCAACTACTGGGCTACAACATCAGTTGGACCAAAAGCTTTATCTATTAATGTGAATAATGAGTGTACATTATGCATTAAATGAATTTTAAGGGAAGTGGCAAATGACCTAAGTTGCCCTTTCAATATGTATATTATATATAGTATAGATATATATATGTGTACATATTATGTTATATATAAAAGTTCGAAAAAATAAATTATTATAATATAATAAATTACGATTTTGGCCCCTGTGATTATATCACTTTTACCCTTTTAGCTCAAAAATATTGTTTTTATCATCTGAGCCCCTAACTCGTTCGTTCTGTCTTGTTTGCTGCTGTTGGTACAGCTGGCCAACACTGCACAACATGTCGTAGTCTGGTAAGCTTTATTATCAACTACTTGAAGCATATAAACCTGCTTGACCAATCTACCCAATTCAATTCCTTATAATCATTCATTGGTCATCACCTATTTTTAACCAACTTTTTGATAAAAAAAAACACAAAAAGATCAAATCTTTAAACACACCCAGTTGTTCCTCACTCTAGGGTTTCTATATTACAAACAATATAATCAAATTCAACACAAAATCAACAATGTCAATAACAACCTGAGCAACAAAAGCAGCAATCGACATTCCAAGAGGAAGCAAGCGACTGTGGGGTGTTTTTCAACGGTTGAGTTTGAATCGGAGGTTGTTGGGTTGACGGTGGATATGACGTCAACATAAACCAGCGGAGAAACGGTAATCGTCTTCACTGTCCTCCTCGTCGTTGCCACAGACAATGGTGATGTGAGTCGATTTCAACAACCACCCCTAGATCCGCCGCCATACAACTTTCCGACGATGGGATGTCGTCGATTTCAACAAAATCCAACAACAACCAGTAGACCCGAGTCGATTTCAACAACATTTCGACAAATCTGACTCGTTGTTGTAGATGATGAAAGGGCAGCAATGGCAGTGGAGGCTAATGGTGGCGGTGGTAGCAAGGTGGTTGCAATGGAGGTTGAGAGTGGCGGTGGTAAAGAGAGAAAGGGGTGGGTCGTCTGATGGTGGTGGTGGTAGCAAGGTGGTGGCAATGGAGAAAGGGGTGGTGTGCGGTGGGAGGTAACTTTGTAAGAAATACAAGTCTGTGCCAAGTCATTTAATGTATCAGATGTAACTTTATATGTACATAATGTGCCAAGTCATTCGCCACGTAATCCTATCCACGTAATCAAGTCTGTGCCACGTAGGATAAGAAACAAACCCAGTTAGTAAAGATTTAACTGAGTGGTGCCAGCACAAATTAAAAGTCAAGTTGGGGGTGCCGGGTGTCAAAGTGTTAGTTGGGGGAGGCAACGGCCAAAGGCCGATAGTTGGGCGTGATAAAATCCAATAACCCTAACTTCTAGGGTATTAACATAGTTAGTCATTGTGGTTTGCACAAAATAACATAATTAGGTACTAATAGTTTAACAAACAATTAACGTTAATACATCTAAACGTTACAAAATGAAAAGTTAATGCCGTAGAAGGTGATTTTAAACTATTAGTACCTAAGTATATTACTTTGTGCAAACCACAGGGACTAACTATGTAATTAACTCTTAATATAAACTAATTAATAAATAAAATACGAGCCGAGTCGGAGCTTGAAAAACTTCCAACGAACCGAGCTTGAGCTTTAGATGGAGCTCGGAGCCCTCATAATTTATTTTTTATGTGTCCAATATCTACACATATTGTACATTTCTATATATGTGTAGGTATTTTTTTGCCATGTTATCTTAAAAAAGATTTAATTATTTATTTTATATGTATTTAATATATACACATATTGTACATTTTCAAATATGTGTAGATATTTGTTTTGTCACAACATCTAAAAATATATATTTACTTACTTTATAGGTATGTAATATCTACACATATTGTACATTTTTAATCATGTGTAGGTATTCAATTTGCCACGTCATTTTCAAAAAACAAAAAGTATAGATTAACTTAGTTTATCTACATATTTTTTTTAAATTCTTATGTGTTGGTAAGCATAATCATTTACCTACATATATATTAGTTTTTTTACATATGTGTAGATAATTTAGTTAAACATGACGAAAATTTGCTACATGTGTAGGCAATTTTGGGGGGCAAATTTTCCCACCAACACCAAGTATGGCTAAAATGTGTTACCAACACATATTAAGTGTTAATCATTATGAAAATATATCATTAACTATTACTTACACATATAAAAACATGTGTAGGTAAATACCCACACATTTACATGTGTAGGTAAATCATGTGTGGGTAAACACCCCAATTTCTTGTAGTTTATCACTTAATCCCTTAACAATCTATTTAGTGCCTGAAACAAGCATCAAATAAACAACTAATAATCAAATATCAATCTGACATGTAAAAAAATATAAAAATCTAAAAGCTGAGTACTCCCTAACCACAACCCAGCCTCGTGAGATACAAAGCAAATAAGCAAAATAGAAAAAGAAAGTATACCTGGATGTCGCGGAACGCAAAACCCCAAACACTAATGGCTACATGAAACTTCAATAATTCACTGATATGCAGATGCATAATGTCTGGTGAACAACTTTTCAGTAATGTATTTTGCAACCTGTCAGTCTTTTAATGACTTCCAACGTTAGTGTGCCTAGTATAAGAATGACATGATAAAAAACCAAGATATTGTCATCCTAAATTAGTTGTGATTTGCATCCATTGTTACACAACAACTTGAATTGGTCAAGAAAACAATCCGACTAATAAAAAACTACATGTCCGAACTCATTTTGACCCATAACCCAGGCCCCACCAACAGTAACTTTCATGCATATAGCTTATCACAAATATAACTAATGTGCATCCACCAATGTAGAGAATAACAGTCATTTATGATGAATGAGACAACGTTCCAGAATCATGTCATAAACATAATGTCAGATGAGGCTCTATTGATTTGCTTTTTCTTACCTTCATGAACACCGGAATTTTTATATGCATCAAGCCATCAACCATAACGTTAAATGAAGCTGTATCTGGTTCACAGCCCATATGTTGCATGTCACACCCCGACCGCGTAAAACAACAAATCGCGGCGGAAACATCGGGGCGTGTTGCAACAGAATTAATGTTTCATAACCATGGATATCAAAAGTGTTTCGTTTTATTAAACATTGAGTAATTACATCGTCTGGAAATCTAAATACACTATTTAAACATAGTCTATCATTGTTATTGAGTCACTAAGGCCTTGTCCAGTCCTATGTGAGCATGCATCTTATCAATCGATATCATCCAACAATACCTGAAACATATGTGAAAACGAGGTCAGCAAAGAAATGCTGGCGAGTACATAGGTTTTGTGAAAATAAGATTCATGACTTCTGTTTAAGAAAATGTTTAGTCATGAACCTTGTAATTTGCTTTGTCTTTGTAAATCATTTGAAAAATAATAAGTTCGGATGATATGTATAATAAGAGAAGAATGCATGATTAAATGAATAACCATGTAAAAATGAGTTTGTATAAGATAAGTTGTTTGTAAATAAATGTCTTGTGAAAAGTATGTTACTTGTATAAAATGTTCTATGTCTCAAACTGGAATGATTCAAATAATGCTACAATATGTAATACCATACAAACACTTATATATAGGAAGTACCAGCGGCGTATCCACCATGCTTGTATCATATTACACACGCATCGTTACTTAATCACTTAACCAAACCAAACCAAACAATGTAAAATGTCTATGTTTAAATCAATTGTCAAATGTATTGAATAATATGTCAAAGTATTCATGTCAAGATGTAAATCATGTCAAAATGTCTATGTCAAATATCCATGTCAAATGTCTATGTCAAAATATCCATGTATGGCAAGTGAAATGTCTCAACTAAACCATATGCACAAAAACAAAGTATTGAAGTAAAACTTGGTTTAAATCAAAGTTATGTTTTGTGGGAAATACATGATCAAATGTCAATCATGTACAAATGTTTACCCAATCGTTAAACCATCTTGTTTTAATCGTTCAAATCGTCCTTGTTTTGATTGTGAAACTACTTAATGGTCGATTCTCTAATAACATTCAAACCTTCTTGACGCGTTCCTCGTTCCAACTCGCTCTCGCTCTCGTTCTTAACAAACCCTTACCAAAGGATAAGTTAATAATTACAGATTCAGTCGCTACCCACAACCCCCACACATAACAATGGGTGCAGTAAATAACGGGATTTGTCAGATCCTATGGTACCATAACCTAATACTGGTCGGCTTGATCATTGCTAATGAATGTCATCGGTCATGTAAACTACAACCAACAAGTTTGTTCACTTTTTGAAATTTGTTATTAGTTTTTGAAATCATTGTATTCGTTCTTGAAATCATTGTATTCGTTCTTGAAACCACATAGTAATTGTTATTGAAATCATTGATAAAGCATTTAGCACATATGAGTCACCCCAAAACAGTTTGGAAAACAGTAAAAGAGGGGAATAATGTACTCGCCTGAGAATGCTTGGAGGTCTTGAACAACAACCAAACAAAGCTAGAGAGAGCACGGAATCAGTCGGCAAATCTAAACTATATAAATAAACCGGACTTAAATCGGGAGATCGGATAGGATGAGGCTTGGCAAACCAAATGAGTATTGGAACTCATATGATATGGTTTAACAAGGCCTATATACTACAATGAGACTAACCTAAGTGCTTTCGACCCATCGCGACTCATTAAGGTAACTTATGCTACTTTAACGCGTAGTGCGCGTGAAACGCGTTCGGACCGTCTAACTAGTCCTATGACAAGTGTTATATGCCTAAACATGTTACATAATCAGTTATGTGACAAAAGTTTAGGTTACATATGCTTAATTACCAATTATACATGAAAAGGGTATTCTGGTAATTTACCTAAGGCATATAAACTACCTATCATACAACTACTCAAACGATGTGACCATAGGGTATAACCTCGGAAGGTTATTCCCTACCTACTATGGTCACCTAATGTGTTTGGTCAGATCCTAATGATCGACCAAACTGGGTCGGGTTCGAGGTATAAGCGATTCATCAGATCGCTTACCCTACGACCCTAGACAACGTGGTAATCAGTGGGCATAGTCCCAAGGGACTATGACCAACGTGATTACAATCACGTTGCGAAGTTCAAAAGAACTTCGCATTGACCATTACTGGTCAACGCTGAAAGTCAAACAAAGTTTGACTTTCGGACTCGAAAAGCAATAAAATAAGGAAAAGAACGAAAGAATACTTACGAAGGGTCCCCGAATGCTAAACTCGATTCAAAAATCTCAGGTATGAAACAAATGTTTCAACTTAGAGTTTCTCAAATCAAGTTTCTTGTAAGTTTAGCAATGGGGGTGTTGGGGTATTTATAGGAATACCCGAACCGTTAAGATCGCTTGTCGAATATCGTGCCTTAATCCAACCCGTACACTTGTCGGAAACTCATGGTGACTAAATTGGCCACTCACCATAGGGTATCAACATGTGGCAAGGGATTAAGGAGTGGAGAACAGCTGTTAATACGTCGAATCTGGTCCCGAATGCGAAAAACTGAGTTTCTGCATGTTTTCTGCCCAGAATAGGCAGTCGCGTAGCGCGACTGGTAAGGCTACATGCAGTGGCGCTACGCCACTGCCCCCTTGTTTCAGCAAACTTTCAAAATTGGCAGAAATGGTCCCTGCAGCCCGTTTAAGCGATTTTCGATGCGTTTGAACCCCGTTAACCTCATTTCAAGGCTCTAAAATGAAGTTAAAGTATAGGGAACTCAAAACATGTTCAAAAATATGCCGGAGGTTGGTTCGTTTGGCCGTACGAACGCGATGTTCGCTTAATTATGACGGAATGCGCATAAGCGCGAAAAACGATCCAAATGACGCGACGCATGGATTTTTCTTAAGGCGAACACTAAAATATAATGTAGTCATGCTTACATAAATTTTTGGATGTCCAGATGTATTCAGAACGTAAGTTATGCGCGAAAATGCAAACTTGTGCACTTTTTGACACTTTTAGTCCCTGAATGACCCAAAAGTTTATTTTAGCACACCAAACCCCTAAAAGCCTATTTCTAAGCTATGTAAAGGATATATATGGTATGTTTAACTTATGGTCATGTTCTGGAATGTCTGTTACAGTTCAAATTGGCATACTTTCGCAGTTTGTCAACTTTAGTCCCTGTAAGCGATTAAACTTTGATTTCACCACACCAAACCTTCCAAAACTTATATCTAAGTTATGTAAAGGTTATTTAAGGTATGTTAAGCCTATTTCACTATTCCGGAGTGTTTGTTGCATTAAACTGGTTATATTTACGCATCAGTGCGCGTATAACCTTCCAGAAAGCGATTTAGAGTTTGAAATTGATCAAGAATTGATATGTGCAAATGATACACATATTTTTACAAATCCCAAGTATGAAATATAATATTTCATTGGTTTGGTATTTGTTTGATGGCCGTGGAGGCACAGGTGTTACAGTCTCCCCTACTTTAGGAAATTTCGTCCCGAAATTTATTTAGAGGAAACTTGTGAGAGCTTGAAAACATGAAATTGAAAAGATCGAACAACATTGGTTAGGGTTCTTGAACTTCTAGTAACCTTAATAACATTATGTTTGCAATGTAAGAGGGATACTTATATACAAGTATATGAAGCATCATTGGTGCGTCCACCGTACCTCCATTACATCGTTGTCATTTTGTTATTGTTGTCGCTATCGGTTCTTACACATAATAAATCTTACTGGTTTTCTGTGCACTAAATTTCATAATTATGTACGCGTCCATAATTAGACAATTCCTTGCCCAGTTCACACAGTCTATTTTATAATGTGTAGTGGAAAACCAAATGAACATTCTTATGATGAGTGTGACTAGACCCCATAGAGTCCTTTTAATTAAATCAATAAATGATCTAAATAGACTATCAAGGAGTCTGTCCAGCTACATCACTAGATGTCGTTCTTTAACCAAATTGTGAATCAATCTTTTTGACTAGACCACTAAAAGGGTCTCTTATCGAACCATGGAGTGGTACCATATAACCCAAGGGTCTTAACTACAACGTAGAAGCCCATAAAGATTAAGGTAGTACCTTTTGAATATCCTACTATGAATCCCTCATATGAAGATATGAAAGATTCTATGAGGATTTGGATAACGAATATCCAGAGTATACAAAAACACAAAAATCATAGAGGAGAACACATAAACATATATCACATAACCACAAAATTGTTTGTTAATTTGTCTTGTAAATTGCGTACATGCATTTAAAGCACACTTGGAATCCATTCCATGGATTTCATTTGGTACTTTAAACGTTAACAAGAATCCAACTATAAAGATAGAAAGATTCAAAAAGAAAATTCGATTTTGATTACTAGGAACCGAAGTGTTCGAATTAAGGTACATAAGGAATCCAATTAAGGACTCTGATTTGAACGATAATCATCCACAAGGATCTAATTGTAAAGATAAAAAGATCCCATATGAATTTTAGAAGTTGAAGATGTTTTGAAACCTTGCACTGGATGTGCTTAGGTCAAAACATGATGTAAAATGCTTATGAAGTTGAGATGCTTGATATGTCAAGGCGACATATGAAGCAGAATTTTGAAGGTTAAGTCAATGTATGAGGAAAGTATTTTTGAAAACTATGCATGGGGTTCTTTTAAGAAAAATGTGTTTAACATTTTTGAAACCTTATATATAAAACTTTTTGAAATCATAATGTAGGTGTATTAGGTAGATATATTTAAAAATGTTTTAAAATCATGCGAGATGAATTTTGAAATTATGTATAAGGTTTTTGAAAGACAAGAATGATGCTTTTCGAAATCATGCACTTGATCAGAAAATGTATTGTGTTAATATTGTCTTCAGACTATATGAAATATTTTGAAATTAGAAAGGTTGGTTTTGATAACATGGCCAATGTTTTTTTTTTTTTGAAATAACATAGACAATGCATCTAGAAAAATTGTTTTCAAACTATATGAAATGTTTTGAGATCATGAAGATTGTTTTGAAATACTGGTACTGTGTATGTTGAAAAATCAAAACGTAATGGGTATGAGATTTGAAAACACCCTTAGTTATCTAACCAAGGATTTAAAGGCACAGATGTGCGAAAAGCACGATTACTCATAATGTCACTTAATTTACTGTACTTTGTTTCTTAGAGTGAAACGAGTACTTAAAATTTTCGAGGGAATCATGAGCAATCATTTGAAAGAGAGAAATCACAAGAGTAGTTTGTAAGGTACATAGTTCCTTGATGTAGGTATCATAGGAAAAGCCATACACACCTAGTAGGGGGTTGAGCTGGTTGGTTGGGGACTGCTTTACCATTGTGAGCGACCATGGCGAAGTTCTGAGAAGCCTTTCGCTTCTTTGACTTCTTAGGGGATCGTTCATCCATGGTCTTTGATTCCTCGATTGGTTTCTTGGCTGATAGTGTTGTCGCCTGACTAGGTCCTGCCTGTCTTGGTGACTCTTGAGTGGCTTCATCCTGGAGATGATACATGGCAGTAGCTAATTCAACAGTCTTCAGGACTACTTCGCCTATTCGCTGAGCGAATTTGGCTGCTTGCTCAGATATCTGGGCGTCATTGTGATGAAGAGACATTCTTGAAGAAAAAGAAAGGCATAGGGAGAAACAGGTGAAAGATTATTGGACAATCAAAACAGAATGATAACGCATGAAGATTGCGATCATTTGTTTGTTACCTAAGGCAAACAAATGAGACGGTGGCTGATCAAAGTAAATGGGTCAAAAATAATGTATCGCGAAGACATGCTCGCCTATAAGTGAACACTCATCCCAAGAATTCCCAGGTAAGCACAACTGGTCTCGCGTCTGATGAGATGTATACGAAGTGCTTGCCTAGACAGAAAACCCAGAATACAGGCATTCACCCTTCCAGTTTGCACGTGTTCACATCATTTAAAACCCAAAACCTTGACGAAGTTTTGAAAACTCAAAGGGGTTCAAAACCATATAATAGAGAGTTCAAAACCTTACAATAGAGGGTTCAAAACCTAGTAATCAATCATCCTAGAACAGATGATTAGTTTTCAAAGCGGTTTTGAAATTTATGTTCTTGTTGTGGTCGTCACCTAAGGATAGGTGACGGTATTGTTTTATGACTAAACGCAAGTAAACTCGCGTTAGGGTCCTAAGAAGGTTATAGACTAGGTCAAAGCATTACTAATAACCTAATTCCCTATAACCATTGGCTCTGATACCATCTTTCTGTCACACCCCGACCGCGTAAAACAACAAATCGCGGCGGAAACATCGGGGCGTGTTGCAACAGAATTAATGTTTCATAACCATGGATATCAAAAGTGTTTCGTTTTATTAAACATTGAGTAATTACATCGTCTGGAAATCTAAATACACTATTTAAACATAGTCTATCATTGTTATTGAGTCACTAAGGCCTTGTCCAGTCCTATGTGAGCATGCATCTTATCAATCGATATCATCCAACAATACCTGAAACATATGTGAAAACGAGGTCAGCAAAGAAATGCTGGCGAGTACATAGGTTTTGTGAAAATAAGATTCATGACTTCTGTTTAAGAAAATGTTTAGTCATGAACCTTGTAATTTGCTTTGTCTTTGTAAATCATTTGAAAAATAATAAGTTCGGATGATATGTATAATAAGAGAAGAATGCATGATTAAATGAATAACCATGTAAAAATGAGTTTGTATAAGATAAGTTGTTTGTAAATAAATGTCTTGTGAAAAGTATGTTACTTGTATAAAATGTTCTATGTCTCAAACTGGAATGATTCAAATAACGCTACAATATGTAATACCATACAAACACTTATATATAGGAAGTACCAGCGGCGTATCCACCATGCTTGTATCATATTACACACGCATCGTTACTTAATCACTTAACCAAACCAAACCAAACAATGTAAAATGTCTATGTTTAAATCAATTTTCAAATGTATTGAATAATATGTCAAAGTATTCATGTCAAGATGTAAATCATGTCAAAATGTCTATGTCAAATATCCATGTCAAATGTCTATGTCAAAATATCCATGTATGGCAAGTGAAATGTCTCAACTAAACCATATGCACAAAAACAAAGTATTGAAGTAAAACTTGGTTTAAATCAAAGTTATGTTTTGTGGGAAATACATGATCAAATGTCAATCATGTACAAATGTTTACCCAATCGTTAAACCATCTTGTTTTAATCGTTCAAATCGTCCTTGTTTTGATTGTGAAACTACTTAATGGTCGATTCTCTAATAACATTCAAACCTTCTTGACGCGTTCCTCGTTCCAACTCGCTCTCGCTCTCGTTCTTAACAAACCCTTACCAAAGGATAAGTTAATAATTACAGATTCAGTCGCTACCCACAACCCCCACACATAACAATGGGTGCAGTAAATAACGGGATTTGTCAGATCCTATGGTACCATAACCTAATACTGGTCGGCTTGATCATTGCTAATGAATGTCATCGGTCATGTAAACTACAACCAACAAGTTTGTTCACTTTTTGAAATTTGTTATTAGTTTTTGAAATCATTGTATTCGTTCTTGAAATCATTGTATTCGTTCTTGAAACCACATAGTAATTGTTATTGAAATCATTGATAAAGCATTTAGCACATATGAGTCACCCCAAAACAGTTTGGAAAACAGTAAAAGAGGGGAATAATGTACTCGCCTGAGAATGCTTGGAGGTCTTGAACAACAACCAAACAAAGCTAGAGAGAGCACGGAATCAGTCGGCAAATCTAAACTATATAAATAAACCGGACTTAAATCGGGAGATCGGATAGGATGAGGCTTGGCAAACCAAATGAGTATTGGAACTCATATGATATGGTTTAACAAGGCCTATATACTACAATGAGACTAACCTAAGTGCTTTCGACCCATCGCGACTCATTAAGGTAACTTATGCTACTTTAACGCGTCGTGCGCGTGAAACGCGTTCGGACCGTCTAACTAGTCCTATGACAAGTGTTATATGCCTAAACATGTTACATAATCAGTTATGTGACAAAAGTTTAGGTTACATATGCTTAATTACCAATTATACATGAAAAGGGTATTCTGGTAATTTACCTAAGGCATATAAACTACCTATCATACAACTACTCAAACGATGTGACCATAGGGTATAACCTCGGAAGGTTATTCCCTACCTACTATGGTCACCTAATGTGTTTGGTCGGATCCTAATGATCGACCAAACTGGGTCGGGTTCGAGGTATAAGCGATTCATCAGATCGCTTACCCTACGACCCTAGACAACGTGGTAATCAGTGGGCATAGTCCCAAGGGACTATGACCAACGTGATTACAATCACGTTGCGAAGTTCAAAAGAACTTCGAATTGACCATTACTGGTCAACGCTGAAAGTCAAACAAAGTTTGACTTTCGGACTCGAAAAGCAATAAAATAAGGAAAAGAACGAAAGAATACTTACGAAGGGTCCCCGAATGCTAAACTCGATTCAAAAATCTCAGGTATGAAACAAATGTTTCAACTTAGAGTTTCTCAAATCAAGTTTCTTGTAAGTTTAGCAATGGGGGTGTTGGGGTATTTATAGGAATACCCGAACCGTTAAGATCGCTTGTCGAATATCGTGCCTTAATCCAACCCGTACACTTGTCGGAAACTCATGGTGACTAAATTGGCCACTCACCATAGGGTATCAACATGTGGCAAGGGATTAAGGAGTGGAGAACAGCTGTTAATACGTCGAATCTGGTCCCGAATGCGAAAAACTGAGTTTCTGCATGTTTTCTGCCCAGAATAGGCAGTCGCGTAGCGCGACTGGTAAGGCTACATGCAGTGGCGCTACGCCACTGCCCCCTTGTTTCAGCAAACTTTCAAAATTGGCAGAAATGGTCCCTGCAGCCCGTTTAAGCGATTTTCGATGCGTTTGAACCCCGTTAACCTCATTTCAAGGATCTAAAATGAAGTTAAAGTATAGGGAACTCAAAACATGCTCAAAAATATGCCGGAGGTTGGTTCGTTTGGCCGTACGAACGCGATGTTCGCTTAATTACGACGGAATGCGCATAAGCGCGAAAAACGATCCAAATGACGCGACGCATGGATTTTTCTTAAGGCGAACACTAAAATATAATGTAGTCATGCTTACATAAATTTTTGGATGTCCAGATGTATTCAGAACGTAAGTTATGCGCGAAAATGCAAACTTGTGCACTTTTTGACACTTTTAGTCCCTGAATGACCCAAAAGTTTATTTTAGCACACCAAACCCCTAAAAGCCTATTTCTAAGCTATGTAAAGGATATATATGGTATGTTTAACTTATGGTCATGTTCCGGAATGTCTGTTACAGTTCAAATTGGCATACTTTCGCAGTTTGTCAACTTTAGTCCCTGTAAGCGATTAAACTTTGATTTCACCACACCAAACCTTCCAAAACTTATATCTAAGTTATGTAAAGGTTATTTAAGGTATGTTAAGCCTATGTCACTATTCCGGAGTGTTTGTTGCATTAAACTGGTTATATTTACGCATCAGTGCGCGTATAACCTTCCAAAAAGCGATTTAGAGTTTGAAATTGATCAAGAATTGATATGTGCAAATGATACACATATTTTTACAAATCCCAAGTATGAAATATAATATTTCATTGGTTTGGTATTTGTTTGATGGCCGTGGAGGCACAGGTGTTACATTGCATAACCAAAATTATTTCTGCAACACCACAAGCAGATCACCGAAATGAACATGATAGCTTATAATATACATAACCAATGTGAAATCATGAAAAAAATAAAAAATGGTGGAAGTGAATACATCTTTGATCTGAACTCTTTTCTTAACACATTTAGTTTGCATGTTCCAATCAACTGGATTTTATCAGTTACCACAACCATTATGAAGCCAACATCGCCACCACCCCTCCAACGTTACACCTTTGCCACTGCCGCTAACATCTTCACAACATCCAGCCAACACCACCACCTAACCAACAAGCATCGTGAGAGTGAGACGTCGAAGCCGAAATCATATTAAAATGTACAAAATCCTTGAGAGAGAGAGAGATAAGACACAAACATGCAAATGGAATCCAAAATAAACAACACGAAAATTTTACTAAGTTATGTGTACCAAGAACATGCAAAAAAGCTTAAAATGTAACTTCTGGAATATGATTCTCTTTGTGCACAAACAGATAACTAAAAACCAAACTAAGAGAGCTTCCCACAAGTTTTCTAAGGAAAGCATTCCATCGAACACCTTCAAAGCAAACAATTTTGTAACTCCTAAATTCCTTAAACAAATCCTTAATTTATACAAAACAATGTAGATTACATAAGAATCTCATAAACCTAACCAATGTACCAGAAATTCAAATAACGAAATACCTGAAATTAACCATGTTTGATTTACACTCCGATATATCTCTAAATTTCAGAAACAGCAGTTGTAGAGCCAATCACTCAAATTGTCCAAGAACATAAAAAATGTACAGAGACTGAAAATTCACGAAGGGGAGGAAGAATATGAGTTACTGAAAAGTCCTGTATCACTGGTTTCTTAATCGGATGTTCAAGGATAACATAATCCCCTATGATAGGCAACAATTAAAGTAAATAAAATCAAACCTTGATTGCATTGTGAACACCAGTTATCTCTTCAAACTCAGCGAATCATCCTAAAGCATATTTAGAAACCCTAAATCAGAAACACAAAGGAAAAATTGAGCCCATAACAAACAATAATTATTGCGTATCTAATATACAAAATCGCATTACCTTAACACCGTCGTATGAAACAAACAAAAAGGCATATTGGCTGGTCCAAGTGCTGGAGAGGGAGAATTGATAGGATTTATGGGATTGAAATCGTAGGGTTTTGGTGGCTCTTGGTGTGATATTAGTTTCATCAATCAAACCTTAATGATGATATCAGTAATTGCACTGACGTTTGCTTCTCTCCTGTTCGGCTGGTTGATTTCCTTGAACCATGGTATATTCAAGAAAGACAATGAGTTGGAGGCCGGTTTCTAGGGGACAGGGGCAATAATGGAAGAAAATGGGAAAAAAATAGGGATTTTAACTGACTTTTCACATGCCATCTTAAAATTAGGGCTAGAAATTACTATTATGTCCAATGAAATGCTTTATAAAGGTCTATAGATAATTGCAGTCTAATATGATTACATACTATTTTTAAAAAAATTAAGATGTGATTTAACTCATTTACTGTTTTAGCTTTTAGTATTTTTTTTAGAGTTAATTGCCAAAATCGTCCCTAAGGTTTGGGCATGTTTGCCATTTTTGTCCAAAATGCTTTTTTTTTTGTACCATATTGCCCCCCACGTTTGTAACTTTTTGCCATTTTCGTCCAAATGCCTAATCAGATTACTTTATGCCATCTGTGGGGGTATTTTTGAAATTTATAAATTATAAGGGATCTAATTTGTAATTGTCTCTTCTAAACATGAAATATGTTGGAATATTCGGTTTACAGTCATACATTCAACCGTAATTTGTAACTTTTTGCCTTAAGTATGTTGGAATATTAGGTTTACACACACATTAGATAAGTACCAGAACAAGTTATCATATTCATCACAAGCTACTGCTTAAGTATGCCATCATATGACAACGGAAACAAATAACGAAAGACATGAAAGAGTAGCAGACTTCATTTATTCTGGAATACCAGTAAACGATCGTACTAACTAAAAGCACACATAACTTTGAACCAGATCCTTTTGATGACGTCTATCAGCTAGCTACTGATGGTCTGAATTAGTCTTCTGTTAAACACACTAGTAATGAAACAAAACAACTCCTTTAGTTTGAGAGACAAACAAAAACCAGAAAAAAGTGTTATAAACAAAAACCAATGACTCGCCGCTTCAAATAAAGTGCCCATAAGGATACCCTTGTCCTCTGAAATCCAAACTTTGAGCATCTGTCCCGGTAGGCTGACACAGCCACACTGGCAGCACAAGATTTCAAGTCTTAATGAGGTAACACTCGGTAGATCTAAAGAATAATGCAAGTTTAAACAATCTGTTTACTTACCAGATTCTTTTCTTTCATGTGATCCCATATTGGGCATGAATCAAATATGCTGAACACAAGAGGTATTTTGTTTACCTGAATTAGACTAATCAACATATACCAATTAACATTACTGGAAAGATTTGATATAAATTTAAGGGTGTGTCTGGACGTAATTTGTAACTTACGGTAAACAATTATATAGTTAATTGCCAAATTACCTCCCTTATAATTTATAAATTTCAAAAAATACCCCAATAGATGGTATAAAGTAACCTGGTTAGGTATTTGAATGAAAATGACAAAAAGTTACAAACATGGGGGCAATATGGTACAAAAAAGTCATTTTGGATGAAAATAGCAAACATACCCAAACCTCAGGGATGATTTTGGCAATTAACTCTTTTTTTTAAAATATTTTTACATGTTTGATACTTTGACTCGTTAAAGCTAAAACATAACCTAAATCAACCCATTAAAAGATTAATGGCTTTGGATAAACAACCAGATCTCACCAAGGTTCTCCGTTACCTATATGCATGAATTTGTGTCTAATGGTGATTGAAAAGTAACATTACCACCATTATAATCTAAATAAATGATTGACTAAAATGAGTCGGCATGTTTTCTAGATTAAAAACTGACACCACTCGTTCCCCCTCATAGTTAGCTAAACGTTTATAATTGACCCGTTCTCCTTTAGACACACAAGCCCAGTAGAGTAGAGTTAGGTGTTGTTTGTCTTTTAAGAGGTAAAATGTCTGCAGCCTACTGACCACATCTGCAGACATCATGTCTGTAGCAGAAGAGGTGGACCAAATATCTGTAGTCTGCAAGAATAAGACTGTTTGTTTTTTAACTTCTTCAGACTTCTAAAATAAACTGGTGGTGGTGTACGGACGGTGGTGGTGGGTGGTGGTGGTGGACGGTGATGGTGGTAGACGGTGGTGGTGGGTGGTGGGTGGTGGGTGGTGGACGGTGGTGGTGGTGGAGATGGACGGTGGTGGGTGGTTGACGGTGGTGGTGGACGGTGGTGGGTGTTGGAGGACAGTGGTGGGTGGTGGACGATGGTGGTGGTGGAGATGGACGGTGATGGGTGGTGGACGGTGGTGGTGATGAACGGTGGTGGTGGACGGTGGAGGGTGGTGGGTTTTTGAGGACAGTGGTAGGTGGTGGACGTTGATGGGTGGTGGCCGGTGGTGGTGGTGGTGATGGACAGTGGTGGGTGGTGATGGACGGTGGTGGGTGGTGGGTGGTGGTGGTATTGGACGGTGGTGGGTGGTGGATGGTGGTGGTGGTGATGGACGGTGGTGGTGGTGATGGACGGTGGTGGGTGATGGACGGTGGTGGGTGGTGGTGGTGGTGATGAACGGTGGTGGGTGGTGGATGGTGGTGGTGGTGGTGATGAACGGTGGTGGGTGGTGGATGGTGGTGGTGGTGGTGATGGACGGTGGTGGTGGGTGGTGGTGGGTGGTGGTGGTGTTTAACCCTCTGCAACCTTAGAAGAACTTAGAAGTGGCTGGATCAAATCTGCACCAAAAAGACCTCGCGCGGACTTTTTTTAATGAAACGTCTTCGGTAAAACAAACAGTCTGCGTGTGACAATGTCTGCGTCTGGTCTGCCTCGCGCAGACAGAAAAGCCTGCGCAGTGGTTTTATGAAAAAACAAACAACATTGTAAGTTCATGTATCCATTTACTACAATATAAATCAACAACTAAGTCACTGAAAAGTTAAGATTTACCACTATACGGAGTGGGGGCATGAAACAGTGGCATTATTCGACATATGTTTGCCACGTCAGCACATGCTAGAAGAGTGGCGTGGTGCAAAAAAAAAAGAGAGGAGTGAGATGGAGCGTGAAAAAGTGGCGTTATTTGACACGTTACACACAATTTTTAATAATATGTTATATTTAAAAGTTATATAAAATCAATTAAATTGAAAAAAAACATTAATAATAATATAATAAATACCATTAATAAAAAAAAATATTACATAATTTAAAAAAAAAAGATTACATAGTTTAATAAAAAACAGAAACTTACAAAATAACTGAAACTAACTACAATATTTTGCCTTGATTTCTTCTTTTATTTTCTCGTACATTTCTCCATCTTCGTCTCCAAGGTGATCGGTTTTCATAGCGTGAAATTTCATATCCTCTCACTTTTCTTTCGCCAAATCCTTCTCGTTTTTCAAATTTATTTTTTGTTAAAAAACTCCAGAACTTTTTCTTGGATGCTAAGTATTGTTCAGTATTTCGTCTACACCATATGGGTTGTTCGGATAGAAGGTGTGGTTGTGTGGATGCATATTTATTATAAATTGTAGAGATATTTATATATTTTAATGTTGGTAGAAGAGAATGAGGTGAAAATGGTGGAATAGGTTGGCTTTTTTTATAAAGTGAGTATAACTTTGTTTAAATTGAAAATATTTTTTTTTTAAATTAGCCATTGGGGTCCAACGGCTATAACCGCAACCAATTGAACCACGACACCTCATCACCACATTTCACTCCACGCAGGTGGATATGCCGCCCCACACACAACGCTGACCTACACACCGTTCGTGGGCCGGTGTGCCCGGCATGGAAAGGCCACAACACCAAAATTAACGCCCACTCCGTGTGGTCTAATAGAGTAAGATAGTAAGGAATATTACTGTAAGATTAAATATATTTTTATATTATATTTAATCTAGTAGCCATTATAATCATTTACATTATATGGATCAAAATATATAACAACCTATTAAATAATTAGTTGATAATTGTTGATGGGCCTAATTACCCTTATTAACTAATTAGGGTTTCCTCTTGGGTGCATATATAAGGAGACTTATGTTGAGGTTCTAGGGTTAGACACAAACCCCAAAAACACATAACATCAATCTCGCATCTCTCTCCCAACCGAACACCCTATTCGGTTTCTTCATCACCATCATTAGATTGCACCCTAAGGAGGAACCAGATCAAGCTGACAATCATGTCAAACACTGTTGCTACGTCTCCATCTGGATTCTCTGCTGGCCTGTGCTGATGCAATCAAAGGTATGTTTTCATGTTTTCCATTATGTCTAAACAGAACTGATCAACATGTGGTATCAGAGCATATATTGATTAATCAGTTCTGTTTTCGTATCCATTAATTCTGGGATTGAATTCTGGAAAACGGAATTTGGAAAGCCTAATTAAATTCATAGCCGGTTTCGAGTCACATAACCCGAGTCCACTGTTTTGGGGAAAAAAGAATGTTTTTTTTAATGACTCGGAATCATAATGGTAAATCTTAATTGTCCGAAATCTGTATAAAACTCTTAAAAATTCAGGTTTCTGGTTCCAAAATTATTATTTTATTTATTAGGGTTCTTCATGTTCTTAGAGAAATTCGAATAAATTCCCTTATTTTGGAATGAATTAAGGATTAGAAGGTGTTTTTCCTGTATTTGATTAATTTTTATCCCTTAAGATTTCGAAAAATCTATTAATGTTATTTGATATAATTTTCGAAATTATTGGATAAATATAAAATATCTTTTAAAATAGGAAATAAAATATACCAAATCCCTTAAAATTCGAATTTCAAACTTATCACACTAACAACTGTTAACAGGAGTTTCGAGATCATTTGTTTAACGACTCTAGACCATAAGGTCTCTACTCGAGACCATAAGGACTCTACTCGAAATCATAAGTGTTCTCAATTCTTCACAACTCGAGACAACGATTTCGACTCGAGATCATAAGGTCTCGACTCGAGACCACTTTGTTTTCGACTAAGGGCTTCAATCTTCACAACTCGAGACCATGGTTGCGACTCGAGACCTCATCAAGCACTCGAGATCTCATAAAACACAGTAGTCGAGACCATGATTACGACTCGAGACACTGAGGTTGCGACTCGAGACCATTAATGAGTCGAGACCTCATAATGTTGCAAGATGAGTTGAGACATGACTCGAGACCTCACTCGAGACCTCATAATTGAGTCGAGATCTCACCTGAAACCTCATTATTTTAGGCTGTTGAATGTGAACTAAGATTTAGCATCCAAGAAAAAGTTAGTTAACAGGTGGTTTGCTACTAAATAATTGGTTTTTGTAATTAGTTAGTTAATTAATAAGGATCAAATAATGTTTTACAAAACCAAAATGGCTTTACTTGAATGAGCTTCTGATGTATCATTTCTGGCCAAAGCTGATTTGATACATCTACTTATCATCCAAGTATTACAAAAGCCATGTTAAGTGTGCATCATAAACATGAATGTCTTAATATCTGGCCAAAGCTGATTTAATTCCTTCGTAGATGGCATACTTAACAAGTGCATAACTAAAGTGATTGTCTCAATTTCTGGCCAAAGCTGATTTGTTACAACCACTTTGCACACATGCTTAAATGATTACACTTCTGGCCAAAGCTGATTTGTCTTCGTTTAAGTAGAACTTTAAATAGTCTATTATTTTGATGTTAGTAATAGACATATCACAACCTCTTCACACAATGATCCTTATATTAATGATCCTTAATTAATTTTTTATGATCATTTCGTCTGCCTTATTCTTAGTCCCCATAATTTTTTACTCACTATATTTTTCTTCTATAAATCTATATCTCATCCACTCTAATTCCTAAATCTAATATGTTTTGCTTAAAGTTTCTATAAGAATTAGCTCATAAATTAAATCCTTGATTTTCTCTTAAGACACGATAATCCTATTGCTCTCTTCTGATAAAGCACTACAGAAGAAAAGTAGAACATGATGATTAGGATAAATCGAACATGAAGTCTCTTCTGATAATCAAGAATAAGTGCTGTCACTAAAGTTATTCCAGATTAAGTCTTTCCTAAGACTAATCTATTATATATGGAATAATCACAAGAATTCCTAATATGCATGCCCTCATTTAAAATTCTAAACTATAAGGTTAAGTGGTATATGTGAATACATTATAATGTACAATACCATGACCCATAAAGTAAAGGGCTTACGCATGGAAATAAGTACATTTTTCCAGTACATTACATACTAAGATTTTCACGTGTACAATTTGATGCCTTATAAATCAACTATAACACTCAAAAGTACCAAAGTATAATCAGTGTGTTGACAAGCAACATATGTACAAAGAAATAAATGTTTGAAACTGGAAAATAAGATGTTATTCACCTTACAACCACTAATAATTTAAAAGAGGATTGTTCTAAGGTCCATAGACAAATTACAAGTGCTAATTCCATCTTCAAGGTTCTTCAAGGAAAAATCTCACTACATAATTATGTCATTAGACTAGACATAAGCAACGAGACTATCCATTATTCTAAAGAACAGTTGGATAAATTAATTAGATAGTCATTTACTAAAGATATTTAAGTCTACTAATTATAATATTCCTATTAACACATGATTAGTTGACTCTAGTTTTAAACGTTTCCTTACCAGAAGTCAATAAATAACTAACATGAGAGTTAGTGACAAAATTAAATGTTAAGACTATAAGAACCATAATAAACAGTCTTCTAACAACGCTTTTCGATACCTTATATATTCTGAAGATTAATCAGAATATAGTATCATAATTAAGCAATGTTATTAAGGTTGTGAGGTTTGCATAGTCAACATAAAGTCACACTTATCTTAAACTCTCATCTTATTTGTTCTAAATATCTGGATTGAAACATTACTAAGATAAAACTAGATGATACCTTACATTTTCACAACTTTTGTCATCATGTAAATGAGAATTTGACAAAAGGAAAATGCGACTTATAAATTTCATCCATTATAACCAAAATTCATGAGAAATCATGACATGGTTAATGAGGACGATTATTCAACTAATCTCATTTTAAGTGATTTTAAATCATGACGTTAAAGCCCTAAAATATGACTTGGCTTAAGGAATAAGCATGGGTCCATCATAAGTCATTCATTGACATTCGTGGAACTTATTCCAAATGGAATATTCAGACATAATTCATTTATCATTTAAAAGACTATCAACTTGTATCTAAATTTTGTCGCATATGGCTCACGGTCTTAGAAGAAATCTATTCATATATGTACTTACTAAGATTTCTATTAAATATGTCTCTAAAGTTTCTTATGATATCTGGACATTAAAGAAATCAAATAAAGTCTAACGTATATATGATAGGTTCCCACGTCACGTACCTCATTGAAACTTCTCTTGTAGCATTTTTAGAGATATTAAAGATCAGTGGGAGCATTAAGTGTCTTAATAATAACTTGCAATAGTTGCAAGAGGTGGGGGAGTGAAAACTTCATATTACTTCAATTTACACCTCTTGTACAAGACACTGCTCAATCTTGACATTGTTCTATCATAACTTGTCTCCTTAAAATCTAATGCTACTCTTATAAAAGTTTCATTGTTGCTTAATTGTGGGCACACTTAGATTTCTTACCTAAACTAGCATAATCCTCAACAAGAGAAATCACGACTAACGTCATTAACTTTTTTCTCTATTAGAATTTGTTGGTCGTTAAATATTGACCCTAAGCATGCTGAGTTCCTAAAGATTTCTAAGGTCAGTGGGAGCAGTCAAAGTCCTTATCATGATTTGCAAGGAATACAAGAGGCGGGGGGAAGAGTGTCATTAAATTTCACTCCGAATTTAACTCCGATTACACCTCTTATACACCATACTTCTCCAACTCTTATAGACTTAGAATCCTGAAAATGATAGCAACCTAACTAAGAGCTAATCCATAAAACTGAAACTTCTAATGAACCCAATAATCAACTTAGGAGGTCATCTAGGTTTAAAAGCCTACTCACTTTGATGATTACATAACCTCCCTAACTGAAGTTGAAATGGATTTTGGAAATGTTTACTGATCCTATCTCTTCAAATTAAGCCATTAGTGTCAATTAATCTTCTAAATGGAATAAAACAGTTTTCTAGTAAAACTGATTTTATGTGTTCGCATAACGTTTGTGATTTGATTGAATTACCTAAGAGTGTTCATAACTAAACCAAATCCTGAAATAAGCGTTAAGACACGAAGAGGCATGATTGATTATCAAAGGTTGTACTTAGGAAGAGATAAATTATTAAAGAATCTTTATTACATATCTAACAAAGATTTCTTTGAGGATCATCACTGTTCTAGTAGCTTATAATAGTTTAAAGCTACATTAGATGAACATTAAAACAATTTTTCCCTAACAATTGGCTGACACATATACATGTTCATAAAACAACCCGAAAGTTCCAAACTGAAGGTTAAAGAACACTTTATTTGTAAGCCAATAAAATCCATGTACGGGTTAATGCAAACATCATAATGTGATGAAATTTTAACGTAATTATTTTCATCAACAATCAAGTGGATTAATGTACCTACATCAAGATGAGTGGGAGCAACTAATATAAACTTGTCCATATAGATGATATTCTTTTGACAAGTATATGTTACATAAGTCAAAGCATTGTTAACACAAACTTTGATATAATAGATCTCGGAGATATCTCTTACGTGATTGATATCATAACATACCGAGATAGACCTAATGGGACATTAGTTTCGTTCCATAAGTTTAACATTAAATGGGTCCTTACATATGTAACAAACAATATTGCTCTCCTTTAGAGGATAATAGGATAAATGAGATTATTTATTTACGCTTCATTAATTAGAAGCCTTATGTAAATTCAAGTCTATACTCGTTTAGATATTACTCATATTGCAACACACTAGATATGTCTAGATTAATGTGAAGCATCTAATAGAGTATTACGATATCTTTAAAGGAAACGAGAGGCTATAATTTGAAGAAAATGTGAGAACTAAAAACCGGTTTATTACTCTAACTTTGTGATATTCAAAGATGACAAAATGTAATTTTGGGTAAAACTTTATGTCAGCAGACAAAACCTATCTCATGGAGGAGTCATAATGCACTGATATTAACAACCTAAGTTATAACGACATAATATAGTC
This sequence comes from Helianthus tuberosus, assembly GCA_030545235.1. Classification (NCBI taxonomy): domain Eukaryota; kingdom Viridiplantae; phylum Streptophyta; class Magnoliopsida; order Asterales; family Asteraceae; genus Helianthus; species Helianthus tuberosus. The sequence continues at coordinate 69,772,186 of CM060410.1, read as the reverse complement.
ACTAGATGTTGTTGGAAATTTATCATTGGACTCATAAGTTTATTAACTCCATATAATTAATGTTTTGAAGACTTAGTGTGATAAAGTCAGCTACCATGACTCCTTGAACAGTAACAGTTCGAGAGGTGCTGCATTAAATTTCGATACGCAATTAATTATTCGTTTATGAACGAATTGAGGAAACTAAGTTTTGTATCGAATACATTCATGATATGCTTAAGGATCCTATGACTGAAGGGCTATTACCCATAAGTCTTATTAAGAGAGCTCATAGACGGGTATTAATTAATGGTCATGCGCAATTGCATATCGTACTATGAATGACTAAGTATTAGTTAATTTTCCTCATTAGTTTGATTTTGTATGTCTCTAAGAATATGTCAAGTCGACATAATGGCATATAGACAAATAAAGTTACAAATCAAACAAAGGGCTTATGCATATTTTGATCATGACGATTAGGTTTTAAATTAAGGCTATAGTATGACTAATGGGGGTCCTGAGTCGCATAATGATTCAACGGCTGTATTTCTCTGCTATAGTACTTGTTTAAGGCTAAAATGAGTGTTAACTCCTGATCAGGCTTATCTAATACTCATAGTAAATGATTACTAGGCTAAGTGGGAGAATGTAAGATTAAATATATTTTTATATTATATTTAATCTAGTAGCCATTATAATCATTTACATTATATGGATCAAAATATATAACAACCTATTAAATAATTAGTTGGTAATTGTTGATGGGCCTAATTACCCTTATTAACTAATTAGGGTTTCCTCTTGGGTGCATATATAAGGAGACTTATGTTGAGGTTCTAGGGTTAGACACAAACCCCAAAAACACATAACATCAATCTCGCCTCTCTCCCCCAACCGAACACCCTATTCGGTTTCTTCATCACCATCATTAGATTGCACCCTAAGGAGGAACCAGATCAAGCTGTGAATTATGTCAAACACTGTTGCTGCGTCTCCATCTGGATTCTCTGCTGGCCTGTGCTGATGCAATCAAATGTATGTTTTCATGTTTTCCATTATGTCTAAACAGAACTGATCAACAATTACCTCTTGGGAAGCTCATGTGCAAGTAGAAAAAGCTTTCATGGTCACCCACCAACCGACCCCTAAAAATTTCTAAAGCCATGTCATCGGTAAAATTATACTACAATCGGTCCATATTTTTAACCATTAATCCATAATTAGCACAAGATAAAATATAACACGTAGGATACACTAAGGGAAAATGAAAAAAAGAAAAAAAGTGGTTAAGAAACACAGGGTCAAGTTATTCTACAAAGTCTTCTAATTGTAAGAAGTGTAAGAAGGATTTATAGAGTGACAAGTGTCCAATAACCTAAAACTAAACCCACTACATCACCACCAAAAACCTAAACACCCACCCCCACCCCCACCCAAAAACCTAACCCCCCCCCCCCCCCCCCCCGCAAAAAAAAAACCAAAAAAAAACTATACCTCACCAAAAAAACCCCCAAAAAACCTAACCCCCCCCCCACCCCCCACCTCCACCCCCAAAAACCTAAAAAAAACCTAACCCCCCCCCCCCCCCCACACCCCCCAAAAACCTAAAAAAAAGTATAAAAAAAACTAAACACCCACCCCCACCCCCACCCCCACCCCCACCACCACCCAAAAACCTAAACCCCCACCCCCCACCCCCTCGGCAAAAAAAAAATTTTTTTTTTTTTTTTGGGTGGGTGATGTGGGGGTGTGGGGGTGGGGGTGGGGGTTTTTGGTGGTGGTGGATGTTTAAGTTTTTTTTTTTTTAGTGGGTTTTTTTGTGTAGTGGGTTTTTTAGGTTATTGGACACTTGTCACTCTATAAATCCTTCTTACACTTCTTACAATTAGGATCCTTTGTATTTGATCCTAATCCAAGAAACACATACAACACCATCTCAATTTTGGGACTTCATACTACTTTCAAGCCCATTTTCAATAGTATTTCTCTGTAAATTAGATTTTGATATAGATAACATATATTTTGGGTAAACCCATTTTGATTTTCTTTTTCTAAGGCGACCTTTCAACCCTGTAGACAACTTTTAACGTTTAACCCATTACTGTGAACTTTTTATCGTCATCACATGTGATATCCTACAATGATTCCTTATTCTTACAGTGATAATTCATTATTCTTACAGTGATGGTGATGGTAATGGTGACCATGAGTCCATGACCCCATGAATTAACTCCTCCTGACCTTTCTTTCAACATACTTAGCAACCTTTTCCACAAAAAGAAAAATAGCACCTATATAAAATGACATGAATCACATATATCGAATGAATGAAATGGAAAATGGAAAATGGATTATCTGCTGGAAATGCAAATCTTAAAAAATATCAAGTATTTACACTTACAATAACTTCAAGAGCGAATACTTTCCAGAAAATCAGATACTAGATAGATCCCTAGTAACAAAACATGAAACTATCATCACATATAAAAAATACTTGGAAATACAATTTTCATGACATTTATGAAATATTAGATAGATCCCTGGTAACAGAACATGAAACTATCACCACATATAAAAAAAAATATTTGGAAATACAATTGTCATGACATTTATGAAATATTTGGAAATACAATTTCCCAGGTCCGACCATCTTTAGAGATACCAACTTCAAACCCACCAGTGGTTGAGTCAATAATTAAGAAAACACAATAATCATGTTCTTAATGATATCACAGTGTCTAGGTGCATCAATCACATGTGACACTTACTTTCAACAATCCCCTGTACATCTTTTAAAATCACACTGACCAAATCCTGATAGTAAAAAAATATAGGGTTTTAGAAAGGGGATAACTCATGAATCTTACAAGCAAAAAATATGAAACCGATTCTCAAATATAAACAAATAACCACGAATCATTAATACTTCCAAAAGATATATGAATGTACCAGTAACCTTTTCTGCAAGTTCACTTATAACTTACATATATATCATCACATTGAGCATCATGTCATGATTTCGTTGTTCACATTCATTAATATCTATATAATAAAAAAAGTGTCAATCAAAAGCTTAAGGTATAATTAAATTAGGAAAAAAAAGCATGCAAATGCGAAAAGAGAACTTACTCATGCAATCTTATACAACATAAGGGTTGCCTTCAAAACCTTTAAGACAACGACAAGATATCTTGGACCTCCATAATCTTGACAAATAGAACAGAACAAAAATCTTACGAATTAAGTAACAAAAACATGCTTAAAACACTTATTACAACTCATCAATTTCATATTTCAGCCAAATTTCAAAATATTTAAAAGAGAAGTCGAATTTCAGTTCTATGTGAGAGTTTTTTTTTTTTTTAAGCTTGCCTTCTTGTTAAGCAGTGTAGTTCTCTGACTTCTCTCACCTCTTAGACCATCCACACTACCACCATAAAGTATATCCATCACTGTGAGAAATTAGAATTATCACCTGTGGGATTTTGTGGAGTTTTGAGTTGTCAGAAACCGACGTCATCTGAACAGGAGAACTCCACTTAGATTTTCTTCTTGCCCCAATCCCAGTCGTCAATCTACATATAACCAGTGGCGGAACTAGCCCATTAAATCAGATGTATCCAAAAAAATTTTTTTACCGTGCAATCATACAACATAAAAAAACGACAATAAATAAATAAAATAAAATAAATACCTAACTAATTGGGCCACAATTTCAATCATATCATTAACAGTGCCAGAACCAGAAATTTTTAACCGGAGGATTAATATATATGTAACACCTCGAAAATTCATGTCCTATAATGTGTTGACACGTGTCATATGTTTGAACGTGTGAAAGAATGTTCTGAAAGGACTAAAGTTGACAAACATGGAAAGTATGTTAATATACGAGTTCTAGATGTCAACAGTGAATAAATATATAGTATATTAACCCTATATGATGCTCATATCTTCAAACGAATAAATCATGGATCATACGAAACTAAAAGTGAGAGATTACAAACTACAGGGGTTAAATGTGTCAACATGTTTAAGTTATACCTCTGAGTGACCTTTTGACAAACCCGAAGCTTTGTAACGGTAAATTATGCTCACTAGAATGCATGATAAAAATTTCATAAAGTTTCTTCAACGTATGAGAAAGTTATGATCAAATTCGTGTACGAGGGGTTAAAGCGTCAACGTTGAAAGTTAGACCTTTTCGGGTAACAATAAAGTTAACCGAGGACTAAACAAAGTGGGTATATATCTTGAAGCCCTTATGTATCAAATTAGAGGGTTCAAATTTCAATATAAAGGTTAGTTGACCTTTCGGAAGGGCCAAGAGTCGAATATGCAACAAATAGAAAAAATAAAACCTGATTTCAAGGTCCACGCGGCCCGCGTGGCATTTAACAAAACCGTAGGCGGGCCGCCTGGGACGCCCAGAAGCAGAAAAACGGGCAGCAGCCTGTTTTGCGCGATTTTAACCGATCTTGCTGGTAATTCTCAATCTTGGGCGACCCCTAAAATGTTCCTAGACCCCAGGGACACTTGTGGGATGATTGTGGTCAATTGTAGACTTAGTTGTCAACAAATTGTGGTGTTTACAAACACTATATAAGGCCTTCAAGTTTCAAACATTCTTACACTCACTTCTGATCATCTCTGGAACTCCAAAGCTGATTCCAAGACTTCCTAACCATCCATTAGACACATGTAAGTATGCTTAACCTTTTCTAATTAAGTTTTAGCTTAAAAGTCAAACCGTCGTAATTAACGGTTGACTTTAAGATTAATTACTAATGGTCCAGTGATTAGTGGAAGTGAAAGTAGTTATAAGTTGGTAATTATGTGGGTAATAAACCCTCAAAAGGGTTCCCCCTGATTACCACTCTAACCAGGTCAAAAGACGGGTCAAACTTATATTTAAAAAGTCAACAGGAAGTCTAAAATGCCATTTATGCATAATTAACATTGTAGATCATATACAACCTGTTGGATCATTGTTATAACTTAGTAATAAGTGTAAGAACATGTCTAAACATGTTCAACCCGACAATTTCCTGTTTAGACCCGGTTCGGAACCGAAAGTCACATAGTTTGACTTTCACTTTGACTTTCAGTTCTGACCCGCTTTAGTATGATTTGAAAAATGTCTTAGAGCTTCTTTAGGACCAGGCTACATGTTAGCGCAACCCTCTGTGGTTGGTTCATTGATTGACCCATTCGTTTACGCGTTTCCGTTAATTGCTCATATGTTGACCATTATGCCCTTATTATCTTAAAACGTGATTTTTGGAAATGTAAAAGAGTAGATACTTTACTTACTGATATATAAACTTGTATGCAAAGTTTGACATCAGTTTGATTTGTAGATTAAGAATTATGCTCATTATCGCAAAATTTATGCTTTATGTTAATAAAACGGCGTAATTAGCATATAGCCTAGTTAAGCCTACTTTTTGATATCAAATCTTTTACCCACTGATATAATATATTATTTTGGGATTTTTAAAGATTTTTAATTAATTTTGGGCTGAGCATAACTAGTAGTCGTAGGCTTAATTCGGTAAATGTCGGTTTTGCCCTTACGGGCCATAAAATGAGTTTTACATATCTAAACGACTCCAAACCTTTTTCTACTGATTAGATATGTTAAATAAATTATTTTAAGCCTCCTGGAAGTATAAAAATATCAGCTTTATGTATCGAACCCGGAAATGGCTTCTAATCGCCTAATTAAGCGTTATTAACGCATAATATGTACTAAAACTATTTTGATCATACCCGGGTTGATACCTACTGATATTTTAGGCAAATTATAATATTTTAACAGTAAGCAAAAGTTGTTTAGCTCAGACTTCAGTTTTGAGCTTTACGGCTTATGTGAAATTACCAAAATGCCCCTACGGTGCATAGTTTGGTTATACTTGGTAAATTCACATATATACTTTAACCTACTGTTATAACTTATAAAAATAAGTATTTTTGCTGATTATATCAGACCTGTAACTCAGGAAAATATTTAGACTCTTTTACAACCTATAAAATGACCAAACTACCCCTAAGGGGCATAGTTTGTGTTTAAATTCGTTTCGGGCATAATGAAAGACATCTTACTGATGTCACAACATATTTGAGGCATATTTAACTTAGGAAACCTGTATATGGCTCTCATGAATACCCGTCACGCGTATTACGCGTACGGTTCGGTTTATGTAACAAGTTTACATAAATTAGCCAAAACGGGTCAAACCTTATTGGTTTTATCTCAAAATCCAGAATGTGTATGAAATACCCATTTAAGACAAGTCTTCAAACTTGTCGGGTCTAAACCACATTCTATTCCGGTCTTCGCTTAATCATGCGTCTGCACCGTATATTCCCTTAAGACTAACTGGTCTAAGCTCAGGCTAAATTAAAGACCCGTTAGCATTCTAATTGGTTATTTATACCATCATTCCAGACTAGAGAATTTCGGTAAATGGTACCTACGCTTACTTAAGTGAATACGGCTGAGTTATTAGATTCTTGCTATTTAAGACAGGAGTTAGCTCAGGTAAATACTCTTAACTTATTTTCCCTATACGGGCTTGGGATACGGCACTATAAAAGTACCGCTTGGTCGGGTGTATGTAGTCATCTAAATCGGATTGTGATTGGTGTATGTACATAACCTGTTTAATATGTATTATTTGGTGTATGGCCTTTGGGGGTTAATGACCATGTCCCGGATATCCTTGGCATCATTCGAAGTAATGGCCACGACTTAAGCACGGGGTGTAGGCATACACCTGACAGCTGCATTATGTAAAAACTGGTAATCCACTCCGAGGTATCATCCTTGTGGGCATTATACCGGAACTGGTAATCCACTTAGGGGATGATAACCTGTGGGCATTATACCTGTGGCGTGTCAGTTAATCTAGTCCGTCCCTACAAACCGGCCCTAACGGACGACAAATAAGTAAAACTGTATACAAGATTATGTATAAATAATTTTCCCAAGTTAAAAAGGTTAATTTTGCCTCTGTGCATTTTAATCAAATTATAAAAGATATTTTGTGCCACGTGCATTCAAACCAATTTTCTTAAACTCTTTTCAGTAATAGTGTAAATGGAGGCAATAATCATGTTAATCATAATAGGGAACCACATCAAGCTCCGCTCCCTAAGAAAATGAAAGCCGCAACGCCTGGTTGCACTTTCAAAGAATTCCTTGCTTGTAAACCCACTGAATTTGCAGGCAATGAAGGAGCAACTGCATCACTGCGTTGGTTAGAGAAAACCGAAGCAGTCATTGCAATAAGTAAATGTGGTAAAGATGATCAGGTCATGTATGCATCTAATCTGTTCAAAGAAGGAGCACTCGAATGGTGGAATACTGTGTTACAATCAAAAGGAAGAATAATAGCTTATGCTATGACTTGGGAAGAATTTAAGGGTTTGGTGGAAAGAAAATTCTGTCCCGAGTATGAAAAGGAACAGATGGCGAATAAGTTTCTAAATCATCGGATGATGGGTGTGGATTGTCGCGGTTATACCTCGACATTCTTTGAATATGCAAGAGTGGTACCAACACTGGCTTCGCCAGAACCGGTACTCATTTCTCGCTATATTTGGGGGCTAATTAGCGAAATCCGCAATATTGTTAAAGCTGCGAGACCTCGCACTATTGATGATGCGGTAGAATTAGCTAATACTCTAACCGATGAACTGGTACGCACAAGAGATGAAGATAGGAAAAAGGAACTAGCTCAGAAGATTACCCAAGGATTTCGGGCGGGTAACAGTAATAATTTCAAGAAAAGAGGATCAGGGCAATATTCAAATCCACCTTTCTGTAGAAATTGCAAAAGGAAGCATTACGGAAAATGTAATTTAACCTGCAACCTTTGCAAGGGTATAGGACACCGTGAAGAAAACTGCAGAAAGAAAACCGTAATCTGTTTTAACTGTGGAGAAGCAGGGCATTATAAAACAGAATGTCCTAAATTGGTTAAACCGGTAGACAACAAACCTAAGGCGACGGAAGGAACTACTAAGAAGAATGCCAGGGCATTTCAGTTGACCACTCAAGAAGCAGAACTCATTCCGGATGTGATAGCGGGTACGTTCTTAGTTCACAACGTGTATGCAAAAGTATTATTTGACTCTGGTGCAAACCAAAGTTTTATAAATACTTCATTTTGCCAAGCTCTTAGTTTACCTTTAACCAATATTAGGCAGATTTTTACAGCTGAAACAGCAGACGGAAATTCAGTTAAAATAGATAAAGTTTTGCAAGAAGGAAACATAGAACTTTTAGGACATAAATTTTCTGCAAAACTATTGCCGATGAATTTAGCCGAATTTGATGTTGTATTAGGAATGGATTGGTTAGTAGCCAACCATGCTAGAATCCTTTGTGATCAGAATTCCATAGAAATTCAATCACCCACCGGAGAAGTGATTAGGATTACAGGAGATAAACCACGTAAGCCCATGAAGTTCATATCAGTAATGAAAGTTGCTAGTTATGAACGAAAACAAGGAATAATGTATATGATTTCGGTAATCATTAGCACTAATGGAAAAGAACTTAAGGAAATACCAGTAGTCTCAGCATATCCTGATGTATTTCCAGAAGATTTATCAGGATTACCTCCAGATAGGGAAGTAGAATTTAGGATTCATCTAATTCCAGGAACTACACCAATAGCCAAGGCACCGTATCGGTTAGCACCCACAGAAATGTTAGAACTGAAAAAGCAATTAGATGAATTACTAAGTAAAGGATTCATACAACCTAGCTCATCTCCTTGGGGAGCGCCAGTGTTGTTTGTAAAGAAAAAGGACGGTTCAATGAGAATGTGTATCGATTATAGAGAATTGAATAAGGTCACAATTAAGAATCGATACCCATTACCTAGGATTGATGATCTTTTTGATCAACTTCAGGGGGCTAGATATTTTTCTAAGATAGATTTACGCTCCGGATATCATCAATTAAAGGTACAAGAAGAAGACATACCTAAGACTACTTTCAGAACTAGGTATGGTCATTACGAGTTTACAGTCATGCCCTTCGGATTAACAAATGCACCTGCAGCATTTATGGACATGATGAATAGGATCTGTAAACCATATTTGGATAAATTTGTAATTGTCTTCATAGACGATATACTTATTTATTCCAAAAGTCAGACAGAGCATTGTGAACATCTTCATGCACTCTTAACTTTGTTAAGAAAAGAAAAGTTGTACGCCAAATTCTCGAAATGCGGATTTTGGCTAAAGGAAGTGCAATTTTTAGGACACATGGTGAATCACGAAGGTATTCATGTAGATCCTGCTAAGATAGAAGCAATTACCAAATGGAAGGTTCCACAAACAGCAATGGAAATAAGAAGTTTTATAGGTTTAGCTGGGTATTATAGACGGTCTATTAAGGATTTTTCCAAGATAGCTGTACCATTAACTAAGCTAAACTGTAAAGCTACTAAGTTTGAATGGGGACCCAAACAAGAAGAAGCTTTTAGAATTTTGAAACAGAAATTAACTCATGCTCCAATCTTAGCCTTACCAGAGGGAACTGAAGATTTTGAAGTATATTGTGATGCTTCAAAACTAGGATTTGGATGTGTGCTTATGCAACGCAAGAATGTAATTGCATACGCATCAAGGCAATTGAAAAAGCACGAAGAAAATTATACGACTCATGATTTAGAATTAGGAGCCGTAATTTTTGCCCTTAAGATTTGGAGATATTATCTTTACGGAAGTAAATTTACTGTCTACACAGACCATAAAAGTTTAAGATATATATTTGGGCAAAAAGTGTTAAACATGAGGCAAAGGAGATGGATGGAAGTCCTAAGTGACTACGACTGTGATATTCAGTATCATGAAGGAAAGGCGAATGTAGTTGCAGATGCCTTAAGTCGTAAGTATTATGAAAAACAACGACGGGTTCGTGCACTCAGATTAAATCTACAAATAGATTTAATGGAACAATTGAAGAATGTTCAAACTACAGCAATCAAAGATGATGCTGAAGGAATGAAAGGACGAATCAAGGAATTAGAACAAGGAGCAGATGAAATTTGGAGATTCCACAAAAGTAGAATTTGGGTACCTAAGCAGGGAGACTTAAGACCTAAGATTTTAGAAGAAGCTCATAAATCTAGGTACACTATGCATCCAGGAAACAATAAAATGTATCAAGATTTAAGAAAGAACTTTTGGAGGATAGGAATGAAAAAGGACATAGCCAGCTATGTTTCTAAATGTCTTACTTGTTCACAAGTTAAGGCAGAACATCAGAAACCTTCAGGGTTACTACAACAATTAGAAATGCCAGTATGGAAATGGGAGCTTATAACAATGGATGTTGTTACTAAGTTACCCAAAACCAGAAAAGGTAATGATGCGATTTGGGTAATTGTGGATCGATTAACCAAATCAGCTCACTTTTTACCAATGAAAGAAACCTTTAGCATGGAAAGACTGGCTAAATTGTATGTAGATGAAGTTGTATCCTTACACGGAGTTCCACTCTCCATTGTTTCGGATAGGGATAGTCGTTTTACTTCCCATTTCTGGAAAAGTTTCCAGCAAGCTATGGGAACTCGACTAAACCTAAGCACTGCATATCATCCCCAAACAGATGGACAAAGTGAAAGGACAATCCAAACTCTAGAAGACTTGCTCCGAGCATGTGTAATAGATTTTGGTGGAAGTTGGGATGATCATTTACCATTAATTGAATTCTCCTATAACAATAGTTATCATTCAAGTATTGAAACTGCCCCATTTGAAGCATTATATGGAAGAAAGTGTAGAACTCCAGTTTGTTGGGCAGAAATAGGAGAAAGTCAATTGTCAGGTCCTGAAATAGTACAAGAGACGACTGATAAGATTACGCAAATCAAAGAAAGACTGAAGATGGCTAGAGATCGCCAGAAAAGTTATGCAGACAATAGAAGCAAGCCGTTAGAATTCCAAGTTGGAGACAGAGTACTATTGAAAGTTTCTCCTTGGAAATGAGTTGTTAGATTCGGTAAGAAAGGAAAGCTAAGTCCAAGATACGTAGGACCATTTCCAGTGATCCAACGTATAGGACCAGTAGCTTATCGTTTACAACTACCGGAAGAATTAGCTGGAGTACATGATGTATTTCATGTATCCAATCTCAAGAAATGTTTAACAGATGAATCTCTGGTAGTACCTCTTCAAGACATAAAGGTAAACGAAAAGTTAAAATTTGTGGAGAAACCTCTTCAGATAGAAGACAGAAAAGTGAAATTTCTCAAGCACAAACGATTAGTGCTAGTTAAAGTAAAGTGGGATTCAAGGAGAGGACCTGAATACACTTGGGAGCTCGAATCAGAAATGAAGAGAAAGTATCCTCAATTATTCCAATAAATCTCGAGGACAAGATTTTTATTAAGGTGGGGAGAATGTAACAACTCTCATCAAAAAGTACTATTTAGTATTTTAATTATCCAATAGGAAACCCTAATTGAGACACCCAAGTGATTCTGAACAAACCCTAAAATTTTCAGAATTTTCAGAATCAGGATTAGGGCCCCTAAAACTCAGGGGGGGTTAAACCCTATGAACGATTATCCACTTAAAACGTTGGCAACAAGGAATTTTCGAAAATTGTCAACTCAGCAAGGCTAGTCCCAACCGTGGCAACCCTAGGCCTAAAAGTAGGTCTCATGCGGGCCGCGTAAGGATTAGCTTAAAACTCACGCGGGCCGCGTAAGGGTCAAAAATCACCTATAAATAGAGGACAGTGGGACTGGAACTTTTGCGTTGATTTGACGTTTAAATTCCTTTCGTACACAAAGTTATAGCGAAAATAGTCTGACAACACACACTGATCTCGAAATTCTGCCGCAAAACAGGGTATTAGCACGATCGCTGCTACGATTCATTTTCCGATCGATCAATGTACTCAACGGGTGTTTAAGTGCTTCCCACATTAGGGTGATGCTTTGTCATTAGTCGTTAATTCGACAGATGTTAAGCATAGCACTTTGTCACTCGTTGTGATGGTTGATCTCGTGAGTTATCGTAAATGCTGTATTGATTACTAACCCAGTTTTGTGTGCATTGTTATCTAAATTAGGTTAACCAGACTAATTCATAGACTAGACTCTGTCCGTATTAAATCAGCAATGTGAGTCATTCTCTTTTTATCAAATCTATTTACAAAACCCTATTTATTTCAAAGTTATAATTACAGGGATTAAGTTTATGTAATCACCATATTACAGCCGGTATGTGGGGTTTTGTATACATTACTTGATAATCTTCACCATTGGGGCAGCCAATGGGTGATATGACCATAGTCACAGACACCATTGGACGGAAGGGCCAATGGGTCGAGTGACAAAGTACTGTGGGTAATTGGTTTGATATCAGAAACATTGTAATCTTCCTTAATACTGTAAATTATAACAAATATGTCATTTTAGTAAATAGAATGATTCACTCAGTATTTCCCGCTGACAAAACCTTTTTCAAACATGTTTCAGGTGATCTGTTGTAATTCAGGAAAAGTGCTGGGGAGCATTTCAAGCTTAAGATAGTGGCTCATTATAAAATAAAGAAATAAATTTTGTAATATCACAATTTCATAGTAAAAACATAATATTGTAAATTATCAGGGTTTTATCCCGAATTGTGAAATAAAATAAATTGGGAAAAATTTAGCTTTAAACGATCCTGATGATAAACTTCCGCTGTTAAACTCAATTAAATAAATACCACGGGATTTCTGTCCCGCGGCTCCTGAAACGGGTCACACCGGGTCGGGGGCCGTGACAGAAAAAGGTGGTATCAGAGCCACTAAGTTAAGCTAATTAAGTATTTAGAAATACTTAAATTTTCCTGATTACTATTAAGTGATTATGTGTGTTATTAACTGATTATTTGTTAGTTACAGTATGGGTAAGCAAAAGCTAGCAAGCATCTATCTTAAATTAGATAGATCATCCAATGAGAAGGGAAGTTCATCCTGAACCAAATCCTCGAATCAGGCTGAAATTCCTGAAGAAGGAATATTTGTGCGAAAGGCACAATACGAGGAATCACTTTCTCCTAGAAGGAGGGAGATGATTATTAAGAAAAGTAAAGAGAAAATCCGAGAAAAGAAGATTAAACGGGAAACTCATGAAGTAATTGATAAATCACCTTGGGAAGATAAGCTAGATGAGAAATGGGCAAATTTATATATGCTAGCCACAGTAGCAGAAAATATAAATCTTTAATATTTTAAAGTTTTAGCACCTTACCCTTACAATCTAGAAACCCTGTGCAATAAATAAAATTTTGAAAACCTAAGTGTGTTTTCCAGTTATCTTTGTAATAAATTAGTACACAGTATGTAATAAATTAAACGGTTATTTATAAATTTTAACTTAGTATTTTATGCATTTTGCATATATGCTACATCAGTATGAGTGGGATATCTGAAGCCTTTCAGAACCTTAATCTTTACCCGGTGAATATCGAAGTTTCCAAGGAATTTACTGGATATTTTCCTGATATAGAACAACCTGTAGAATTCAGTGCTCCACCCTTGAAAAAGCCAAAACCCAAGAAAAGAAGGAAATATGTTTGGGGAAGTCGTATACGTAAGAAAAAGCCAGCTACAAAACTTCCCAAAATAAACAATCCTTTGAAAAAGGGAAAAGAAATTATAACCGGAGAAAGTTCCAAACAACAGGAAATGGAAACTGAAGACAAGGAGGAGGTTAAGGAGATAGGAATACAGATGGAGGAAGGTACTAAAGAAATAGTAATGGAAGTTGGGCAAGGCTCTAGACCAACTCAGATAGAAATCGGAGAGAGCTCCAATCAAAAACAGGGAAGGACCTTTCAAGATGAGATAGATTTCCTATTGGCAAGCTGTGAAACTATTCAGCCTGTCAATACTAATAATAATAATATTTTTAATTATCCTCTTGAAAACCAACTCCCTATGAATTGGGAACCAGCAATTCCAGACCCAATAGTCCACTCCCAACCACTAGGAATGGACGAATGGTGGACAAACGATTGGCAATTCCAAAATATTGTCAACGATCCTTACTCTTTTCTTCCACAATTCGATCCAGAACCCCTACCTAATCCACCCATGAGTAATGAAAACATGGCTGAACTTCGCCACTTTGGTGAAGAGTTGTTTGATGCGGGAAGTAGTCATCTAAATCGGATTGTGATTGGTGTATTTACATAACCTGTTTAATATGTATTATTTGGTGTATGGCCTTTGGGGGTTAATGACCATGTCCCGGATATCCTTGGCATCATTCGAAGTAATGGCCACGACTTAAGCACGGGGTGTAGGCATACACCTGACAGCTGCATTATGTAAAAACTGGTAATCCACTCCGAGGTATCATCCTTGTGGGCATTATACCGGAACTGGTAATCCACTTAGGGGATGATAACCTATGGGCATTATACCTGTGGCGTGTCAGTTAATCTAGTCCGTCCCTACAAACCGGCCCTAACGGACGACAAATAAGTAAAACTGTATACAAGATTATATATAAATAATTTTCCCAAGTTAAAAAGGTTAATTTTGCCTCTGTGCATTTTAATCAAATTATAAAAGATATTTTGTGCCACGTGCATTCAAACCAATTTTCTTAAACTCTTTTCAAATGAGTCGGTTGAGTGTATTTACCAGTGAAAACTGACGTATTTTCCAAAAAGGTTAAGTGACAGGTACTGAACGAAATTGGCTGGAAGCTCAGGGCGCTAATAAGGAATCTTGCAAGTTCTAGGCGTCTAAAGTCTGTTGAACAAATGATATGTTTTAAGATCCGCCTGTGGATCCTTTAATTTCCGTTGTAATACTGGATATTACTAAATTCGGATTTGTAATATATAATTTATCTTTTGCTTCCGCTGTGCATTCATATATATTGTGTTGTTTGACTATTATGTTGCCAACCACGTCACGATACTCCCCACCGGGCCCACCGGTGACACGTGGACAGTCGGGGTGTGACAATATAGTGGAGTGTTCAAATGAGAAGAATTTTTTGTAAGAAGAAAAAAGAAGAAAGTTTCAACCAATAAGAATGATTCATTTTACTTCATTTAATATTTGCATTTAGTTTTAATATAAGGGTATATTGGTAAACTTACATAAATCATTAATTTGTATTTTTTCTCTTTAATAACTAACTAAATTAAATTTGTAACTCATTTTCAAAATATATACTTTTCCCAAATTAAAAAAAAAACTTACTTTAAAGTGTAGAATAAATTACTAGTTGTGTAGGATAAATTATGAGTTGTGTAGGATATATTTCGAGGTGTGTAGGATAAATTTCGACCGTATAGTATAAAATTCTATAATGTGTAGGGTATATGTAGGAAAATTTTGATATGTGTAGGTTTTGTAGATTATATGTAGGATAATTAATGATTAGTTGACTAATTAATTAAAAAGAGAAAAAATAATGATATGAGTTATAAATGAAATAGTATTTTACTAATATGTCATTTCTTCTTTTTCTTCTCACATTAAATTTCTTCTCAAATGAACATTCCCCTATATATATATATATATATATATATATATATATAGGGGAAGGTTCATTTGAGAAGAAATTTAATGTGAAAATAAAAAGAAGAAATGACATAATGATAAAATACTAAATAATTTATAACTCCTCCCATTAATTATGTTATCTCTTATTAATAAAGCAAAAAAATATTTTATCCTACACATTTTCAAAATTTATCCTACATATATCTTACACTTACCGAAATTTACCCTACGCATATCTAAATTTATCATACACATTTACAAATTTATCCTACACATACTAAAATTTATCCTACACATGTCGAAAATTGTCCTTCACCCTAAATTATTTTATCTTGAAATAATATATTTAAAAATGAGTTACAAGTTTAATTAGTTAGCTAATTAATTACAATTAGAAATTTACAAACATGCCCTTATTAATAAGATTAAATACACATATTAAATGAAGTAAAATTGAGTATTTCTATTGGTTTAAAACTTATTATTTTTATTCTTACAAAATTTTTCTTCTCATTTGAACCCTCCACTAGTTCACTATTTATGTAAGTCTACTATATATGTGTGTGTATAGTTAACTATTTATGTAAGTCTACTAAATAAAATAAAAGAATAAATAAAATAAAAACTAGTTATATTTTTTAAACTAAATTAATTAAACTCACAACTAAAAATAAATAATAAGTAAAAACGTTAGTAAATAAAAGAGCTATTTAAACTATTATTAAATTATATATAGTTAATTATTTATGTAAGCCTACTAAATTAAATTAAATAAAATAAAAGCTTGTTGTATTTTGTAAGCTAAATTAATAAATCAATTAAACTAACAACTAAAAATAAATAACAATAATAACGTTAGTAAATGAAAAACTATTTAAACTATTATTAAACTGACAAGAAATGTAAGTAGGTCATTGACTATAGTAGCATTTCTCTCTTATTAGAGATGGCTAATTACAAAAATGCCCCTCACTCACTAATATATTTAACATCTTACCAATTATCTTCCTCACCTCACATCACTCGCCTACTCTGCAACTCCGGCAAAGATAGAATGAAATTCTGATCAAGCCAATTTGGGTTGTTTAGGGGTATCCTTGTATTATTTTTGGGTTGGTTAGGGGTATCCTTGTATTATTTTTAGGGTATCCTTGATATAAAACCGAAAAAATAAATAAATAAAAATATACTACGAATACGCACTTGAGCCGTAGCCCGTGCTACGACTACTAAGCCATTGGGTCCGCCCCTGCATATAACCTCTTCAAACCATAAAATTAGGGGAGAGTGGGTAGTTGGATTGGCAGTTTACCTAGGATTGTAGGAGGCTGTGGAGATCATGGGCAGGAAGAACTAACCACCAGCTAAGAAAACCGCCCTAGACCGCCACCATAGCAGTTATTCTAGTGAGTTTAAGTAGCTGAGATTTAATCTCAGCCAAATCCAACGGTGGAGGTTGATTTGAAAGTTGGTTAGGCTATGTGGGCTGAATAATATATATAATGTCTCATCTGTCCCTGTCCCTGAGCTTTGCATTTTTATTTTTATTTTTTCCATTTTCATCTAACTCGAGGTTTGCATTTTTATTTTTATTTTTTCCTTTTTCGTCAAACCCATTAACTTCATCAAACAGAAAAGTCAGTTAAATGTGGTTCATTTTTTTTTCTTTTTTACGTATTTAATTTATTGTTTTTTTTTTTTTCTAAATCCAAATAAAATCCACCCCATTAATTCATATAACCAGTCAAATGTGAACTTAAGAGCTATGAAATATCTTCTACAATATGAGATTTAACTTAATCATTGTTGATATTAAATTAAAAAAATAAATTAAAGTATAATATAAATTATATAAAAGATAATTTAAACTTTAAATTATATACCATATTTCGTGGCAGTATAAAATTCGTTGAATACAGAGTTATATTCGTAATAAAGTATTTTTTATTGGATAAAAATGTGTTATATATTAATAATAAAAATTGGATATTAATATAATATATTATTAATAAAATAATAATATTTCTAAATTAAGAGATACCTATGTGTAGTTATGTGCGAACAAATTATTAGGTTAGATTAGACAATATAGGTCAACAAGTATATAACCTAATTTGGTTAGATCCACAATGATTAAAAAATAAAAACTTTATGTCACATGTGAAAATAAAAATAAATAAATAAATAAAATACTACAATAATATAAGATAAATGTTTTTACGTATTACATATTTATCTTAGTTATGTATAGATTAATAAATAGGATATATTAATATGATATAATAATAATAATAATAATAATAATAATAATATGTATTAATTTGTTGTTGTCTATAGATTAATAAATTGTATAATAATAATAATAATAATAATAATAATAATAATAATAATAATAATAATAATAATAATAATAATAATAATAATAATAAGGGTAAATTACGTTTTTTGCCCCTGTGGTTATATCACTTTTACTCATGGTTGTAAAAATCCCGACTAGTCTCCGATTAATCGCCGATTAATCACTAATCGGAGGTTCACCGATTAATAGCTAGGCAGTCAATGACGGTCCTATTCTGTCCAAATTTTGGCTAGATGCCGGCCAAATTTTGACCAAACCATATAAATTCCTTCCAATTACTTAAAAAATGGGTTAATGAGTAGTTAAAACATGCCTACTTTAAAAAACTACATATAAAAATGTGTGTGTGTATATGTAACTAAAAATTACATATAAAAATCTCAATCCGATTAATTTCGATTAATCCCTATTAATCCCGATTAATCGCTAGTCGGTACCCCACCGCCCGACTAGCGCCTAGCGATTCTTACAACACTGCTTTTACTATATTAGCTCAAAATAAGAATTTTTAACATATATGCCCCCATGGTCTCTATAACTAACCACTTTGGCCCCCATGATCTCTAGACTTAGGGGCCAAAATGGTTAGTTATAGAAACTATGGGGCAGATATGTTAAAAGTGCTTATTTTGAGCTAATATAGTAAAAGTGATATAACCATAGGGGCCAAAAACGTAATTTACTTTAATAATAATAATAATAATAATAATAATAATAAAGGAGAGAATGCGACTTGACATTAAGATAAATTTAAGGAGGGAATGTCATGTGACATTAACTTGATTCTTTTATTAGTATTAGATATAAATAGTCTTGATGATGTTATTGATAAAGAGTAAAGAGGAACCATGGAATTGAATCTATATTGCAAAAATGATTAAAAAATTAAATAATTCGCTTAAAACACAACCAATAACAATATTTAAAATCCAACGCATGATTTATTTTATATCTTTACATTTACCTTCATTTGAAGTGCACATAATGATGAATTATGTAAGATCTGTTGATTATGAAAGCCAAAACCTAAGGAAACCATCATCCCTTCCTTCCTGATAAAATAAGTTAAAATACAGCCACAAGTCCAACAGTTTCTCTCCTCTTGAAAGCTTCTCAAAACAGCTGCCCAAACTACTACTTTCAAAGATCAGAGTACAGAAGAACAAGTGTTGATTGTCAAAGTGTCGGTCAACAGTCAAGTCAACCAAAGTCAAAGACTGGAGACTAGAAGACCAAGTCAACATGTTCAAGACATAAGTTCTAGATTTCCATAAGTGTTGGTTCTCAACTAGCAATTCTAAGAAATCCAGTAGTTTATTCTAACATCAAAAGCAGCAGTTCAATGCAACATTATAACTATCCAACAATTTCACTAACTACTGGTAGTTAGATAATTTAATGAAGTTGTTAAGGATTCCATTCATGATGACGTCACCAGCGGTTCACTCCTCCTATATATAGCTTAGTATGTTCATTGTATTGGTTAACACGTAGAGCCGAGACCATAAAAACTATACGAGAAAGTGTTCACCTAGTGATGGGGAGTACTGTATATACCTTTGTGATTGTATTACATCATATGAATTCAATGAAATCATTCTGCAATTATTCCCAAATCCAGTAGTGCTAGATTGATGTTTTTGCTTATTACTGTTCGATTGTATTTCCAAATTGATTAACTGTTTTATTAGAAAAAAATACACTACACAGACTCTCAGATCCAACTATTGGTATCAGATTCAGAAAATAAACTAGCTCAAATTGATAACTGATTAGTGATCAAAGGACATTGAGAAAAATAGATCAATCAGATCAACAAATTGTTCCAGATACTTTGTTTTCTGAATTAAGTTCAATAGAACTCAAAGATATGTTAATCACTCATGATCCTCACAATATCGAATCGGCAAACAAGCCTCCGATGCTCGTTTATCATGAATTTAAGATATGACAATGAAGAATGGGTCACCACTTCTCACAGCAAAACATAGGTTGCTGGAGATCAGTGGTATATGGCCCTCATATTCCCTTTGTTCTGAGTACCGAACAACCGAATGTTAATATTCCTACGAAAACCACTGATAACTCCGAGCAGGATTTCCAAAAGTTGGAGCTCGATGCTAAGGCATTCGGAATACTGGCCATGGCCTTACTCAACGAAATCTATGTTGGATTGCTCCATTGTGAAAATGCCAAAGAGTTGTGGGATGCTTTGAATGAATAATTCAGTGGTATAAATGAAGTTCAAGAGAACAATAAAGATATTTTAAATCAACAGTATGAAACATTTGCTCATATCAAGGGAGAATCTCTGACTTAACAATTTGAGCGGTTTAACTGCTTGATGATCAGTGCAATTTAGGTATACTCTATTTTATATATTTATAACAAATGCATTGATATTTAGTGTAAAATATGTTATTTAGTTGATTTTTATATTTTGTATGTTTTAGAGAAAATGAGCCAAAAATAAAGAATTTATAGCAAATAATAAAAGATGAAACATAATTAATCTAATCATTTGCGAAATCAAGTTTAGAAGTTAATGGTTAAATGATTGTAAATGAGTTATGGGCAAACTAACAAGATGATATTCTTGAATCATTAATGTTGCAATCAATACTGTATTGAAGTGATTAAATCATTTGTTTTGATTTGTTGTTGGACGTGCAGGAGGCAAAGATACATTAAACTTTTAGTTCAAAGTTCAAAATATGTGATATGGTTAGTAGTGTTGTGATTTTATTATTGTATAATGGATATGGATATTATTGTATAATGGATATGGATGAGAATATCAAATGGCATATGCACGCGAAACATACAACAAATAAGAAAAGAAATTGGGTCAATAAAAAAAAATTGTTGGCTAGAATTAACGTGACATGAAGCCCACCTTATTAATTATACTAGTACTGACAAAGTTGGTGGCATTTGTCATCCACAAATCACCCCTCAACTTTGCAAATTACTAATTTTTGTCCTTATTTCATTTAACAATTTCTACAATAATAAATCACCCCCTTAACTTTACAAATTACAAATTTACTTCATCTTTCAATTTTTATAATATAACCTCTTAGATACTAATGTTTTAACTTTACCTCTATACGATATATAATATATTTTTTTATCCTATTAAAGTTTTTACTAATTTAATTATTCTTCAGTAATTTCCGCTCGCTATTTAAAAAAAAACTAATTCGTCGATATATTTAGAAACATTGTAAAATATCATTTTGACCCTCTCGAGTTTCTAATTTTGAGTTTATCCCTTTTTGTACCTTTACTTAAAAAACTATTTTGCACATGTGTATTATTATATATGTAATGGTACAAATTTGAGTTGATATTTTTTTTACGTGGGCTCTTCCACCGGCTTTGTCTCCCCTTACACTTTCATAAATTGTCAAATTTAGACCCTCGACTTTGGTCGTTTCCTTTTTTACCTCAACTTTGTTAAAGACCCTCGACTTTGGTAATTTCCTTTTTTAAATATTATTTTCACCCATCCTTGGCCCTTAAGTTTAGAAGATATAATTTTCAACCCCTTACTTTTTTATGATTGAAAAAATATAAATTTGACCCACTTGAGAGTATATATAATCTGATTTTTTTCATAATAGTTTCGTTCATTAACTTAAAAATTGTTAATTTGTTGCGTGTTTTTTTATGATTCCAGGCTTACTTTTTATGCGTTTCGACGTAAAGTTTGTTTTCATTTATAATACCTTTTATGCTTGCTTTTTGTGTACATTTCGGTGTAAATTTTTGTTTGAAAATGAGTCGGGTCAAAAATTCAAGTTGGTCTATGTTAACGTAAATGGTCAATAATAAGTCATATATAATCATGTCGCATAGTCAATACAATATTCGATTGTCTTGGTATACTTTTTTGTATAAATCCGAGTTTGTCTACGTTTTGATTGAATTTGATGCACGCTTTCGTGCTTTATTTTGTACATTTCATACGTATGAATCGGGTTGCATATAATACATTTTGACTTGACGATATAAATTTAAGTTAGTCGGGTCGCATATAGGGTATAAGATTTACTTTACATTTTGATCTAACCGTAATACTATATAGGTAACACTGAGTTCAACTGAAACGTTTTCATATGATTATTAAAAAAACTCCGACGTAACGCTCGGACTAATTTGTACAATATTTGTGATGTAAAGGAGAAAGTCGGTGGTTTTTACACCACCAACACTCCAACTTTCAAACATTATTACAACTACCCCTTTCTACTTTGAATTTTTACAACATCCTCATCTTTCAAACTTTGCCATAACCACCCCTCTACTTTACTTTTTCATCATCACTGTGACAACCCGCACGTTCCGTTTCGTACCGTTTCTCCTTGTTTATGTAATTCTGTTTATTAACGAGTGGTATTAATTTAAGAAGGTTTATATATATGAAATTTTATTTGCAAAATGAAATGTGTATTATGTATTAATATCAAAAAGATCATTGTTGTCATTATTATATAACATTTCAGCCGCACAAGCCTAGTAGCCGCACGCTTCTAGTGAGCTCGTACACTTGAATATAATTGGGCTTGTTCACTGATTGGCCCAGGTACTAGTGGACTGCACTATGCAGCTCATTGAGCCACAATTCTAGCCACACACCCCCTTAATTAATTCAAGCCGCACACTAAAATGCAAACAAGTGTGCGGCCATTGCTGAATAAGGACAGCTGGATCCCACAATTGAGTGTGTGACATATAGGGTGTGAGTATGTGCCTATTTAAGGTCACCCTACCTTAAACCCTAATGTTACTTTTCCCCAAAAACATTCCATTGCAGTCGCCTTCCTCCTCCTCTCTCTCTCTCTCTCTCCTGTTTTTAGAAACATTCCATTTTTGGATTACTTTCTCATTCTCTCTGAACATTCAAGAACATTTCATCATCAAGCCTCCTCTTTTCTTGAAGATCCTTCCAAGCTCTCACACTCTTCTTCTTCTTTCCTTTTAAATTCTCCAATTTAAAGGTTAGTAAAATATTAGTGTTTTGATATCCATGTTCTTTTTGATGAAATAATTATGTATAAGATAAATTCTTTTGTAGCTTCTAAATGACTCAATGATTATGACTAGTCTAACTCACTGGTGAATGATTTAATGATGTTTCCTTGATTTCAAAAATGATTATAGAATGAAATGAACCTTGTGTGTTATAATGACTAAAGGATGATATGTGGAATGACATTGTATGATTCCTTATGATTTTCGTGATTTAGAAAACTAGGATTTTTCTATGAATAGATCTCGTATGCTTAAACGATTCACAAAATGTTCACATGATTTCGATGATGACTGAGAATATAACACTGTTTTGAATGCATGCTTAACATGATGATTGAACTAGAGTTTTGTATCCTTACAAGTGTTAATGATCTAGTAGAGTATGATGCTCTTAGGTAATAGATTGATTTAAATGGGTGAATATGATAAGCCCTCTGATTTCTGATTCACTATATTTGAAAAGATATGTTGATGTTGTTGGGTTATGTCTATAATATGATCAAATGATTTGATGATAGATCTTATAGAATGAACGACTAGAAAGATTCTAAGTTGATTTGTTGGTTTGATCTGAAAACTTGAAGGATTGCAATTGCTTGTTTGTTATGGTCGCACACTAAAAAAGTACCCATTTCACTACATAATGTACAAGCACTCCCTGCACACCGTACACTCTGGGATCGCACACTCCTAAGTGTACAACCCTTTGTGCAAAGTGTACAAGGGAACCCAGCTGAGTCACACACTCAGAGGGTCGCACACCTTGACTGTACAATCCCTAACGCATGATGTACAAGAGAAGACTGCAGGTCGCACACCTTATAAGACCGCACAGTCTTCTCGTACAACCAACCACTACACATCGTACAACATATTATTTGCATGACCGCACACTGTCAAACAGGTCGCACACTCTAGTGCAGGCCGCACACTTGACTAGTGGGCCGCACAATTAACATGATTGGGCCGATTCTAGTGGGCCGCACACTCTCCCGTTGGGACGCACACTGACTGAGCCTAAATTGATTATATGTGACCGCACAGTGTTACTGTTTACCATTTTTATATGCAAATGTTACTGTTGAAGTGTTACATGTCTATGACTAGTATAACTACCTATTACTTGTACACTACTTAATGTGAATAAATGCATAGGATACGTGAATTACTTATATATACAATCCTAATAAATGGTAACCTTAATAGGACAAGGTTAACCGAACTAGGACGAATACTCTATCTAACCGAGCAATCAAAGGTGAGTTCACACAATCACATAAAGCATGTATTCCCGGTGGATTTCGGAACCTAATATTTCGGGGGCACGAAATAGAAATTAAAATACTCCTAAATCATGTTCTAGTGTACTAAACGACACTCTATCATGAAGTCCCTAACACTTATACCGATTAGTCGCTGGATTGGCGAACGGGGTATTAGTTGATAGCGCTATTAGGTTTGACAACCTCACACCGTACCTAGGAGGACGGGCGTGAAATAGTATGGCCTTATAAACCGGTTGAGGATGATAGACCTTGATCATGGGCAAAATGCACTAAAGTCTCAGTTTCGGTACTACACAGTTTAGTAGCTTACATGGGGTAGCTCCTCGTGGCATGTTTTATAAACGGTAACTTATTTAAAATAATGTTTTGGGATAAAACAAGAAAACTCTTTTTAAATCGTGAACTCGCCAACTTTTTGTTAACATTCTACTGCATGCTTGCAGGTCCGTAGAAGCAGCGTTGGAGCCTTAGCTTGAAGGTGTGTGGTGTCATTTTGTAATCCATTATGGATTCCCAGACTTATGTTTTATGTTTTAAACTGATTTTAAGACTTTAATAGTGATGTCACTAATCGTATTTTAACTGTTGGCTTTACTTTAATTTATCTCCTATGTTCAATATGATTGGTGGCATGATTCGGTCAGTCGCACGCCTCGTGGTATTACTCCGCATAGTGGAATTTGAGGGTGTGACAGATTGTTATCAGAGCCATTGGTTATAGTGAACTCAATTTTAAAAAGAAAAAGTCTTTTTGAGAAAAAACAGACTATAAATTGTTTTATACAAATCGATCCGCAACGACACTACACTCCAAGTGCAAGACTCATCGCTCTAGACTACCAAGCATGAGTAAATGCTTACTTGTTACTCTACTTAGTGTACTACATAGTTAGTGATGTATATTATGATATATTACTTACTTGATACTATTCTAAGCGTTTGTCACCCCCTGACTTTTGCGGAAGCGTGATTATGGTGTGACTTTCTTAATACCATCGCATTCAATCATAACATCAACTATATGATTAAAACCATAGATGTTCATCCATAAATTCAGTTTAAAAACACGACAACATTGTCTTAAAACATAAAAATTCAAATACGAGTACAACCCATGCAATTTGTTTAAAAGTTCACAACGACTCGACCAATGACATCAAATAAAGCCAGGACTTGGAAGACGTGTCTCGTCCAGGAATAAGACACACTATCCAACCCTAAGACCATGGATAACATCTTTTATTCTTACGCAGCTTGAAACATCCAACGCCCACCAGATCCACTACTAATTCCCTGAAATACATGTATTTTGAAAACATCAACAAAAGTTGAGCGAGTTCATGTGTGTGATTGTGAATAAACCTTTGAAACATTTAAAAGTATTTTTGTGAAAATGAACAGATCAATTAATGTGTAGCTAATACATTAACATAGGTGAACCGGAGTAGGAAGGCTCAATCCTTTGCGTATTTCGCACCGGGCCTCACGGCTGGAACGACATAGTCACCACATGAGCCAACTCGCGGGCTCATGGGTGGGGCTCGCAACACCCAAGTAGATCTATCACTCATGCCCCTCAGTCCTTTTAAAGGATTAATGGTCTCAAGCTATCGCCTACCCTTTCACATGATCTAACAATTCATTTCATTTGTAAACCCTTTTGAAATCATAATCATTTATAACATGTACTTCACCCCCGATGTTCTAAAACAAAAGTAGTTAAAAGAAAAGGGGGACATGAACTCACAGTCTTGCGTCTTCAATAATCATAACTCTAGCTCCTTCGGTGAACACGACTACCTACAACGTACTAATGTCTATTAGACGAACGGGCCGTGCCTTGACTTAGTATTAATGTTCTTGAGTTACGTTTCTTTTGTGTCTTGGACATTATTCCAAGTTACATAATTAATTGTTAAAAATAATATATCTTCTATAATTTCAAGAAAATACATATTTAATATTTGCCAAAATATAATATATTTTCCTTGTCGAAAATATGATATACTCTTGTAGTAATTGTAAAAATTATATTTTTACTTCTTTGGTGTCCAAAATATTATTTACCAAAATATTATTTGTGAATAAATCTTTCCGGAATATTTTGTAAGTTACATTTCATAGTTCGGTTCTCCAATATTTTGTGTAAGCTTGTATATTTATTCTGTTAGGATCGGAGGCTTTCATAATTGTGTTTGTTTGTGATAAATGAACATTTAATAAACATGATTTAATGAGTTATGCAGCGGAAATGAAACACAAACTTTGTAAACACAATCAAAGAGGAAAATAGTTTTGATAAACACATGCTTTTCATCAGTCGAAAGGTTACAAAGCAAATCAAAAGATTACAAAGCAAGCTTACAAACTAAACTCCCCCTCAGCCTGATACTCCATGGTAGATTGCACACAAGATGAAAGGATTCGACTAGAGGAGAAGAACTCGCTCAGTCAATCAAATGTAACAGTACAGAGTACTGTTACATTTATAGGCAAACCAAACCACTGAGGCATCTCAGCTGACGTCACCATGAAAGTGACATCTAACAAACTAACAAACTCTATCTACTGTTCTATAACAACTGACCATACAATCATTGATTACTTTCTAAACACTGATATATAAACATTGATTCTTCATTCCACTGATGTAGTCAACCATTGTTGTTTGAGCATCAGTACTTTCATCAAAGGATGATCAGAACTTGAATGGGCAGTGCTTTAATTCTTCAGCAGTGCTTGGATTCCGTTAGTAGATTGAGCTTCAGCCTTTAAACTTCATTAGTGCTTTAGCTTATCAGTAGTTTACAGGATCAGCAGTTGTTGATAAGGGCAGTACTTGGAGCATATCAGATGTTGGAGTCACTGTCAAGGGGAAAGCTTAATGTAAACAGCTGCTTATTATGAATCCACTGTTGTGATCCGGTTTTGGCTTTCATTATCTGTTCCTCTGGTAGGGTTCAATCCCAACAATCTCCCCCTGGAACAGATAATGCCAAAACCCTTCATTATTCTGGATTTTTATTTCTCATCAGAAGTTCCTTAACTTGTCTTTTAAAAACTTCTTCAAAGTCCTTGGAACTTGAGTCATCCTCATCCCTGCACAGTGTATGTTCAAGGAGATCCTGAAAATGTTCAACACCAAGACCTAGTGCTTCTTTCCTTGATATGTACTTCACTTCACCATTGGATCTGACCAGGGTCAATACATGGGTCTTTTGATCAGACATCCACTTTAGTACTTTTGAACCCAATGGGTTTCTTGGGAGAGATTTATTCACTGATGAGTTGGGAGATTTTGGCCTTGTAAAGATTTGTAGAGCAGTATCCTGAGCTTCAGAATATTTGTTTGAAAGCCTTTTCTATGACTTCATTTGCTGCAGCTATGTCTTCTGCAACTCCTTTGTCAATCTGTTCTTGCCTCTTTTGTTGATCTAGCTCAATGTCTGAGATATCTGCTGATGTGTTAGGTGATGCAGGTTTGGTCAATACCTTTTTGACAAGGTTTTGAAGTTTCACGGAGCTATCTTCTTTTAGATCCATTTTCTTGATGGCTTCTGTAAAGTACTCAGCTTCCTTTTCTTTTGCTTCTTCACTGGTCAACAGTTTTCCTTTTTCTTGGTTTTTCACAAGGACAGGGTTATCTGCTGATGTGATCAGTAGTTTAAGAGCACTAATCTGCTGTTCTAGCCTTTTGTAGTCAGGCTTCTTTGGAGTGACTGAGACTGTTATCCTCCTTTTCTTAAGCCTATCATAAGCCTCATCGGAATACTGCTTCGTCCATTTTGCTATGGATTTAGCATCTCCAACTTTTGCATCCACCAGCTCTTGTTTCTTTCTTTTGTATTCAGAAGTAAGATCAGCAATGAACTTTTTGTATTTTCTCCAGTTTGGAGCAGTCCTTTTCTTGCTTAGATCATTTTTTATTCTTTCAATTATGTTTGCCTCATGCTTTAATGCAACTATTGGCCATTCTTCGAATTGTTTTTCTTCAGCTGGATAAAATTTTTCTTTCATAATGTATGCAAGATATTCTTTTCTCATTTCTTTTCGTGGATCTGCTTTGGGTTGTAGGTTTGACATTTCTTTGCTCAGATCTCTTGCATAATCTTCCATCTGTTTGACTTTAGTGAGCAGGAATTCCATTTTTTCTGAAATGGCTTCGTCACCTTGGTCTTTGCATTCAATTTTGGCTCTTATCTTAGCCTGCCTTGCTTTGAGCTCGAAATATTCATCCATATTTTCTGGGATTATGAAGCCTATGAGAGAAGGAAATATTCTATTTGAAGGATCATCCTCAGTGTAGAATTGTCTCATCTCATTTTTTACGGCTTCAGGTTCCAGTGGATATTTTACAGCAATAGGATCATATTTGTCATCACCTGCCTGAGTTGTTTGTCTTTTTCTGGTGTAAATTTTCACCAGTGACGGAGTGCTTTTGGGTGATTTGTTTATTGGAGTGAAGATGGTTTGAAGTGAAGTGATGGTAGTGGTGGATGGTGGCTGACTAACAGTTGTTGAAACAACTGGTGTTTCAACCTCTGTTGTCATTACAACTACTGATGTGTCAGTAGGTGTCTTCTGCTTTTGAGCAGGTGTTGAAATGGCAATGGTTTGAGTAATGGAAAGTGTCTGACTAGCAGGTGTTGACACAACTGGTGTCTCAACCACTGTTGTCATTACAACAGATGTTGTAACATCTGTTGTCTTCTGCTTTTTGGCAGGAGGAGATGATGGGGTGGCTGTTTTTGGTGGTGAGTTTGGTTTTGGTGGTGGTGATGTGATCATAGATGACGATGGTGGTAGGACAGTGGTTGTGGTGGTGTGTGGAGAAGTAGTATGTGTTGAAGTGGCAGCTTTATTTTGGCTATCTTTTTCCTGTTCAATATAAACACCATCCTCAATTCCCTTCTTCTTCAACTGCTTGATTTTCTCCCCCTTTTTGGCATTATCTGCAAGGGGGTTATCCATGAAAAGAATGGTGGGAGGAACTTTTCTAGTGGTGCTTTGTATATGAGCCTTGATAGCTTTGATGTCTGCTTGAGTATCTTTAAATCTTGACTCCACCATGTTTGTCAGCATTTGTACATGTATTGCATGCTGCTGATCAGCCATTTTTTTTTGTTTTTCAAGCAGGGGTTGAAATACATTCCATAGCTCATTTGCAGCAGGTGCAGGTTGTGCAGGTGCTTGAGCTGGAACAGCAGTGGATTGTGCTTTTTGAGCTTTTAACAGCTGTTGCACCATATACTTTATTTCAGCAACCGATGTCTCAAGATTTTCAACTCTGCCCGTCAATTCCTGATATTTTGAATCATCATCCAAATTAATGGGATCATCTGATTCCCCACCAGCAGTGGTTGTATCAATGTGTGACTTAGGACATGAAGCCCAGAAATCATCCATTGATGCCCCTTGTTCTTGGTACTGGGGACTTCTTTCTTCAGCACTTGATAACCTTTCGATGGTACCAGTGGTTAAAACAAACTCACTGGTGGTTACCAGAGGTGCTATAGAAGACATTGCCTTCAAGGGAGTCTTACTAATGAAACAACTGTCCAAATGAAGATCTGTTGATCCATCATTTGTAGTTGCTGCTCCACTTGAACTACCACCAAGAGTTACTTGTAACTCAAGGGGTGTAACCTCCTCAGTTGTTGCTGGGCAAGCAGAGATAGTAGCATCAGACCCAGTCACTTGTGGGAGTATACTCTCAGTGATAGGTGATAGAGAGGAACTGGTTTATGTCTGAGCTATAGCAACTGCATGCAACAAGGGTATTATGGATTGTGGTAATGTGATTGGTGAAAGTATGGGTGTTGAAAGAGACATGTCCTTGGGATCAGGACTGAGGAAGATGGAACCAATCGGATCCAGAGCTTCATAATGTGGGGTCCTTGTGCTTACAACCTGATCCTTTTGTGAGGATGTAGGAGGAGTTTGAGGCAATGGTGGAGATCTTTCTTCCATCTGCTGTGAGGAAGTAGCAGCAGTGGTTGTAAGTGACATTTGTGTTGTCACTGGCAGTGGCTCTGGGATCTCATCTTCCAGAGTTGCCTTTGTTTTGGGTTTGGAGGGCTTTCTGGGTATTTTATTTTTGCTCTTTTTGGTAATGACAGGTGTGGGTTTCAAAGTAGTGGTTGTGCTGCTATGATCACCTGGAGCAGTGGGCTCAGCAGCTGATACCTGAGGAGCAGTGGTAGCTGCTAAATTCTGCTCAGGCACCTCTGCTTTTGTTTTTGAAGGTGTTAACATTCTAGAGAATGTTTCAGGTGTCAAACCATTTATTTGAAAATATGTACCTTGTTTGAGCAAATTTTCATTTTCTTTTCCAAATTTTTGTTCAAAATAGTAGCTTAGAAACCTTGGAAAAAGCAGAAATGCTTTGCTATCAACATTTTTTACCAAATCATCAAAGATCTCCTGGGAATAATTAAAATTTTCATTATTTAAAATAGCATATCCCAGGCATTGGATCTTTGATGGTATTTCGTTAAAAGCAGTTGTTTTATTAGAAACACACATCAAAAGAGTGTGAAATAAAAACCTAGGTGCAGAAGGGAAATAACCTTTTTGTAAGGTATCTCTTTTTGGTTGTTCTGCATACCCCCTATTCAAGAAATCATTTTTCAACTCGGTTTTAGAGAAAGAAGTTTTACCTTTCTGATCATCGAGTTTGAAGACTTCTGAAATGGATTGTGGAGAAATTTGAACCGCTTTACCGTGTATCGAGGAGTTTATGGCTGTGACAATGTCTCCTTGTTTTTCAAGGGTAGAATTTTTCCAGAACTCCCTCTGGGTTTGTTGGTAAATTGGAGCATCTGCTGTTAGCAAATGTTTGTACTTTGATGCAGATAAGGTGTCGATGATGGAGTTGAAGATGTTGGTGGTAGTGGGTTTTGTGAGTTTACCCAAGTAGTTGTGAGGGGATTTGTATGGGATTTCAATGGGTTCAGCGGCCATTTGAGTGGTGTCTTTGGAAACAGAGGATGAAGATGATTTTGATTTTGATTTTGATTTCGATTTTGATTTCGTCATTGTGATGAAGAGTGGGAAACTGCTTTGAGAAGAGAATTTTGGAATTCAATTCGACAGTGTAAGACCCTGTTTGGGGTTTTGATCAGGGTTTTATTTAGGGAAAAAAATGAATGCTGATGTGGCAGCGGTTACGATGATCTGATGGCTAAAAACTGACCACGTGCCAACCTCTGATGAAAGGATGAATAATGGAGGACAGTTGTTTTGGAGAACCACTGATGAAGCAAATATCAGTGGTTACAACGGTAACAATATGAGAACAGTGGGTGATTTTTACTATCAGTGGATAGCATATCAGTGGATAAGACACTGATTTTGAACATCAGTGCTTGCCAAGAAAATGAAAGAACAGGGGTTGACTTTCAGCAGTGGACAGTATTTAGGAAGCAGATATTTGAACAAAGCAATGGTTAGGAGTAATGGTAACGGTTTGAAAGGCTAGTATGTCAGCAACTGTTAGTGCATCAGTGGATAAACCTTTATAGATTTCTGACTGTGGTTTAGTATCCCAGATGATGAAAACCTTTTTACAAAGGCCACTCATTTTGTGTCATAATATTTTAATTAGAACATGAGTACCCAAGTATTTTAGGGTCAGTTGGCAATCAATCTTTTAATCAGTGTTAAAAACAAACTTGAGTTTGACATGACCTTAACACTTATACCATTTCCTTTTGATCTATTTTTAAGGATAATAACACCAACAAAAATAAAGGTTTTATATCCTGACAGGAGATTGAAACTTTTACTATCAAAAACAAGTAAAAGTACAAAATATATCATTCTAATAAAGAATAATATATCCTGTTTTATTGAGAAAAACCTTTTTAAGAAAAATAATTAAAAGTTTTTCTGAAAACTGCATCAAAAAGGAATTTGATATATTTTCCAATAAGACTCATGATCACATCATTCTCAAGTTTTAGGAAAAATGGTCAATGATTTGAAATACATTGTAATAACCATTGTTTAGGACCATTTCCTTGTCATTTGATTGCAAAAATGCGGAGACATGTACACATAGGTTTTGAGAGTCTTGACATAGACTTTACCATGTGATGACACTGGAAAACTTGTCTAGTCCTCTTTTAAGTTTAATCACTTGTGATACTATTTTTACCTGAATTTTCCTGTACCAATGAATGCACACAGTTGCTTGATGACCATTTTTGTGCTCTTAAGTGTTTTATGTTTATACTCTTTACTTCAAAAGTTTTGAGATAAACACACTTTTGAGTTTTTGTAATTTTCTTCTTCCCTTTTTACCCTTCCCATTCATAAGCACTTAAATACTCATTCCAGAATCATTTTGCAGCAATGTTTTGAGAGATTTGGTCATTTCTGCACATGCTTATGCCAAATTTCACATTACCCATGATCTGGACATTTTTTACTGCTTATTTTCTTAATGTATTCTTAACACAATTGATTTTGGTCCTTTTGAAGGATTCTCAATCTGTTTTTCAATACATAAGATCTAAATGACTCAAGTTTTAATTTCCCTCTTTTTAAGTAGACAAAAACACTAATGTTCTTATGAACATAGGTTTTTGACGACTTGAGGTACATACTTTAGCTGAAAACACAATGGATACAGCACAAAACTTCATAACAATAGTTGAGATCAATTTTGTAAGAAGATAATTATACCATAGTTAACAGATATATTTTCAGATCTGAAACCTATAGGTGATTTATGTATGATATCACTTGTTATATGAAGTTTGTGTGTCCTATGACATCTTGGTTGTTTTACAGAGCTTTTGAGTAGTCACTTTGAACATGATTTCTCGTTACTCTGTTTTTCAACAAAATACAATCAACCTTAGTATCAATGATTTTTGAGCTGAACTGTTATGTCAAATTGACTGTTAGATCGAATTTGACTGTCCAGGCTCTGATACCAATTGTTAGGATCGGAGGCTCTCATGATTGTGTTTGTTTGTGATAAATGAACAGTTAATAAACAAGATTCAATGAGTTATGCAGCGGAAATGAAACATAAACTTTGTAAACACAATCAAAGAGGAAAATAGTTTTGATAAACACATGCTTTTC
Source organism: Helianthus tuberosus (assembly GCA_030545235.1). Taxonomy (NCBI): domain Eukaryota; kingdom Viridiplantae; phylum Streptophyta; class Magnoliopsida; order Asterales; family Asteraceae; genus Helianthus; species Helianthus tuberosus. The sequence continues at coordinate 69,738,879 of CM060410.1, read as the reverse complement.
ATCAGTCGAAAGGTTACAAAGCAAATCAAAAGATTACAAAGCAAGCTTACAAACTAAACTCCCCCTCAGCCTGATACTCCATGGTAGATTGCACACAAGATGAAAGGATTGGACTAGAGGCGAAGAACTCGCTCAGTCAATCAAATGTAACAGTACAGAGTACTGTTACATTTATAGGCAAACCAAACCACTGAGGCATCTCAGCTGACGTCACCATGAAAGTGACATCTAACAAACTAACAAACTCTATCTACTGTTCTATAACAACTGACCATACAAACATTGATTACTTTCTAAACACTGATATATAAACATTGATTCTTCATTCCACTGATGTAGTCAACCACTGTTGTTTGAGCATCAGTGCTTTCTTCAAAGGATGATCAGACCTTGAATGGGCAGTGCTTTAATTCTTCAGCAGTGCTTGGATTCCGTCAGTAGATTGAGCTTCAGCCTTTAAACTTCATCAGTGCTTTGGCTTAACAGTAGTTTACAGGATCAGCAGTTGTTGATAAGGGCAGTACTTGGAGCATATCAGATGTTGGAGTCACTGTCAAGGGTAAGGCTTAATGTAAACAGCTGCTTATTATGAATCCACTGTTGTGATCCGGTTTTGGCTTTCATTATCTATTCCTCTGGTAGGGTTCAATCCCAACATATTCCTTGGAATTTTGGTAATATTTTGGATGGTAATTTCTTGGTATTTTGTGAGTTATATTATTTCAAGTCCTAAAATAATATAACTAATACACAAAATATACAAATAATCACTCACATGGTGTCATCTAAATATATATTTCCTAAATACATATTTAGTCACTTTTATTTATAAAAACCAACCTCCAATATTTATATTTTTGTAACAAAAATTATGGCAAAGTTTATGTAACAATTTAGGGTTTAAAATACACTTGTAAATATTTGTTTAAAAATATTTTTCTGAGTGTTTATATTTTTAGAAAATTTTGCCACAGTTTCTCCTAAAAATGGAGGTTTCCATGCTTTCAAACATATCATTTTCTTTTGTAAAAATCATCACAATCAATTTACAATCATCAACTAACCACCTTTACTTACCAATCTTGCCAAACTCATGCATTTTCTACTTCTTCATGAACTTGAATATATTGTAAAATTTTGTAGTAACTTACTAGTATTCTTAGTAAGTCTTGTTACCCTTTAAAATGTGTTTACTTCTTTAAAAACTTCATTTTTAAAGAAGTTGGTTGTTTACAACTTCTAAACATATTTTCTAAAAATATTTCTTTTTGCAACCTTCTTGTTTCACAAGTGTTCTTACACTTGTTTAACCATTAAAAACAAGATTTGTTTATGTAAGAACCAAGTTTTGATGAAACTTATATTTTAAACTTGGTTTCTTTAAAAATCATTCATAAATATTTAGATCTATGTGTTTAACATCTTACTTTGTTCATTACTTTTCAAGAAAACAAAGTGTTCTTTCAAGTTCATGATCTTCATGTGGATGATCTATCATCCTTCAACAATTTCCTTTCTTACATCTTGCTAGATTATGTTTCTAATCATGATCTAGCAAGATCTTATGATGATCAACACCATTTCTACAAAAAAATCAAAGATCAACAAGCATAACAACTTATATTCATCAAGATATCTTCATCTAGCAAGCTTATGTTCATGTTTTCTTCATATGATCTTTAGTGTTCTTTATATTTTTTTATCATGATTCATCATTAACCACTTAAAATAGATGTGAAATAGACAGATCAAGGTTCTTACCACTAGCACAAGGCTAGGGATGATTCAAGTGTAGAAATGAAGAGGATAAAAGAGAATGAGAGAGGTCCTTCAAGATCCACAAGCTCCAAGCTCCTTTGTATGACCTCTAGTTTCCTTGTATATGCTTGGAATGTATGAAGAAAGTTGGATGAAGGTGATGGTGGTGTGGGTTGGGTTCGGCCGTGAGCAAGAGCAAGAGAGAGAGAGAGAGAGTTAAGTGTGTGAAGTGTGTGTGAAGTGTGGGTGTAAGAATGAGTTCATGGTCCCTTATGTTCTTCTTACAACCAAATTTTCATACTAACTCTTGGATAATATGCTTATGATTAAGAGACAAGATCTAATTTTTAATTGCCATAAAATCACAAGGGTGGGGCCCTTGTTGCCGTGAGATAGGTGGGGGGGGGGTCTAGCTTAGGTTCCAACAAGTTAGTTATAATCTAGTTACAATTCAAGTATTAGTTACATGATTTAGTTAGTAGATATTTTGTATGGGGTGTTATGATGTTCGGGGACCATAACTAGCTTAGTAATGTTAAAACAGTGTTTCTAGTGTAAATTTGGTGTTTCGGGTAGTGTCCGGTTGTTCGGTTAGTGTTAAATTATATAGTTCAGTGTTCTTTATGTACCTTTTGTGACACTTTTAGTTCCTGACACTTAGGAAAGCATACAGGACCATTTAAGCATATTTCTGCATGAAATTAGATTGTTTAAATGCTGATTTATGCTAAATTTTGCTGAATTCAGCACTTTGGGTGAGTTTTAGGCACTTTCTGGCTCTTAAACTAGAACTTAGAAAGGCAGTTTTGGCATCCTTACTTTCCTACACACCATACTAGTGCAGTACTTAGTTTCTGGCCTATACTGGGTCTCAAAACACTGTCTGTCTATGTGATGAGTTCTGTCAGCATTTTCCTGATTTATTCGTTCACTGTGCTAACTGTACCTAATGCATTCTCTATGCCAATATGTTTGCATGCAGTAATGAAATGACATTATGCAATAAGTGATGCACAAGTAAATATAATGCAGTAATCAGAAAGCGTTTAATTCCAAATTCAGCACAGTCATTATGCACTAATCATGATTAACTAATTGTACGGTTACCTGGATTTTTTACAGTTGTCACATTCTCCCCCTGTTAAGAAAATTTCGTCCCAAAATTTTAAGCTCTACTACTAGCTGCAGGGGTGTTAGGGAATAAGTGTGGGTACTTAGCTTTCATGTGGTCCCCACGCTCCCAAGTAAACTCTGGGCCGTGACGCGTATTCCATCTAACCTTAACCAGTTTAACACTACTCCTTCGAGTTTTGTTAACTTTCCAATCGGTGACTTCAACAGGTTCTTCGGTAAAATGGAGGGTGTCGTCAATGTGAACTTCATCAGCAGGAATAACCACCGTCTCTTGGGCTGGACTTTTCTTCAGATTAGATACATGGAATGTATCATGAACACCATTCAATTCCGCAGGTAGATCCAACCTATATGCTATAGTACCAATCCTCTCCAGGATTTTGAACGGTCCAATATATCCTGGGTTTAACTTTCCATGCTTTCCAAAGCGTGCCACACCTTTCCAAGGTGAAACTTTCAATAGGACCATATCTCCCACTTCAAATTCCAAAGGCTTCCTTTTTTGGTCCGCATAGCTCTTTTGTCGATCACGAGCTGCCTTAATGCGCTCTCGGATCTGCATTATCTTGTCTGTCGTCTCTTGAACCAATTCAGGACCAACCAGCTGTCTATCGCCTGCATTTGCCCAGCATAACGGCGATCGACACTTTCGTCTGTAGAGAGCTTCAAAGGGTGCAGCTTGAATGCTTGTATGGTAGCTGTTATTATAGGAGAACTCAACCAGAGGCAGGTGAGTGTCCCAGCTGCCACCCAAGTCCATTACACAAGCTCGCAACATATCTTCAAGCGTCTGAATCATTCTTTCACTCTGGCCATCCGTTTGTGGGTGAAATGCGGTGCTCAAATTCAGCTGTGAGGCAAACGCTTCTTGGAAAGATTGCCAAATCCTCGACACAAATCTTCCATCTCTATCAGATATAATCGAGATAGGCACTCCATGACGTGCGACTATCTCCCTTAGGTATAGCTCAGCTAGCTTACCTGTGTTATCTTTCTCCCTGATCGGTAAAAAGTGTGCGAATTTTGTCAGGTGGTCTACGATTACCCAAATCGTATCATGACCTCAGGGTGTCTTTGGCAACTTGGTTACAAAATCCATTGAGATCTGCTCCCACTTCCACATGGGTATCTCGGGTTGCTGCAGCAGTCCTGAAGGCTTCTGATATTCGGCCTTTACCTTGGCACAGGTTAAGCACTTTCCAACATAAGTGGCAACATCACCTTTCAATCTTGGCCACCAGTAGAAATCCTTTAAATCTTGGTACATCTTATCCGATCCTGGGTGGATCGAGTACCTTGATTTGTGTGCTTCATCGAAAATCACCTCTCTAAGACCACCAAAGAGGGGAACCCAAATTCGTTTCATGAAACAATAAGTTCCTTCCTCATTGGGTATCAACTTCTTCTCCATCCCACGGAGGTATTCATCCTTAAGATTCTCTTTCTTAAGAGCTTCTCTCTGAGCATCACGGTTGCGTAACGAGAGGTCCGTTTGAATGATCATCTCCAAAGCCCTAACCCTTATGGGCTTAATCCTCTCTTTTTGACTTAAGGCGTCTGCTACCACATTCGCCTTTCCTGGGTGATATTTGATTTCGCAATCATAATCATTTAACAGCTCTACCCAACGTCGTTGTCGCATGTTAAGCTCCTTCTGGTTGAATATGTGCTGAAGGCTCTTGTGATCGGTGAAGATCATGCATCGGGTGCCATACAAGTAATGCCTCCAAATCTTCAAAGCAAACACCACTGGGCCTAGTTCCAAATCATGCGTGGTGTAATTCTTCTCATGAACTTTCAACTGGCGCGAAGCATAAGCGATAACCATCTGTCGCTGCATCAGCACGCAGCCCAATCCCTAATGCGAGGCGTCACAGTATACCCCGAAGTCGTCGGTGCCTTTGGGTAGGGACAAAATAGGTGCATCGCAAAGCTTAATCTTCAGCTGTGACAACCGTCAAAAATAGAGGTATCCGTATAATTTAATTAATATAAATTAGTGCTTAATGACTGTGCTGAATTACAACTGATGACTTAAACTGCTTTCTAATTTCTGTATCATACATACATGTGCATCCCATTTCATATTGTCACATCATTTTTACATACAAACCTTTAGTGACATAAATGATGCACAAAGCACGGTTAGCACAGTTAGCGGATAACTCAGAAAAATGTTGACAATGTCAGTACAATAGACATATAGTGTTTTGAGACCCCGTAATGGCCAGAGACAAGGTACTACACTAGTATGGAGTGTAGGAAAGTAAGGACCATAAAACTGCGTCACTAGGTGATAGTTTAAGTGCCGGAAAGTGCCTAAAACCCACTAAAAATGCAGAATTCTGCATATTTCAGCAAAATTCAGCTTTTTAACAAGCTAGTAATGTGCAGAAAATTGACTAAATGGTCCTAAATGCTTTCCTAAGTGTCGGGAATTAAAAGTGTCACAAAAAGTTTCATAAAAGACACTATATGGTATAACTCAGCACTTTAACGAACCGGTTTCTAACCGAACAACCGGACATTACCCGGAACACCAAAATATTGCTAGAAGCATTGTTTTATTATTTCTTGGCTAGTTATGGTTCCCGAACACCCTAACATACTACATAAAGCATCCTACACTTAAACACTAGACTTTACACTTACCCTCCAACTAGTTACTTACTTTATCATTCAAACTTACATTTAACCCCCCCCCCCCCCCCTCATACTTATGGTTATGGGGATGGACCCACCTCAATCTTTACTAGATTTCACTAAATCTCCTATTGATCTTTCTTGATTTTTGCTTAGATTATGTTTGCACTTCTAAAGACATTAAGACCATTGGACAATAGAGTTAGTGGTTATAAGAACACTAAACATCTTCATCTTCACAAACATCACAACTCTCTCACTCTCTTCCTCTCCCTCTCGGCCGTAAGTAGCCACCACCACCACCATTGTTTTCATTTCAATTTCATGCAATCCAAGGTCATCTCAAGGTGTAACAAGGTGTTTTGAGAAGCTCGGTGCTCACGGATCTTGAAGGACCTCGCCCGTTTGCTTTTATCCACTCCATTTTCATCTTGTGTTCTTCCCTAGCTTAGAGCTAGTAGTAAGATCCTTTTTAACCTTTTTTACTTCTAAATTAGTTGGTTAAAAGATGATATTCATGAATAATCTTGGTGAACATTAAAAGACATGAACATAAAACCGTAACATAAGCTTGACATATGATGATGTCTTGATGAAGTAATGATGTTTAGTGTATGTTTAATACTTGCCTGTTGTTTTTTTCTTGAGATTATGATGTTGATCATCACATAGAGCTTGCTAGATTGTGATTAAACACATGAGCTAGCAAGTGAGAGGATGATTATGTGACAACATAAGATGATCATCTTCTTGTATGAACATGAACTTGATGAATAAAGAGATTTCTTGTAAAATAATAAACAAAGTGAGTTAGTAACCTTATGGATCCAAGGCTTATGAATGATTTTCCAAAAGAACCAAGTTTAAAATATGATTTTTGGAAGATCATGGTTTCTTTACTTAAACCTACACTATTTTTCGTGGAAAAACAAGTGTATAAACACTTATGAAACAAGGAGATCTAACAAATAAACATTTTTGTGAAATATGTTTACAAGTTGTAAACACCTAAACTCTTTAAGAATGGGGTTATTAAAGAAATAAACACCTTTTGAAGGGTAACTAAGTCTATTAAACTTATTACCAAGTCACTAAAAGTTTTTAATAAAAGATCAAGTTCATGTTGTTATGTAAAGTGTATAGTTTTTGCATTTGGTAAGAATAATATTGTTTAGGGTTGATTGTTGATTATTGTGTGATGATTTTTGAAAAGAAAATGATATGCTTTGATAGCATGGACACCTCCATTTTTAGGGGAAACTATGGCAAAATTTTCTAAAAATATAAACACTTAAAGAAATATTTTCTAACAAATATTTACAAGTGTGTTTTAACTATGGTTTTCAATATAAACCTTGCCATAATTTTTGTAACAAAAATACAAGTATTGGAGGTTGGTTTTTATATATAAAAATGGGTGAAAACGTATTTAGAATCTATATATGTATAAAAGACACTTGTGTGAATATTTGTTTACGTTGTGAAATAGTTATATTATTTTAGGGTAAAATAATATAACCTAACAAATACCATGAGAACTTACAAATCCAAAATAATACCAAGAGTATCAAGGAATAAATATATAAGTTACACACTTAATATTGTGAAATCGAACAAGAACGTAACTTACAAAATATTTCGGAAAATACCATTACAAATATATTCTTGGTAAATAATGTTGTGGATACAAGGAATGAAAGTATGATTTTTGTAAATATTACAAAGTTGTATCATATTTTTGGACAAGGAGAAAATATATTATTTTTGGAGGTAAAAATATATTTTCTTAGTATATTTAGAAGATATATGATTTTTGGGAAAAATATATATTTTCTGGACAATACATTATTTTTGGGACAAAATAAGTTATTATATATTTTCTAAAGTGGGACTTGAAAATATATTAATTTGGAACTACACATACAATAATACATAAATACATGTATGAAATACCCCCATCCTTGGGAAGGAAATACGAAAATAAAATACTTGAGAAGTATTGTACAAAATAGTATTAGAGACATAAAAGAAACGTAACTCAAAACGTTAACTCTAAGACAAGGCACGGCCCGTTCGTCTAATAGACCCTAATACATTGTAGGGAGTCGTGTTTGCTGAGGAGATTTGGGTTACACATACTAAAGACACAATACTGTGAGTTCATGTCCCCCTTTTCTTTTAACTGTTTTCAGTTTTGTACTTCGGGGGTGAAATACATGTTACAATTATTACGAACGTTTTATACATGGTATGATTAGCTTTAGGAGGGTTTACTACTAGATCATGTGAAGGGTGGGTATAACACTTAAGGCCATTAATCCTCGTCGTAGGACCGAGGGACATGAGTGATAGATCTATTTGGGTGTAGCGAGCCCACACCCATGGGGACCAGGGTGGCCCATAGTGGTGACTATGTCTTCCAGCCGGAGGCCCAGTACAAATTTGCTAGGTTTGAGTTTTCCTGCACCATTTCACACATAGCATTGGCTTTGCAACCCATTGGTGATCTCTCTTTCCTTATTGCTACATACTAGAGACATACGTACATACATACATACATACATACATACATACTTTAAAGGTTTACTCATACACTTACACATGAACTCGCTCAAATTTTGTTGATGTTTTTAAACTACATGTATTTCAGGGAACTAGTGGATCTGGCAGGTGTATGCATGTGTCTTCAAGCTGCGTCGTGATTAAAAGATGTCATTCATGGTTGTTGAGTTTAGGGGTGTATCCTAATCCTAGACGGGATACATGTTTCTAAACTTAGGTTTTATTTAAGGTCTATTGTGGAGTCTTTATAAACTCAATTAAACAAGTCATGGTTTGTAATTTAAGTTTGGTGTCGATGTTTTCAGACAAGTATGTGTGGTATTTCTAAACTTAATTAATGGATGAACATCTCATGTTTTTATCATATAGCATTGTTATGATTGAATGCTATGGTATAAGAAGTCACACCAAATAACCACGCTTCCGCAAAAGTCAGGGTGTGACAGCTTGGTATTAGAGCTTCGATCATAGCGAACTAGGATTCTTTCTCGAGTCTAGACTATTATCATTAAGGCTCTCACGAAAACGTTTTCATTGCATACACAAAATGTCCAGATCCATGAAACAAATATTTTTACAAATAAAAGACACAAAATACCTTCCAAAGAATTCATTTATAATTCAGTCTGAGAGACTGGGGAGTTTATCTAAGAGACTAGCTGGGTAGTGCAGTCTGAGAGACTGGGGAGTTAGTCTGAGAGACTAGCTGGGTAGTGCAGTCTGAGAGACTGGGGAGTTAGTCTGAGAGACTAGCTGGGTAATTCAGTCTGAGAGACTGGGGAGTTAGTCTGAGAGACTAACTGGGTAGTTCAGTCTGAGAGACTAGTTGGGGCAGTCTGAGAGACTGGGTAGTCTGAGAGACTAGTTGGGGCAGTCTTAGAGACTGGGTAGTCTGAGAGACCAGTTGGGGCAGTCTGAGAGACTGGGAGGTTTAGCCTGAGAGGCTGGGTAGTTCAGTTTGAGAAACTGGGAGGTTTAGTCTGAGAGACTAAGTAGTTCAGTCTGAGAGGCTTGGTGGGATAGTCTTGGGAAGACTAGGATGCATACATGCTTACATTGTTATACTTACATGCTTATTTGATGATTGTTGATATATGTGCATATGTGTGATTGTTTTGTCACAGACACCATGTCCTCTTCCGATAGCGGAGTATCTGATACCATAGACCCTATGGCCATAGTCTCGGATGATGAGATAGCCACACACCCTGAGGTTTTTACATCTGACACCACGAGTAACGACGAGGATGACTTCCATCCATTTGCTTTACCAGATTTTGGAGATGATATACCGCTAGCTGATGGTCTTCCTGGCGAGGATCTACTTCTTGTTCAGATCCCTGCTCCTTTTCCTCTTGCTGCGTTTCCTCTTGAGGATCTGCCTCTAGACGCTATGTCTGACGACGACATCGATCTTTTTATTGAGGGTCCCCGTGAGGGTGCCCAGGATGATGGTGTTCCAGTCGATGACGTCGTTGTCACTCCATTTGTTGAGATTCCAGTTGGTGATGTCGTTACTATTCCACATGATGAGGTTCCTGTTGTCGAGGCTTCTTCTGACCATTCTGGTCCTGATTCATTTGAGTCTGTGTCTTCTACTACATTACACGCACTGGGATTACAGCGATATCCCACCGATACTGATTCTGACATAGCTATGTCTGTTGCACCCGATATTCCACACGGTGTTGATCATGATTTTGAGTTTGATGATGAGTTGGATCCTGTCTTTCCACACGACTTCGACCCTGAGCATGAGATTGAGTTTGTCCCCGATGAGCAGCCTTTTGAGGCATCTGTCATTCCTGACGATCAGCTCTTTGATATTCCCACTGATCTTGAGTTTGCACCAGTTGACCCTGAGCCTTTGATTGCACCCGAGCCCATACCTGCTCATGATCCTTTGCCCGAGGATGACCCTGCCCCCGTTGACATTCCAGTTGTTGCACCACCTTCACCTGACCCGATCCCTGTACTTGTTGATCGTGTTCCTTTTGCTACCCATGTTGACCCCAGATATGCGCACACCCGCAATAGGTGGATCGAGGACGATGATGACTTACCTCCTTTTGTTAGACCTGTTACTCCCCCACCTGCACCGACACATGCACCAGCTGATATTGCCCAGTTTCACCCACATGAGTCTGACATTCACCGCACAGATCTACCGGTCACGTTCCTACAGGATATCCCTCATCCCCGTCCATGGGAAGGACCATCGAGTCAGCAGCCCAGTCACGTACCACCTGTGTCAGCGGCCTTTCCTTTCATGCCACCGTTCGCACCTGCTACACATATTGCTCCTTTTGCTACTACACCATCGGGCGAGCCACTTATCTGGTTTCCGCCCAACACGATGCCTATTTCTGATCCATACCATCCCTTCCACATTGGATACTCGAGGGATGATCTGCTTTTGTCCTTACAGCTCCAGCAGGAGATGCTGTGTAGGAGAGTCATGGAGTTAGAGAGGATCCCGCGTCCTCCGCCTTGTCCTTGTCAGTCACCATTCGCGACACCACCAGCTCCTCTCCTACCGTACCCTGATTTTGATGTCCGTTTCCTCACTATGGAGCAGCATGTTAGCTACCTGTTGCGTATCGTTCATGCCTCGAGGAGGATTTAGCGCATTTGCGCAGGTTGCTTTTCGTTCCTCCACCTCCTCCTCCTCCACCATCAGCTTAGAGGTTTTTGGTTTTATGCAGATAGCATACTTTTGATGAGATTGCAGCTATTGAACCAGATTGCACAGCCTTTTGAAGACCACACTTTGACTTTTGATTACTGTAGTTGGTAGACGATTTGGACAGGGGTGATGTGACCCTTTAGTCCCTTTTGATGTATGATATTGTGGAACATGTAAAACTGTACTTGTGGTCTTGATATATGAAAGCTCAATCGCAACATTCTCATTACATACATTGTTGAATTACTTGTTTGTGTTATGACATGGGATGTTATGTGTTTACTTGTGTTGATGAATGTTATTACGTACGCATACTACATACTTATATGCATAAGACCTGACCTATACAATCTTCTTATAGAAGATGCCTCCAGGAAGAGAAACTCGATTGCCCACTACTGAGGCCGAATTACAAGAAAGAATCTCATGAGCGATAGCAGATTACGAGGCCTCATGCGCTGAAACTAGCGGGGGTACCTCAAGGAACAACCCACCACATGGTAATGTTTAAGTCGCTTGGGACACATTGCGTTGCATTTGGATATTCCATGTGTGTTTGTTAATGCTTGCTGTGAATGACGTTACTTGTACAGGCTGTACCTATAAGCAATTCTTAGACTGTAAGCCATTGAATTTCGACGGCACCGGGGGTGCTGTAGCGTTTGTCAGATGGATAGAGAAGACTGATTCAGTGATAAGAATGAGTAAATGTGCACCGAAACATCAAGTAACCTACATCTCCGGATTGTTCTTAGATGGAGCGCTTTCATGGTGGAATCTCCAAGTCCAAACTCTGGGAGACGCACCAGCATACGCTTTGACTTGGAATGAAATGAAGGAGCTCATGCGAAAGAAATACTGCTCCAGGGCTGAAATCCAAAAGTTAGAAACTGAATTCTGGAACCTCAAGATGGACGGTCTGAAAATTGCTGATTATGTGCAGAGATTTCACGATCTATATCGCGTGGTACCATACATGGTTAGCCCAGAATTCAAACACATCGAGCGGTTTATTTGGGGGTTGGCACCTCAGATTATAAGTATGGTAACAACATCAAAGCCTGCAACAATTACTGATGCTATCGATCTGAGCGTGTCACTGACTGAAGAAGCTATCAGGTTAAACAAGTTTTCAATCTCTGACTAAAAGAAGAAGGAGACTCACGTGGAGTCATCGGGTGAGAACAAGAGGAAGTTCTCAAACTTTAAGAAGGGTACCAGCAGTATCAACAAGAAGAAAGAGTCGTACTTACCGGCTGAAGCCAAGACTGGGGTTGAAAACAAAGGAAAGGGTTACATGGGCGCTCTGCCCAAACGTGATGTATGCCAATATCATCACTCCGGCCAGTGCAGATTCAGGAAATGTGAGTCTTGTGGGAAGGTTGGCCATTCGAAGGAAACATGCTGGGCTGGTACAGGTCGTGGTGGTCAGAGAGGTTATGGGAATGGTAATGGAAACCGCCCGCAAGGAGGAAATGGCGGTAATGGAAATCGTGGTAATGTTGGGAATCAAGCTGGAAATAGAAACCGTGGAGCGAATAACAATCAAGGTGGGAATGGGAACGGTAATGGTCGAGGACCAGGTTGTTTTAATTGTGGAGACGTGGGGCATTTCAAGGGGGAGTGCCCAAAACTCAATCAAGCTATAGGAAGGGTTTTCAACATCGGTGCGAGGGAAGCACGCCAAGATCCAAATGTGGTCACTGGTATGTTCCCTATCAACCAATGCTTTGCATCTGTACTGTTTGATACTGGTGCCGATTATAGTTTTGCATCGCTAGAATTTAAGAATATACTTGGGTTGGTAGCCAGTAAGCTAGATATTCCGTATTCGATAGAACTAGCTAACGGAAAGCTAGTAGAAGCAAATGAAGTCATCAGAGGTTGTGTGATAGAACTGGGAGAGCACGAGTTTACACTTGATCTGATGCCAGTCGAGTTGGGAAGCTTCGACGTGGTAGTAGGGATGGATTGGTTGTCAAGCAACCGAGCAGAGATTGTATGTCACGAGAAGGTCGTTCGCATTCCGATGGCGAATGGAGAAACAATTGTGGTACATGGAGAGAAGCACGATACACCCCTGAGGATCATCAGTTGCTTGAAATCCCGAAGGTGCTTGCAGAAAGGATGTGTTGCCTTCTTGGCACACATCATGGATAAAGAAGCCGCCGAACTGAAGATAGAAGATATCCCAGTCGTGAAGGAATATCCTGAATTCTTTCCAGAAGACTTGCCAGGATTGCCGCCACAAAGACAAGTCGAATTTCACATTGGCTTAGTTCCAGGCGCCGCGCCTGTGGTTAAAGCACCTTATCGACTTGCTCCCTCCGAGATGCAAGAACTGTCAACACAACTTCAAGAACTTTTAGACAAGTGATTTATCAGACCAAGCTTCTCGCCTTGGGGAGCTCCAGTGCTGTTTGTAAAGAAGAAAGATGGTAGTTTCCGCATGTGTATCGACTGCCGCGAGCTTAACAAGTTGATCATTAAGAATCGGTATCCTTTGCCAAGGATTGATGACCTGTTCGATCAACTACAAGGTTCGAGTTGTTACTCCAAGATCGATCTGCGATCGGGTTATCACCAGTTGAGAATACAAGAAGAAAGCATACCAAAGACTGCCTTCAGGACTCGATATGGACATTACGAGTTCCTGGTTATGCCGTTTGGGTTAACAAACGCGCCGGCAGTATTCATGGATTTGATGAATAGAGTTTCTAAGCCGTACCTCGATAAGTTTGTGATCGTGTTCCTTGACGATATTCTGATTTACTCGAAGACGAAAGAAGAGCACGAGCAACATCTAAGAGCCATTTTAGAGCTGCTCAAGAAAGAGAAGTTGTACGCGAAGTTCTCGAAGTGGGAATTTTGGTTGCGCGAGGTTCAGTTCCTTGATCGCGTGGTTAACGGAGATGGAATCCATGTGGATCCTATAAAGATTGAAGCAATCAAGAACTGGGAGACTCCGAAGACGCCAACCGAGATTCGACAGTTTCTAGGTTTGGTAGGATATTACCGCAGATTTATTGAGGATTTTTCGAAAATCGCTCAACCTTTGACCTCCCTTACACAGAAAGACAAGAAGTATGAATGGGGAGACAAGCAAGAAGAAGCATTTCAGTTGTTGAAAAACAAGCTTTGCAATGCACCCATCTTATCCCTACCCGAAGGTACTGACGACTTCGTGGTATATGGCGACGCCTCGCGTCAAGGTTTAGGCTGCGTATTGATGCAGAGACAGAAAGTTATAGCTTATGCTTCACGCCAGTTGTAGGTACACGAGAAAAACTACACCACACATGATTTGGAATTAGGTGCGGTGGTGTTTGCATTAAAGATCTGGCGACATTACTTGTATGGCACGCGCTGTACAATCTTTACTGATCACAAGGGCCTGTAGCACATTTTTGATCAAAAAGAGCTGAATATGAGACAGAGACGATAGGTTGAGTTGTTGAACGATTATGATTGTGAGATTAAGTATCACCCAGGGAAGGCGAATATGGTCGCCGATGCCTTGAGTCGGAAAGAAAGAATCCAGCCCATAAGGGTTAGGGCTCTAGAAATGATTGTTCAAACGGATCTCTCATTGCGCATTCGTGCCACGCAGAGAGAAGCTCTTAAGGAAGAGAATCGTGAGAATGAATATCTCCGTGGGATGGAGAAGCCGTTAGTACCCAATGATGAAGGAACGTTGTGCTTCATGAAACGAATTTGGGTTCCTCTCTTTGGTGGTTTGAGAGACGTTATTTTTTATGAAGCTCACAAGTCACGGTACTCGATCCATCTAGGATCGGATAAAATGTACCAAGATTTAAAGGATTTTTATTGGTGGCCGAGATTAAAAGGCGATGTTGCAACGTATGTTGGTAAATGTTTGACTTGCGCCAAGATAAAGGCCGAATATCAGAAGCCTTCAGGTCTGCTGCAACAACCTGAAATACTCATGTGGAAATGGGAGCAGATTTCAATGGACTTTATAACAAAGTTTCCAAGGACACCCAGAGGTCACGATACGATCTGGGTAATCGTGGACCGTCTGACCAAATCTGCACACTTTTTACCAATCAAGGAGAAAGAGAACACTAGCAAGCTTGCTGAGCTATACCTGAGAGAAATAGTTGCACGACATGGAGTGCCCCTCTCAATTATCTCTGATAGAGACGGAAGGTTCGTGTCAAGGATTTGGTAATCATTCCAAGAAGCCTTTGGTTCTCAGTTGAATCTGAGTACTGCATTCCATCCGCAGACAGATGGCCAGAGCGAACGAACGATTCAAACGTTGGAAGATATGTTACGAGCTTGCGTGATGGATTTGGGTGGTAGTTGGGACACTCACTTACCCTTGGTAGAATTCTCGTACAACAACAGCTACCATGCGAGTATCCAAGCTGCACCATTTGAAGCTCTCTATGGACGCAAGTGTCGATCACCGTTATGCTGGGCAGACGCGGGTGTTAGACAGCTTGTTGGTCCCAAATTGGTCCAAGAGACAACAGACAAGATTATACAGATCCGAGAGCGCATCAGGGCGGCTCGTGATCGCCAAAAGAGTTACGCGGACCGAAGAAGGAAACCTCTGGAGTTTGAGGTAGGAGATATGGTTTTGTTAAAGGTTTCACCCTGGAAGGGTGTAGCACGCTTTGGGAAGCGTGGGAAGTTGAACCCAAGATACATTGGACCATTCAAAATCCTGAAGAGGATTGGTCTTGTAGCTTACAAGTTGGATTTACCCGCAAAACTGAATGGCGTTCATAATACGTTTCATGTATCTAATCTGAAAAAGAGTCCAACTCAGGAAACAGTTGTCATTCCTGCCGACGAAGTTCACATTGATGACACACTCCACTTTACTGAAGAACCTGTTGAGGTTACTGATTGGAAGATTAACAAGACGCGAAGGAGTAGTGTTAAACTTGTCAAAGTTCGTTGGAATGCGCGACACGGCCCAGAATTCACTTGGGAGCGCGAGGATCGCATGAAAGCAAAATACCCACATTTGTTCCCCAAGACCCCTACATCTAGTAGCAGAACTTAAATTTTGGGACGAAATTTTCTTAACAGGGGGAGAATGTGACAACCGTAAAAAATACAGGTATCCGTACAATTTAATTAACATAAATTAGTGCTTAATGACTGTGCTGAATTACAACTGATGACTTAAACTGCTTTCTAATTTCTGTATCATACATACATGTGCATCCCATTTCATATTGTCACATCATTTTTACATACAAACCTTTAGTGACATAAATGATGCACAAAGCACGGTTAGCACAGTTAGCGGATAACTCAGAAAAATGCTGACAATGTCAGTACAATAGTTACTTACTTAACCTCCAACTAGTTACTTACTTTATCATTCAAACTTACATTTAACCCCCCCCCTTCATACTTACGGTTATGGGGATGGCCCCACCTCAATCTTTACTAGATTTCACTAAATCTCCTATTGATCTTTCTTGATTTTTGCTTAGATTATGTTTGTACTTCTAAAGACATTAAGACCATTGGACAATAGAGTTAGTGGTTATAAGAACACTAAACATCTTCATCTTCAAAAACATCACAACTCTCTCACTCTCTTCCTCTCCCTCTCGGCCGTAAGTAGCCACCACCTCCACCATTGTTTTCATTTCAAGTTCATGCAATCCAAGGTCATCTCAAGGTGTAACAAGGTGTTTTAGGAAGCTCGGTGCTCACGGATATTGAAGGACCTCACCCGTTTGCTTTTCTCCACTCCATTTTCATCTTGTGTTCTTCCCTAGCTTAGAGCTAGTAGTAAGATCCTTTTTAACCTTTGTTACTTCTAAATTAGTTGGTTAAAAGATGATATTCATGAATAATCTTGGTGAACATTAAAAGACATGAACATAAAACCCTAACATAAGCTTGACATATGATGATGTCTTGATTAAATAATGTTGTTTAGTGTATGTTTAATACTTGCTTGTTGTTTTTTTCTTGAGAATATGATGTTGATCATCACATAGAGCTTGCTAGATTGTGATTAAACACATGATCTAGCAAGTGAGAGGATGATTATGTGACAACATAAGATGATCATCTTCTTGTACGAACATGAACTTGATGAATAAAGAGATTTCTTGTAAAATAATAAACAAAGTGAGTTAGTAACCTTATGGATCCAAGACTTATGAATGATTTTCCAAAAGAACCAAGTTTAAAATATGATTTTTGGAAGATCATGGTTTCTTTACTTAAACATACACTATTTTTAGTGGAAAAACAAGTGTATCAACACTTATGAAACAAGGAGATCTAATAAATAAACATTTTTGTTAAATGTGTTTACAAGTTGTAAACAACTAAACTCTTTAAGAATGGGGTTATTAAAGAAATAAACACCTTTTGGAGGGTAACTAAGTCTATTAAACTTATTACCAAGTCACTACAAGTTTTAATAAAAGATCAAGATCAAGTTCATGTTGTTATGTAAAGTGTATAGTTTTTGCATTTGGTAAGAATAATATTGTTTAGGGTTGATTGTTGATTATTGTGTGATGATTTTTGAAAAGAAAATGATATGCTTTGATAGCATGGACACCTCCATTTTTAGGGGAAACTATGGCAAAATTTTCTAAAAATATAAACACTTAAAGAAATATTTTCTAACAAATATTTACATGTGTGTTTTAACTATGGTTTTCAATATAAACCTTGCCATAATTTTTGTAACAAAAATACAAGTATTAGAGGTTGGTTTTTATAAATAGAAATTGGTGAAAACGTATTTAGAATCTATATATGTATAAAAGACACTTGTGTGAATGTTTGTTTACGTTGTGAAATAGTTATATTATTTTAGGGTAAAATAATATAACCTAACAAATACCAAGAGAACTTACAAATCCAAAATAATACCAAGAGTATCAAGGAATAAATATATAAGTTACACACTTAATATTGTGAAATCGAACAAGAACGTAACTTACAAAATATTTCGGAAAATACGATTACAAATATATTCTTGGTAAATAATGTTTTGGATACAAGGAATGAAAGTATGATTTTTGTAAATATTACAAAGTTGTATCATATTTTTGGACACGGAGAAAATATATTATTTTTGGAAGTAAAAATATATTTTCTTAGTATATTTAGAAGATATATGATTTTTGGGAAAAATATATATTTTCTGGACAGTACATTATTTTTGGGACAAAATAAGTTATTATATATTTTCTAAAGTGGGACTTGAAAATATATTAATTTGGAACTACACATACAATAATACATAAATACATGTATGAAATACCCCCATCCTTGGGAAGGAAATACGAAAATAAAATACTTGAGAAGTATTGTACAGAATAGTATTAGAGACATAAAAGAAACGTAACTCAAAACATTAACTCTAAGACAAGGCACGACCCGTTCGTCTAATAGACCCTAGTACATTGTAGGGAGTCGTGTTTGCTGAGGAGATTTGGGTTACACATACTGAAGACGCAATACTGTGAGTTCATGTCCCCCTTTTCTTTTAACTGTTTTCAGTTTTGTACTTCGGGGGTGAAATACATGTTACAATTATTACGAACGTTTTATACATGGTATGATTAGCTTAAGGAGGGTTTACTACTAGATCATGTGAAGGGTGGGTATAACACTTAAGGCCATTAATCCTCGTCGTAGGACCGAGGGACATGAGTGATAGATCTATTTGGGTGTAGCGAGCCCACACCAATGGGGACCAGGGTGGCCCATAGTGGTGACTATGTCTTCCAGCCGGAGGCCCGGTACAAATTTGCTAGGTTTGAGTTTTCGTGCACCATTTCACACATACCATTGGCTTTGCAACCCATTGGTGATCTCTTTTTCCTTATTGCTACATACCAGAGACATACATACATACAAACATACTTTAAAGGTTTACTCATACACATACACATGAACTCGCTCAACTTTTGTTGATGTTTTTAAACTACATGTATTTCAGGGAACTAGTGGATCTAGCAGGTGTATGCATGTGTCTTCAAGCTGCGTCGTGATTAAAAGATGTCATTCATGGTTGTTGAGTTTAGGGGGTGTATCCTAATCCTGGACGGGATACATGTTTCTAAACTCAGGTTTTATTTAAGGTCTATTGTGGAGTCTTTATGAACTCAGTTAAACAAGTCATGGTTTGTAATTTTAATTTGGTGTCGATGTTTTCAGACAAGTGTGTGTGGTATTTCTAAACTTAATTAATGGATAAACATCTCATGTTTTTATCATATAGCATTGTTATGATTGAATGCTATGGTATTAAGAAGTCACACCAAATAACCACGCTTTCACAAAAGTCAGGGTGTGACATCAGCAGCTGAAAAGCTTCTTCTTGCTTATCTTCCCATTTGTACTTCTTATCCTTTTGAGTGAGGGAGGTTAACGGTTGAGCGATTTTAGGGAAATCCTTAATAAATCTGCGATAAAATCCTGCCAATCCCAAGAACTGTCGGATCTCGGTTGGCGTCTTAGGAGTTTACCAATTCTTTATCGCCTCGATCTTGGTGGGGTCCACATGAATCCCATCTTTGTTCACTACATGTCCAAGGAATTGCACCTCACGCAACCAGAACTCGCACTTCGAGAACTTTGCGTATAGTTTCTCCTTCTTGAGCAGCTCTAAAATGATTTTGAGGTGTTGCTCATGCTCTTCCTTTGTCCGCGAATATATCAGAATATCATCGATAAATACAATCACGAATTTATCGAGATACGGCTTGCAAACTCGGTTCATCAAGTCCATAAACACTGCTGGCGCGTTTGTCAGACCAAACGGCATTACTAGGAACTCATAATGTCCATAATGAGTCCTAAAAGCAGTTTTCGGAATACTCTCTTCTTGAATCCTTAACTGGTGATAACCTGATTGAAGATCAATCTTGGAGTAGTAACTCAAACCTTGCAGTTGATCGAAGAGATCATCAATTCTCGGCAAAGGATACCGATTCTTAATGGTTAACTTGTTTAGCTCTCGGTAGTCAATGCACATACGGAAACTACCATCCTTCTTCTTAACAAACAAAACCGGAGCTCCCCAAGGCGAGAAGCTTGGTCTAATGAATCCCTTGTCCAAAAGCTCCTGGAGCTGCGTCGACAGCTCTTGCATTTCTGAGGGTGCAAGTCGATAGGGTGCCTTGGCTACAGGCGCGGCGCTTGGAACTAAGTCAATATGGAATTCAACTTGTCGTTGTGGCGGTAATCCTGACAAGTCTTCGGGGAAGACTTCAGGATACTCCCTTACCACAGGGATATCTTCCAACTTCGGTTCTTTAGCTTCCTTATCAACAATGTGAGCCAAAAAGGCGACACATCCCTTCTGAATGGACTTTCGGGCCTTCAGACAGCTGATAATCCTTAGAGGGGTATCGTGCTTCTCTTCGTGCACTATAATCATCTCGTCATTCGCCAACGGAATACGGATTATCTTCTCATGACATATGATCTCAGCTCGGTTACTTGATAACCATTCCATTCCAACTACCACATCAAAGCTTCCCAACTCGACTGGCAAAAGGTCCATCGTGAACTCACTCTCTCCGAGTTCTATCACACAACCTCTAATGACCTCATTCGCTTCTACTAGCTTTCCATTGGCTAGTTCTATCGAATACGGAATATCTAGCTTACTAGCAAGTAATCCAAGTATATTCTTAAATTCTATGGATACGAAGCTATAATCGGCACCGGTATCAAACAATACAGATGCAAAATGTTGGTTGATAGGGAACGTACCAGTGACTACGTTCGGATCTTGACGAGCTTCCCTAGTTCCAATGTTGAAGACTCTGTCTTGGGCTTGGTTGTTCTTTGGGCAATCTCGCTTGAAATGCCCGATGTCTCCACATCCAAAACAACCTTGGCCTCTACCATTTCCGTTTCCATTTCCATTTCCTCCCTGGTTATTGGTCGCTCCACGGTTTCCGTTCCCAGTTTGATCACCACGATTTGCATTACCGCCATTTCCTCCTTGATTGCGGTTCCCAGTCTAATTCACATTACCGTTTCCACCACGGTTTCCATTACCATTTCCACCGGATCCGACGTTCCTTCGTCCAGTACCGTACTAGCATGCCACCCTGGCATGTCCTACCTTGCCACAATTTTCACATTTTCCAAACCTACATCGCCCTGTGTGATGATGCTGAAAAATATCACACATGGGCAGGGTGCCCATGTAAACTTTCCCCTTGTTCTCGGAACTTGCAACACCAGTCCTGACTTCGGCTGGTGGGTTAGTGTCTCTCTTCTTGTTGGTACCACCACCGCTTCCTTGGGTTACTTTCTTGAAGTTGGAGAACTCCCTCTTGTTATCTCCTGATGACTCGACATGAGACTCCTTCTTCTTTTCATCAGAGGTCGAGAACTTGTTCAGCCTAATCGCTTCTTCCGTCAATGCCACACTCAAATCAATGGCCTCAGTGATTGTTGGGGGCATTGATGTAGTCACCATGCTCATGATTTGGGGTGCCAATCCCCAAATGAAACGCTCGATTCGCTTGAACTCTGGATCAACCATGTAGGGGACAACGTGAGATAAGTCGTGAAATCTCTGCACGTACTCAGGAATCTTCGGTCTATCCATCTTAAGATTCCAGAACTCAGTCTCCAGCTTTTGAATCTCAGCTCTCGAGCAGTACTTCTTACGCATCAGTTCCTTCATCTCATCCCATGTCATACCATATGCAGCTTCCTCTCCCAGAGTCTGAACCTGAAGGTTCCACCATGATAGAGCTCCGTCTAGGAAGAGTCCAGAAATGTAGGTGACCTGGTGCTCAGGTGCACACTTGCTCATCCGCAGCACAGAATCGGTTTTCTCCGCCGATCTGATGAAACCTACAGCACCTCCAGTGCCGTCAAAGTTCAGAGGCTTACAGTCAAGGAACTGCTTGTAAGTGCAACCTGTACAAGCAACATCATTCACAGAAAGCGTTAGCAAACTCACATGGAAAATCCAAACGTAACGTAATGTGTCCTGAGTGACTTAAACATTACCGTGAGGTGGGTTATTTCCTGAGGTACCTCCGCTGTGCTCAGAGCGCAAGGCCTAATGTTGTGCGATCGCTTGTGAAATTTATTCTTGTAGTTCTGCCTCTGTTGTGGGCAACTGATTGTTTCTACGAGGAGGCATCTTCTATAAAGAAGATGGTATTGGTCAGGTCTTAAATATATAATAAGTAGTATACGTATATAGTAGCAGTTATTATAACAAGTAAGCAGGCAATCATATCATAAAAAAGCAAGTTAACAATGCATATAATGAGAACATTGTGATTGAGCTTTCATTAATCATCGACCACAAATACAGTTACATGTTCTACAAATGTATCGTATCAAAAGGGAACACAGGGTCACACTACCCTTGCCCAAAAATGTCTACCAGTCTACCATAAGTCACACAATCAAAAGTGGTCTCCAAAAGGCTTCGTAAGCTAGGCCCAATAGCGGTGCTCTCATCAAAAGCAAGCTACCTACATAAAACCAAAAACCGGCTATGCTGATGGGGGTGGAGGAGGAGGTGGAGGAACAAAAAGCAACCTGCGCACATGCGCAAGCTCCTCCTCAAGATCGTAAACGCGTCGCAACAGATAACTAATCTGCTGCTCCATGGTGAGGAATCGAACATCAAAATTTGGATAAGGCAAAAGAGGAGCAGGTGGAGTCGCAAAAGGTGACGGACATGAACAAGGTGGAGGACGTGGGGTCCTCTCAAGCTCCATAACTCTGTGACACAAGATCTCTTGCTGAAGCTGTAGGGACAGGAGTAACTCATCCCGTGTGTAACCAGTAAAGTGTGAGGGATGGTAGGGATCAGAAACTTGCATGGTGTTCAACGAAAACCATATGAGTGGCTCGCCGGGCGGTGAAGAAGTAAAATGAGTAGTAGGTGTATACTGAGGTACGTGAAGGAAAACTGCTGGGACACAAGGGTCGTGGCCAGGCTGCTGGCTAGACGGACCTTCCCCTGGACGAGGTGCAGGTATGTCCTGCAAGAAAGTGATAGGCAGGTCAGTGCGGTGAACATCGGACACAATCGGGTGAAAAGGGGCAACGTCAACAGGTGCGGGTGCATGTGGGGGAGTAACATGCTCAATAGTAGGAGGTACATCATCATCATCGTCTATCCACCCATTGCTAGTGAAAGCATACCGGGGGTCTATCTGACTGGAAAAAGCAGTAGGGTCAGCGGGTGCAGGAATCGAATCTGGTATAAGTGGTGCGATGTCAGGTGTGCCAAAAGGAACAGGGTCATGAGCAGGCAAAGGCTCAGGAACAGTTGCGTCAACAGGCTGATCGATAGGAATAAAATCAAGCTCAAGTCCAGGCTCAACGCCGTGTGGAGGAATTGGGGCCGCTGACATGGCTGTATCGTCATCGGTATCAGTGGCGTAACGTCGCAGACCAACTGCTTGTAAGGCGGAGGAAAATACAGACTCGAAAGAATCGGGGACAGAATGATCAGAAGAAATCTCAATAATAGGAATCTCAACAAGTGGAACAACAATGGCATCCTCAGCTACAACTCCATCTCCTTGGGCATCATCAGGGGGACCATCAAAAAGATCGACATCATCATCAAACAAGTCATCAAAAGGCAAATCCTCGAAAGGAAAAGCAGCAACAGGCAAAGGGGCGAGGATCAGAGCCACGACATGCTCACCATTGGGATGTCTGAGGATGAGATGGCCCTGGACATGAATAGGAATATGAAAGGGATCCTCGTTGGGGATACCATCAGCATGCGATACATCGTCTCCAAAGTCGGGCATCGCAAATGGCTGGAAATCGTCACCGTCGTCGGACATCATCTCCAGGTCACTCTCGGTATCGGAGATAAAGATCTCTGGCTCAGGGATAATCTCATCATCAGAGACAATAGCCATGGGGTCAACAGTGTCAGACAGTCTACTCTCAGACGAAGACATAGTGTCTGTAACAAAACAATCACAACATATGCACATATATTAACATCTATCATTTAGCATTCAGTCAAATCAGTGTAATCATGTTATTATGCATCCTTCCTATCCTTCCTAGTCTCTCAGACTAGACTACCTAGTCTCCTAGACTAAACCAACTAGTCCCTTAGACTAAACAAACCAGTCTCTCAGACTACCACCCAGTCTCCCAGACTGAACCACCTAGTCTCCCAGACCGAACCATCCAGTCTCCCAGACCGAACCACCCAGTCTCCCAGACTGAACCACCCAGTCTCCTAGACTGAACCATAACCATAATTTTTGAAAATGTGTTTCGTGCCTTTTGTTTGTAAAAATATTTATTTCCTGGATCTGGGCGTTTCGGATATGCAATGAAAAACATTTTACAACACATTTTCGTAAGATCCCTAATGATTGTAGTCTAGACTCGAGAAGGAATCCTAGTTCGCTACAATCGAAGCTCTGATACCAAGCTGTCACACCCTGACTTTTGCGGAAGCGTGATTATGGTGTGACTTTCTTAATACCATCGCATTCAATCATAACATCAACTATATGATTAAAACCATAGATGTTCATCCATAAATTTAGTTTAAAAACACGACAACATTGTCTTAAAACATAAAAATTAAAATACGAGTACAACCCATGCAACTTGTTTAAAAGTTCACAACGACTCGACCAATGACATCAAATAAAGCTAGGAATTGGAAGACGTGTCTCGTCCAGGAATAAGACACACTATCCAACCCTAAGACCATGGATAACATCTTTTATTCTTACGCAGCTTGAAACATCCAACGCCCGCCAGATCCACTACTAATTCCCGAAAATACATGTATTTTGAAAACATCAACAAAAGTTGAGCGAGTTCATGTGTGTGATTGTGAATAAACCTTTGAAACATTTGAAAGTATTTTTGTGAAAATGAACAGATCAATTAATGTGTAGCTAATACATTAACATAGGTGAACCGGAGTAGGAAGGCTCAATCCTTTGCGTATTTCGCACCGGGCCTCCCGGCTGGAACGACATAGTCACCACATGAGCCAACTCGAGGGCTCATGGGTGGGGCTCATAACACCCAAATAGATCTATCACCCATGCCCCTCGGTCCTTCTAAAGGATTAATGGTCTCAAGTTATCACCTACCCTTTCACATGATCTAACAATTCATTTCATTTGTAAACACTTTTGAAATCATAATCATTTATAACATGTACTTCACCCCCGAAGTTCTAAAACAAAAAAAGTTAAAAGAAAAGTGGGACATGAACTCACAGTCTTGCGTCTTCAATAATCGTAACTCTAGCTCCTTGGGTGAACACGACTACCTACAACGTACTAATGTCTATTAGACGAACGGGCTGTGCCTTAACTTAGTATTAATGTTCTTGAGTTACGTTTCTTTTGTGTCTTCGACATTATTCCAAGTTACATAATTAATTGTTAAAATAATTACTATTTTAACTTAAATTATATTTATAAATTTTGGAAATAATTGTTTAACAATATTATTGTAATAATACTTCCCAAGTATTTTCACTTGTATTTTCCTTCCCAAGGATGTGGGTATCTTATACATGTTTATTTTTGTTGTATTTATTATGTATTCTTTATACTTAATTCTGTATTCTCTTATAAAATCCAAAAATAATATATTTTCAAGTTTCCTTGGAAAATATATATATATATATATATAAACTCATTTTTCCCAAAAATATATTGTTTCTCATATTTGTGTAAGAAAATATACATTTCTTAAAAATAATATATCTTCTATAATTTCAAGAAAATATATATTTAATATTTGCCAAAATATAATATATTTTCCTTGTCGAAAATATGATATACTCTTGTAGTAATTGTAAAAATTATATTTTTACTTCTTTGGTGTCCAAAATATTATTTACCAAAATATTATTTGTGAATAAATCTTTCCGGAAAATTTTGTAAGTTACATTTCATAGTTCGGTTCTCCAATATTTTGTGTAAGCTTGTATATTTATTCCTTGGAATTTTGGTAATATTTTGGATGGTAATTTCTTGGTATTTTGTGAGTTATAATATTTCAAGTCCTAAAATAATATAACTAATATACAAAATATACAAATAATCACTCACATGGTGTCATCTAAATATATATTTCCTAAATACATATTTAGTCACTTTTATTTATAAAAACCAACCTCCAATATTTATACTTTTGTAACAAAATTATGGCAAAGTTTATGTAACAGTTTAGGGTTTAAAATACACTTGTAAATATTTGTTTAAAAATATTTTTCTAAGTGTTTATATTTTTAGAAAATTTTGCCATAGTTTCCCCTAAAAATGGAGGTTTCCATGCTTTCAAGCATATCATTTTCTTTTGTAAAAATCATCACAATCAATTTACAATCATCAACTAACCACCTTTACTTATCAATCTTGCCAAACTCATGCATTTTCTACTTCTTCATGAACTTGAATATTTTGTAAAATTTTGTAGTAACTTACTAGTATTCTTAGTAAGTCTTGTTACCCTTTAAAATGTGTTTACTTCTTTAAAAGCTTCATTTTTAAAGAAGTTGGTTGTTTACAACTTCTAAACATATTTTCTAAAAATATTTCTTTTTGCAACCTTCTTGTTTCACAAGTGTTCTTACACTTGTTTAACCATTAAAAACAAGATTTGTTTATGTAAGAACCAAGTTTTTATGAAACTTATATTTTAAACTTGGTTTCTTTAAAAATCACTCATAAATATTTATATCTATGTGTTTAACATCTTACTTTTTTCATTACTTTTCAAGAAAACAAAGTGTTCTTTCAAGTTCATGATCTTCATGTGGATGATCTATCATCCTTCAACAATTTCCTTTTTTACATCTTGCTATATTATGTTTTTAATCATGATCTAGCAAGATCTTATGATGATCAACATCATTTCTACAAACAATCAAAGATCAACAATCATAACAACTTATATTCATCAAGATATCTTCATCTAGCAAGCTTATGTTCATGTTTTCTTCATATGATCTTTAGTGTTCTTTAAATTTTTTATCATGATTCATCATTAACCACTTAAAATAGATGTGAAATAGATAGATCAAGGTTCTTACCACTAGCACAAGGCTAGGGATGATTCAAGTGTAGAAATGAAGAGGATAAAAGAGAATGAGAGAGGTCCTTCAAGATCCACAAGCTCCAAGCTCCTTTGTATGACCTCTAGCTTCCTTGTATATGCTTGGAATGTATGAAGAAAGTTGGATGAAGGTGATGGTGGTGTGGGTTGGGTTCGGCCGTGAGCAAGAGCAAGAGCAAGAGAGGGAGAGGGAGAGGGAGAGAGTTAAGTGTGTGAAGTGTGGGTGTAAGAATGAGTTCATGGTCCCTTATGTTATTCTTATAACCAAATTTTCATACTAACTCTTGGATAATATGCTTATGTTTAAGAGACAAGATCCAATTTTTAATTGCCATAAAATCACAAGGGTGGGGCCCTTGTTGGCTGTGAGATAGATGGGGGGTCTAGCTTAGGTTCCAACAAGTTAGTTATAATCTAGTTTCAATTCAAGTATTAGTTACATGATTTAGTTAGTAGATATTTTGTATGGGGTGTTATGATGTTCGGGGACCATAACTAGCTTAGTAATGTTAAAACAGTGCTTCTAGTGTAAATTTGGTGTTTCGGGTAGTGTCCGGTTGTTCGGTTAGATACTGATTCGTTAAAGTGTTAAATTACATAGTTCAGTGTTCTTTAGGTACCTTTTTGTGACACTTTTAATTCCTGACACTTAGGAAAGCATACAGGACCATTTAAGCATATTTCTGCATGAAATTAGATTGTTTAAATGCTGATTTATGCTAAATTTTGCTGAATTCAGCACTTTGGGTGAGTTTTAGGCACTTTCCGGCTCTTAAACTATAACTTAGAAAGGCAGTTTTGGCATCCTTACTTTCCTACACACCATACTAGTGCAGTACTTAGTTTATGGCCTATACTGGGTCTCAAAACACTGTCTGTCTATGTGCTGAGTTCTGTCAGCATTTTCCTGATTTATTCGTTCATTGTGCTAACTGTACCTAATGCATTCTCTATGCCAATATGTTTGCATGCAGTAATGAAATGACATTATGCAATAAGTGATGCACAAGT